>CM042320.1:3937163-3987163 GCA_023566125.1 Zingel zingel | reverse complement strand
GAGAGAGAGAGAGACAGAGAGAGAGATAGAGAGAGAGAGAGAGAGACAGAGAGAGAGATAGAGAGAGAGAGAGAGACAGAGCGAGAGAGAGACAGAGAGAGAGAGACAGACAGAGACAGAGAGAGAGAGAGAGAGAGAGAGAGAGAGATTACATAAGCTTCAATTCTTAGATCACCTTTATTATAAGAACAAAGTGAACGGAGAGTTATTTGGATGATCGAATTAATCCTATTTGAACCTGCGACGCCAGTAAAGCAACAAATTACCCACCAAATTTAGCCAAAAACACAATTTATCTGATAATCCTGTTACGGCATAACCACAACTCTGGGAAAACTTGATATTATCTTTTCGTGTGTCTAGGGCTTCCAAAGTCTGGCTGCCATGCATTTATGAATCCCCTGCAGATAAACGGTCAGCTGCCAAGGCAAAGAGAAATGGGCCTACCTGTCGCCAGCACAGACAAATAACATTAACACAACTTAATGGGGAAAAGAGGATTCTTTACGGAAAAAACCTTGCTTTCTCCTCGGGAGTGTGCCTATGTTTTTCACTGAAAATTAGGCCATATGTTCCCACAGTTCCCACATTTTTAAGATTTTTTTTCCAAAATTGTTCCCACATTTCCTTTTTCATAAATTTGTATCAGATTTTATTCCCCTTTCTTCCAATTTGGTAGCCAATTACACCCAACCAATCATCCAGTAGCAATGGACTACAGAGGGAATGTAACCCTAACCCTAACATAGAGCCTAATTTTAAGAAAAATCTTAGAAATGTGGGAACATAGGGCTGTGGGAACGTAGGGCTGTGGGAACGTAGGGCTGTGGGAACATAGGGCTGTGGGAACATAGGGCTGTGGGACCATTGGGCAGTGGGAACATAGGGCTGTAGGAACATAGGGCTGTGTGACCATTGGGCTGTGGGAACATAGGGCTGTGGGACCATTGGGCTGTGGGACCATTGGGCTGTGGGAACATAGGGCTGTGGGAACATAGGGCTGTGGGAACATAGGGCTGTGGGAACATAGGGCTGTGGGAACATAGGGTTGTGGGAACATAGGGCTGTGGGAACATAGGGCTGTGGGACCATTGGGCTGTGGGAACATAGGGCTGTGGGACCATTGGGCTGTGGGACCATTGGGCTGTGGGAACATAGGGCTGTGGGACCTTTGGGCTGTGGGAACATAGGGCTGTGGGAACATAGGGCTGTGTGACCCCTTCTCCTCTCTGACTATCTCAGTCTTTCCTTACCTACCGCTTTTTCAGATTCGTAAGCCACACCCACCTCAGCCTGGCAAAACAACAGGTGGATCCTGCTGCGACAATATTGAGTACCTTTGGAACCGAGGACACATGTCAGTCACTCTTATCGGTAGCTTACATACCTTTCAGTAACAGTCCCACCTCGTCATCGGTCCAAGCTAATAAATCCCTGCTCTAACTTTTCGCCGTTGTTGTTCTTTCTTCGAAGTATTTTCTGTATTTTTTACTTTTCAACCGCAGAGTAACATCAGACAATCTGCTTACTGTTTACACCGGCACGCACATGCCCAATGTGTGTGTGAACGGTCATGTGATGTGTGTTTTCAGACGTGTGAATATAGACGGAGATTAGTTCTGCTACTAGAGCTAAAACTCGTGTGGCCGGAGATCATTTTTTGTCACAAAACGGTGCTAAAAAAATTAAAACGTAGAAGTGTAATTGAAATGAATGGACAAAGCGACGCTGTAGACTTGCAACGGAGACCAGTGAAGTCACTTTTCCGGTGATGGCTGAGCGTTACTGAGCAGCCTCCAACTGAGCTTGAAGACGTAGATGTGACGTGAGCAACCTGTCTGAAAGTTGTAAGTCTTCTGGTAGCTGTGCCAAGAGAAATCTCAATCATTCCCAATCTAGCAGAGACGGAGAGCGTAGGTATATGTAAGGAGATAACATAGGCACAGGCTAATTACTGATCACTAACATGATAGTTAACATTAGTAATTACACTTAAACAGCTAATGGAAGTCCAAACTGCCTGAGAGCTTCTCCTGTACTATACGGTAATTCCTCTGCTATGAGACAGTAAGTCTCGTGGTTATGACCCAATCGTTAGCCTATTTTTATAAAAACGTCTGCTACGGAGCCATAACGTGAGCTACAAGGTAATGGAGCCTTTTATACATTGTCATGTTTCTTTAGAAATAAACAACGGACAAATAGAGTCTTTAAACGCTTCAGATGTAAAGTTATTCTCTGTCAAAGTGAGGTCAAAATAAATGGGAGTCAATGGGATGCTAATGGAAGGTGATGGCTTGATAGCATCAAAATGGCGCCATAGCAGTTAAGCTTGTAGAGGCTCGTTTACCCCCTTGAAGTGTAGCCTAAAATGTTTACCTGATGGTCCTCAACAGATTGTCAGACAGCGTCGGTATCTGACGCTGAGAGCCACTGACCGAGCTGGGAGTGAGAACGGCTTGAAGCAGCAGGACCTGACTTTGATGGAACTTGGGACGGCATGTCGAAGTTTTCTCACGTTACTTGTAATTCTTTTCTCCTCCTTGTTCCTTGTAAATACTTTTGTCAGTGATGAATGTTGGATACTCACTGAGCTCCCGGATGTTTTCTCAGGGTAGGTTTAGTGTCGTTAGTTTTGATTAGGAGACGGAGAAGGAGGCCGAGCCCATCTGGTGTGTGTGTGTGTGTGTGTGTGTGTGTGTGTGTGTGTGTGTGTGTGTGTGTGTGTGTGTGTGTGTGTGTGTGTGTGTTCTTGTTTTACTATATCCGTGGGGTCCAAAAACCGGGGAATACAGTATACTTGTGGGGTCTGCACAGCCTTGTGGGGCCCAAAATGCTGGACCCCACAAGGTTAAAGGTCTGTTTGAGGGTTAAGACTTGGTTTTAGGATTAGGGTTAGAATTAGGTTAAGGTTAGGCATTTAGTTGTGATGGTTAAGGTTAGGGTAAGGGGCTAGGGAATGCATTATGTCAATGACGGTCCCCACAAAGATAGTTGTGTGTGTGTGTGTGTGTGTGTGTGTGTGTGTGTGTGTGTGTGTGTGTGTGTGTGTGTGTGTGTGTGTGTGTGTGTGTGTGTGTGTGTGACATCTCAGAGTGACTGTGCTGCTTCCTGGTTAAGTGTGAGATAAGATATCAATATTGTGAAGTATTTAGTACTTTATTGACACTCCGACACTAGTTTTGAGATACTTTGTTACTATCCTGCAGGCATTTTAATCTGAACTGTTTATTTTTTATTTTTTATGTTCAGCCTTTTGGCAGATTATTGATCTTTTTCTGCCGTGTGTGCATTTAAAAACAGCTCAAACTCGCTTCTCTGTGTTGGATATCAGCTCTGTGAAAAACTCTCGGCTCTCATAACTGAATTCCTAAGTTCAGTATGTGATTGATTTCCAGTGAACTCAGATGTCATGTAGAGAAGATGATCTTGTAAGATAGATATATTTTAGCATCACCTGTACGATGACACAGTCGTCATCGCGGCGTTACTCATCCCTCGCAGAGCCGCCGGCTGCTCCGTCCCTACTTTGAAATCACTTCAGACGCCCTTTGATGCTTTTAAAAAGAAGCTTTTTAAAAGAGAAGCTTTTTAAAGCAGCGCCTGCATCTCTGAGCATCAGAGACGAGAGACTCCGGGAGAAACTCTCTGAGCTCCGGTCTGAGGTGAAGGAAACAGAGCTGTGAGGGTGTGAGTTACACTTTATAACTGCAGAGGAAAACCTCATTCCCTCCGGTCCATCAGCCCTGTGGCATCATGGATGGCTAAAGGTGCTCTAAGCGATGTCACGCGTTTTTTAGGCTACAACATTTTTTGTCACATACAGCAAACATCTCCTCACTATCTGCTAGCTGCCTGTCCCCTGAACACACTGTAAAAAACATCTCCTCACTATCTGCTAGCTGCCTGTCCCCTGAACACACTGTAAAAAACATCTCCTCGCTATCTGCTAGCTGCCTGTCCCCTGAACACACTGTAAAAAACGCGGTCTCTGTAGACCAGGCTCCACAAACGCCAACAAAAACAAACTGTGCCAACCTGCACCACCAAACATAACAGTCTTCCAGCCAATAACTGACAAGAAGGAGTTGGTTGAGCCATCACCGCAGCAGCGTTAGCACTTAGGCTACTTCCACAATAGAGCGTCCATGACTGATTCAGGAAGCACGGAAGGGAGGGGGAGGGGACGGGATGAGGAGGAGGGAGGGGACGAGCAAGCATCCGTTTAGTTTGAAAATACTTAGAACGTCAACAAGAAGTGACGTCACCCAACATTGCTTAGAGCACCTTTAAAGGGTAACTACCTTTTTTTTTCAACCTGGACCCTATTTTCCTGTTTTTGTGTCTGAGTGACTGATGGGAACAACATTTTGACATTGATCCAGCATTAATCAAGTTCGCTGCAGTTGGCAGCGGCGAAACAAGCTACATTGTAAGTTAATAGGATAATTGTCCAGCTTGTATTTACCGTCACAAAAGGGCTTGTTTTGTTGCTGACAGACTCAGATTAATATTCTAAGTGTCTGACAACATTATGGAAAGGATTTCTAAGGAGGTCGACCTTTCTGTTTAAGAGTAAGATCCTTTTTTTAAACATAAAAACATCCGCAAAATTTCTATTGCTAAAACCACCAGACTCCATGTAAATAACCAGTCATTTTAGCATCATAAAATACACTTCATTCAAAGTCGACAGAACCAAAAGAAAACTATGAAAAGCCGTTTTGGGTCATCTTTCGACTTTTCCAACCATCACAACTCTAGTTTTGGTTAAAAGAAACACATAGTTTACTGATTTACATGTGAAAATATATTGGTGCTATACACGCTAAAAGTATTGCTTTTTTAAATGGAGTCTGGTGGGTTTAGCGCTAGCGACTTCAGAACTGTTTCTGGTTAAACAGAAAGGTCTCAAGGAGGTTTTAAAGAGTTATATCTCTGTAGGGATCCTTTCCATAATGTTGTCAGACACTTAGAATAATAATCTGAGTCTGTCAGTGGTAAAACAAGCACTTTTAGTGGCCCAAACTGACACTGAACATGCTGTATATACTGGACCAATTTCAAAGATGGTTGTTCTTATCAGCCACTTACACACAGAAACATGGGAACATAGGGGTTGAAAGGTTAAGAAAAAAACTGTAGTTACCCTTTAAAGCTTCCCCTGGCTGCTTAATGTTCGTTAATTGGTTGGATTGTCTTTAATCAGATGAGATGGTTAGCTGTCTCTACGGTAGAACGCACACTACAAAATTGAGGATGAGGAAATAGGAAGAATACAGTATGTTGGGAAGAAGGGAACAAATAAATGTTTGGGTGTTGTGATACGTTGATTTTCTGGTCCTCAATGTCACAATATGCTCCTAAGACTGTTAATTGATTCTGATCTGCTTCCCGAATCCTAACACAGCCCTATATTTCCACATCGCAATGGTCCCACAGCCCTATGTTCCCACAGCCCTATGTTCCCACATCGCAATGGTCTCACAGCCCTATGTTACCACAGCCCAATGGTCCCACAGCCCAATGGTCCCACAGCCCTATGTTCCCACAGCCCTATGTTACCACAGCCCAATGGTCCCACAGCCCAATGGTCCCACAGCCCAATGGTCCCATAGCCCTATGTTCCCACAGCCCTATGGTCCCACATCCCAATGGTCCCACAGCCCTATGGTTCCACAGCCCAATGGTCCCACAGCCCAATGGTCCCACAGCCCTATGTTCCCACAGCCCAATGGTCCCACAGCCCTATGTTCCCACATCGCAATGGTCTCACAGCCCTATGTTCCCACAGCCCAATGATCCCACAGCCCAATGATCCCACAGCCCAATGGTCCCACAGCCCAATGGTCCCACAGCCCTATGTTCCCACAGCCCTATGGTCCCACATCCCAATGGTCCCACAGCCCTATGGTCCCACAGCCCTATGTTTCCACAGCCCAATGGTCCCACAGCCCAATGGTCTCACAGCCCTATGTTCCCACAGCCCTATGGTCCCACAGCCCAATGGTCCCACATCCCAATGGTTCCACAACCCTATGTTCCCACATTTAGGGTTGGGTGTAATTGGCTACCAAATTAGGGGAAAGGGGGATACAATCTGATGCAAATTTATGAAAAAGGAAATGTGGGAACATAGGGGCTAATTTTGGAAAACAATCTTGGAAAAGTGGGAACATACGGTTGTGGGAACATAGGCACGCTCCCAATTAAGTTACAAGTACTTTTTTCTCTCCATCCAGTACTGTTGTTTTAATATTAAGAGGCGGAAATGATTAACAATTAAAAAGACCACAGTAGAAGCAATAAGTCCTCCAAACTAACAACGATCCTCCAATTTGACATACTGGAATGCGGTTTTAAACGCACCGTTAACGTTGTGAAACGGTCACACTTTTGGTTAGGTTAAGGCACCAAAACTACTTAGTTAAGTTTAGAAAAATATCGTGGTTTGGGTTATAATCAGACGCTACTTCACTTCCGGTTAACGGGACACGACCCCCGGTCTCCTGGGTGAAAGTCCTGCGTTTGTTTGCCTCCTGAAGCGAAATTCGGCGCTCTTATTCTTCGTCACCTTACTTCCTACTTTGCTCCCTTCATAATTACTCATAACGTTATATATGTGTTGTAATTGCAGCTTGAACAAACTACCTATGGGAGAGTTTTTCGGGGGAGGACAGTCTCGCAGAAGAGACTGAGAATTATGAACTAAACTGGAAAAAAAAGGGAAATAAACTGAATGAAAATGTTATATTGTGTAGTGTTCCAGTGTCTCTCCGCGTGTTTGTTTGGTACGAGTCGGTGTGGGAAGCCGTTTGTCATCATGTTGGATGATCCGTGTCACAGCATGAGTCCTGCAGCTGTTAGTTTAACATGACATGATGTCTTCAGTCAGTGTGTATATATATACACACACACACACACACACACACACACACACACACACACACACACACACACACACACACACACACACACAGACACACACACACACACACACAGACACACACACACACACACACACACACACACACACACACACACACACACACACACACACACACACACACACACACACACACAGGCATTGTTGTAACTGCTCTCCGGTGCCTCACTAAATCACTCCAGTATGATGGATGGCTACATGCTCTGTGTTTGGTTAGCATACAGACACGCACACACATTTGGTCTTTTATACTTGTGAGGACCCTCATTCATTCGTTTGCATGCCCTTAAGAAACCTGTTTACACTTGGCTCTCTCCAGTGATCTGATTTCCTTAAACCTCCAACCCCTTATCATTCCCAACTCGTCAAATACTAACGCATGGTCATTGGCTCTCAGTGTCAGATACCGACCCCAAAATCACCCTTTATATTACCGAAATCGCCCGATATATATTGGTCGGGCTCAAATAACAAACGCCAAAAGCACCTGTCCAAGCATCGCTTTTTGACGTGATGGGAGTGAGAATGTGTTGACGTTACTTATTTTTTGTTACCGAAATAAAGTCCCACGGGGTCCACCGGAAAGCAGACAGCCCACCGGTGAAAGCGCTTGTCGAAAGAACGCATCCAATCAGGAGTCGCAAAGTGTTTGTGCGGCCGTAGGATGGTGTAGTCTGTATGTTCTCTTTGTTGGTCACGACAACTGCTGTGCCCATCAAGCGGCGCGGTCCCTATTATCCAAAAACAACTTCCCTCTGGACCCGTGGGCTACAACTAGGTGGATGATCACTGTGTTACTATTTGATCAGCTGGACTGAATCGTGTCTTGTAAAACTTCTGTGACTACCACCACTAACTTTGTCTCGTATATTTGTCAAGATGTACATTTTTTTTTGTGTCTTGTTGTTTTTCTGTTGCCAAAGTCTCGGAGATGCACGGCATGCAGGGACGCCCGCAGGTTGCTCCCCACCGAATCCATGTGAATCGGCGTTTAATTAACTGACGGGGAAGCTTTTCCGGGGCTCCCAGCGGGTTTCCTTTTTGTACAGTTTTTCACATTGATCTGCGGTTTTTTCGTTAGAGGTGGACAGAATGAACTGTGTTTTCTCCGCCTCCTGATTAACGTCACATCAACAGAGAGAGGAGGCAGACGCGGGGAAATCAAAGGAGAGACGGAGGACGAGTGAGAGCGAGAGAGGGGGGGGGGGGATAAAGGCTTGATGGGAGGGAGAGGGGGAGAGAGCGCACTGTGCAGAACACTGTAATTATGTCTTTCTTGTCCCTCGATCGCCCTGCTGAGATGAGCCGTTACTGGAAAGAGATGAATCAGCGTATCCTTTTGTGGAGAAAAATAACAGCTCGATAAAGAGGCCGTGCAAAGAAAAACAAGAAAATGATGAAAAAAAAACATTTAACACACACACACACACACACACACACACACACACACACACACACATACACATACACATACACATACACACACACACACGTACACATACACACACGTACACACACATACACATACACACACATACACATACACACACACACACACACACACACATGCACGCAGGAGATGCACTGAGATAAAACTGAACAGCCTCCTTGATTAAATGTAAATGGCGCCTTTGATGGCGTGGCGGTGGCAGCGGCTGTTTCACCTCCACTCTGAAAGGACCGAAGGTGTTTACACGCAAAGACAAAAACATGCAATTTAAATATAATTAAGATAATAATGCAGTTAGAGGTTGAGTGGCAGATGCACCATAATTGTCTTATTTAGAGCTGCAGAAGTGCTTCTCACATTTATCTTCCCGTCAATCACAGCTGTCAATCATGACGCTTCGCCGCATTTTTATAGCATCAAAAAACCAAACTTATCAGAAAAATGGACACTTGGAGGACAGAAACTCAAGATTCTCAACAGGAGATTGAGAATTAAAACAAATAACCTGGGAAAACCCTGACGAACTTCCGGCAAATTTTAGATTTTCTCTGCAAGTCAGTCCAAGAGCCCATTCAAGCCCATTTCCAATTTCTCCAAATCGAGGCACCAATCACAACCGTTGAGGCGGGCTTTACACGATGACGATAGCGCAGTGAAGGCGAGCAGCTTTTTGTTTACATTCAACATGACGGCCACCGAAGCGCAGCAACCCGTTGATGCCGCCGTCGCTGCTACGTCACCCGGATCCTTGGTCTGATTGGTTGAAGGACTATCCAATTGCGCCCAGAGGCATTTGAGCGGCGTCCGTTGGTGACGCCCCTTTGGAAATGGGCTGTGAATGAAGCTTCCCCAGTCTGGTGTCACCCAGGCTACGGAACAAACGGACTGACGTCACTTTCTGCGTCACGCGTGTAACAACTTGAACGATGTGTTTGTAACCGTTCTCTGGTTAAGATTTGAATACTAACAACGATCCTGTGGGTTGTATTTCCTGCCACTGTTAGGGCCGTTTTATGGAACATAGTGGGTCGTATTAGAGGGTAGGAATGAACAATCCTATCGTCGTTTGCTTTTACAGGCATTCATTATTAGGTCGGATATGGTCTATATAGACAACGTTTCATTTCCGGGATTGTTCAGGTGCCGGATGTCCGTCCCCTTCCTCTTTCTAGCCAGACCCTCCCCCACAGCGCTGTGGAGGAAGGTCTGGCAAAGCGAGACTAAGTCAAATATATGTCAGTTTCCAAGTTATAACTAACTTGGATATTGACAAGAACAATAGTCACAAGGCAGAAACTGGTCATTGCAGTAATGTTCCTCTGTGGCCCTCCCAGCCAAAACCATCCTGACCCCGCCCATCGGGCCGAGCTGAGGCAAAAGGAACACGGCTGTACGCCACATTAACCGCCGTCTTACCACGCCACACTATCGCTCGCTGCCGCTGATTTATGACACTGCAGCAGGCCGGTGAGGGTGAGCAGTAAATCAGAACAAATGGATGTGGTGCTGGAGAGTGTGTGCCTCACCTGCCGCCAGGAAGACATGAATATGTATGAACACACACACACACACACACACACACACACACACACACACGTTTTGCTGCGTGGTGTGTGAGGCGATGATTGATGCTGAATGCTGTCATTAGCGTTGGAGAGGGGGAGCGTTAAGTAGCAGCTATATAAATGCAAATTCCTCATTTTCCTCGCAGTGTCTCCTCTCGTTGTGCAGCGTTGGGGTGTCGAACTCAACTTCACTAAGGGCCATCCTGGAAATGAGAGTCCCATCAAGGGCCAGACATTTCATTTGTATTTCAATTTATTGACATGCTTTTATTTACTCGCAAAGGTCAAATATCTTTGACTGTATTATTGCATTACTCATATAGTCTACTCGCTTACAGTTTGGTCGACATGAAGCCCTAAAAAAGTCAACTAATAAGTTTCTTAGCCATCTTAGAGTCTAGCATATCAGGCAAAATGATTACATTTTTTACAACAATCTGTTTCCCTGGCCTGAATTTGCAAATTCAGATATACATAACTACTTGCGTAGGCATATTTATTCCAACAATAACATGTCTTTTAAAAGATCTCTACATACCTACACATTACAAAATAAACTAATATCCTACACCGTGATATTTAATATAATAGACCTCTCTCTCTCTGCGCCCTCTGCACCGCTCAACAATTAGCCCCCTAGCAAGCAAGCTAGCTTACCAGCCAGCCTCTAAATTACTAAAATGTAACAACTTAATGTTTAATTTACACACTCTTGTCAAATTGAAGGAAAGCACATTGCTATCGCCAGGTGAGTGACATTTAGTTTGGCCAATTTTCTGTAACCAGTGTATGATGAAGGCATGTTGGGTGGGTGAAATTAGCAAGCTAACGTTAGCTAACCAGCCAGCAGCAGGCCGTTCAGTCGCTCCGCTGGGTGACTTCTTTGCCGAGAGAAGAGATGACAAACCAGGAGAGGGACAGTCCGGTTAGCCATCTCCCGGTGTCTGCTGTCTTCCTGGCGGGGAGTGATGCAGAAGGACCGTAGGCTCTGTTTAGGTTTGATGGGTATCATAGCAAGGTTTTATCCGGTTTCCCTTGTTGAATGACGAATAGATTACCGTTATTTCCTCTCACGCAGGCGCAGAACGTACCTACGGAGCCCCCCTGGTGTCAGCTGATAAAAAAAACAAAAAAAAAAAAACTAAACCGTGCTCTCGGTTTTATAAACCGTGCGCACGGATTCATAATGCGTGCCCTCTGTTTTATAAATGTAAGCAAAATTAGAAATATATTCACAGATTCAAACTTCTGGGATAATTCTCTATAACGAAATGTTATTAAAACAAACTACGCATCTTTCCTAACGTAGTGAGGCTAACAACGAGCTACTAACTCATTTCATCAACACGAGCCGTCCTCCGACCTGGAGAAATAACATTATTGGTCTCTATGAGCAGCCGGAGGTGAGACGGCGGCCGGAGGTGAGACGGCAGTCAGTCAGACCGGACGTGTTTAGGGACCATCTAGAAACTACAACACCGACACAAAAAATATCTATTAATTTAATGTTTAAATAAGGTAGTGTCTCCAAACTTATTTTTTAAAAGTAAGTGCTGTAGTACAACTACAATGAGACAAGTTATAATTGAGATAAGTTTGGATGTTCATGTTATTTCTCCAGGTCGGAGGATGGCTCGTTTTGATGAAAATGAGTTTGTAGTGGGGGCTCCGTACGTACCTTGTACTTGGCTGTCGGCTGTAGTCTGCGCGGTGTGTTCAGGTGCTAATTTCTGGCCTAGACAAAGGAGATGAGGGCCAACGCAACAGTTGGCCGCCGTCACCACTAGTCCCCGGCCGTCGGCTTGTTGTGTCAGGGCCTTAACTCACTCACCATTCCCTATATAGTGTTTATGAAATAGTGAACTATACAGGGAACGACCAAACAAGTCCTTCTGCTTCTTCTCCTCCTCCGGGAAAACCGGGCCGCGTTGCATTGTGGTATACGGGAGTAAAATGTAGAGTACATCGTATGTACGGAGTATGTTTGGAGTACGAACTACTCTTAAAAGCATGTGGATTTCAGTTTGTGGGGTGACTTTGTGGGATGGTCTAAACAATGAAATCAAACGGAGCAATAATATTATACAAAAATAGAGTCAAGAAAACAATACTTGACCTTTACAGAAAGATGACCTGAATATATTAATGGGAATGTAGACACAGTGTTGTATTATTGTAAGGTATTGTATGACTTACAGTTTTTGTATGCTGTATATGCATATATATTAGTTTTTTTCTGTAATAACAAGATGATATTGTAGAGTAGGGACAGGACTGTATAAGCATTATGCTTCTGCCTGATCCTTCTCGAACTCAGCCTTATTTTGTTCTTTGATGGAATCGGACTTGTATATGATTGTGTTTTATCTTTGTTGTATGTCGATTGCTAGATAAATAAAAAAACAAAAGTGAAAGTGGACTATATAGTGAATGAAATTAACCGCTGAGAATTCAAACACCGCTATATAATGGCAAACGCGCTATATAGTGCTTGATTTCCGGGATAGGGAACGATTTCGAACATCTCTCTTGTTATGTATCTTCTTCCATCAGATTCTCGCCGATGAGTCGCCTCCTCTGCTTTAAAAAAAAAACAAAAAAACACTTCTCATATCGCTTGCTCGCAGCAGAATAAAGAGAGAATCTTTGAACGGATCATTGATTTCTCCCTCTCCACCGGCGCTCTCTCTAAATGTGTTTGTCCGCCGTGTTTATCGACGTTCTCTGCTGCCGTGTAATTACTCCCATCAGGAGAACAGCCACTGAGTTCCCTAATAACTCCATCAGGTTCTGCAGCAGCGCAGCTCAGAGCAAATTAAAAGCCTTATTGGCACCCGGAGGGGCTTCTTTTCTGTGATTATGAGCACAACACTGACTTCACTGCTAACGTAACGATACAGCAGCAGCAATGGAGAGTAACACTGAGTACAATGTCAAGTTAAAGGGGTAACTACTGTTTTTTTCAACCCTATGTTCCTATGTGTTTGTGTCTGAGTGACTGATGGGAACAACAATCTTTGAAATTGCTCCAGTATTAAGCGAGATAGATGCAGTCGGCAGCGGCGAAACAAGCTACAATGTAAGTTAAATGGGCATTTACCTTCACAAACATGCTTGTTTTGCCGCTGCCAGGCTCAGGTTATTATTCTAAGTGTCTGACAACATTGTGTCAGGTTTACTCCTAACATTCATTGAAGTTCATTGAATCAAATTTTGTGATTTAATTAAAAAAAATAAAAAAAAAATAAATAAAGGGATTAAAATAAAGAGTGTTAAATTAGCCAATTCTTTGTGTTTCAAATTAGGTGTTTATTTGTCAAGAAACCCCCCCCTACTGCCTGGAGAAAAATGGAATAGCTCTAAATTGAGCACTCAAACAGGTAGGGAATGAGTCCTTACCCCATGTGAAGGAGTTCAAGTACCTTGGGGTCTTGTTCGCGAGTGAGGGGACAATGGAGCAGGAGATTGGTCGGAGAATCGGCGCAGCGAGGGCGGTATTACATTCAATTTATCGCACCGTTGTGACGAAAAGAGAGCTGAGCCAGAAGGCAAAGCTCTCGATCTACCGGTCAGTTTTCGTTCCTACCCTCACCTATGGTCATGAAGGCTGGGTCGTGACCGAAAGAACGAGATCCAGGGTACAAGCGGCCGAAATGGGTTTCCTCAGGAGGGGGGCTGGCGTCTCCCTTAGAGATAGGGTGAGAAGCTCAGTCATCCGTGAGGAGCTCGGAGTAGAGCCGCTGCTCCTTTGTGTCGAAAGGAGCCAGTTGAGGTGCTTTGGGCATTTTTTTTATTATTTATTTATTTCTTTTATTTATTGGTCGTAACCAAAGGGTAGGGTCGGAAGCTTCAGCTTATATAAGGCCCCCCCTTGTCACATTTTTAAAATAACAAACTCATTTTCAAGGGAATAAAATCGACAAGACAAAAAAGATTAAAGAAATTATACGGAAAGAAAAAAACAAATCAAAACATGCCTACATCTACCTACATACATACATACACACCTACACACACACCCCCACACACACACACACACACACACACACACACACACACCCACAGACACACACACACCCACACACACACACACACACACACACACACACACACCCACAGACACACACACACACCCACACACACACACACACACACCCACAGACACACACACACCCACACACACACCCACAGACACACACGTATATATACACACCCACATATAACCATTAACCCTTGTGTTGACTTCGGGTTACATTGGCCCGTTTTTAAATTTTTGTTTTATATCAGAAAATATTGGACGTAGAAATAAGCGCTGAAAATGTGTAGAAGAACAATTTCAATATGTGAAAAAAGGCGTCACAAATGTCAGGAAAAAGTGTTTTTTTCAAGGTTGAAACGAAGACAACACAAGGGTTAAGGGTCAGTGCTTATATACATTGCAATTGCCACCTTAAGGTAAATAATATAATTAATGATGACAACCCTAATGGTAATGATGCTTATCATCATCAACATGATTATCCACCTTCGCACACAATAATATTACTCAATTTCTATACTTATCTAGTATCATATCTTTGAACCCTTTTTTAAATTTAAAAACATTCCCGGTAAGGATGCCCCCTGGGCGCCTCCCTAGGGAGGTGTTCCAGGCACGTCCAGCTGGGAGGAGGCCTCGGGGAAGACCCAGGACTAGGTGGAGGGACGTCCAGCTGGGAGGAGGCCTCGGGGAAGACCCAGGACTAGGTGGAGGGACGTCCAGCTGGGAGGAGGCCTCGGGGAAGACCCAGGACTAGGTGGAGGGACGTCCAGCTGGGAGGAGGCCTCGGGGAAGACCCAGGACTAGGTGGAGGGATTATATCTCCAACCTGGCCTGGGAACGCCTCGGGATCCCCCAGTTGGAGCTGGTTAATGTGGCTCGGGAAAGGGAAGTTTGGGGTCCCCTGCTGGAGCTGCTACCCCCGTGACCCGACCCCGGATAAGCGGACGAAGATGGATGTATCGATGAGCACTCAAACAAGATCAGAGTTACACAACATCTTCATTAGAAAATGTTGATGGAAACAGAAAAATCCGGAAAAACTTCCTATAATTCGCAAACTCAACAAGTTTTTTACTCTCCCTTGAGGTGGTTTTTGCCTTTTTCGAAAAAAATGTTAATGCGCAAAATGGGAGATGGAAACAGCTTTGCCGAATAAGTTGTGATGTAGCGAACACAAAGTCACATGACTATAGTCTCGGTATCTATCAGATGAGGGGAGGATCGCGATACTGGTCCAATCCAGAGCGCCATACATTGTGGCACAAGGTGCGTAGTGGCGTTGGAGTTGGGGGTGCGCTGTAGCCTGGCCTCAGCCACGTCGGGTAAACTGACGAATTGGTTCAACAGCTTAAATCGTACGGCTCTGCACACCTTTTATACACAGCGGTCAACGGTTGTCTCGCTGACACCAAATGTCTCCAAATACCACAACCCTGGATTCTGCACAGGTGGCCAACTTGTACAATGCTCCGTCTCTCCATTTAGCCAAAGAACTTAGCTTCTAAACGCTTTCATTTAGCAAACCGCTTTGCAATCTACAACCATGCGTAAATGTTTATGCTTAGAACGGTTTTGCTTCAGTTTCTTTGTTAAACCATTTGCATCCGAACGGCTGTTTGAGTATTTCTATCTCTCATGTGTTAATCATGAGAGCTGAGCGACCTTGCAAGGAGCACAGGATGCATCCCTGAGGGCAGAGCGCATAATGTGGAGGAGATGCCGGGCCTGACCAGCGATAAGAAGAAAGGCTACTGATTGCATGAACTGAATAACTATCCTCACTCCAAACTCCTTTAAAAAGCCACTGTTGAGAACACTCTTCAGTCATTTTTCTGTACTTGCGCTGAGGTGCTGTAAAACTGACAAAGTTAAAACGAACTTTGAGAGAACGCCAGTGATTTCGTCCATTCTTTGATAAACTTGCGACGAAAACTACTCTTTGCATAGTCTAGGTCATTCGCTCTAAACCAGTGTTTTTCAACCTTTTTTGAACCACGGCACATTTTTTACATTAAAAAAATCCGGTGGCACACCACCAACCAAAAATGTTACAAAATGACACATTGTAGCCTAATAAGATCAGAATCTGCATTTTTCCTTTTTAAAAATGTATCCATGGCTGTTGCAGGCTTACATTGATGATCTCAGCCCTACTGCTTACATCCTGAATTACTGTGGCGGTAATTCTACTGTCTTAAATCAACAAGGTCATTATTGCACTATACTGCCACCTACTGACACAGAATAGGATTTAATTTCTCTGCCAGTCATCACAATGCAGGCACAGATGCAAAAAATTGGCAAATTATTTGCAGTAACTCAATAAAAAATATTTGTTGGACCAATTAATTGAAATCGGATAATAACCCACGGCACACAGGACGATCTCTCACAGAGGTTGAAAATCACTGCTCTAAACCAGTTTCAACCTTGAAAAAAACACTTTTTCTGACGTTTGTGACGCCTTTTTTCACAATTTGTTTTTGCTTTTTCCAACGTTTTAAATTTTTAAATTGTTCTTCTACACATTTTCAGCGCTTATTTCTACGTCCAGTATTTTCTGATATGAAACAAATTTAAAAATGGGCCAATGTGACCCGAAGTCAACACGCTCGCGGAGCTGCTGTGTAGTCCGGTGAATTTGAAAGCAATCCATTTGGAAAAGTGCTCCAGAAGCCGTCAGCAGTGATGAGCAGAATAAAAAAAAAAGGATTTTAAAAGTGTGTGTGTGTTCATGGTCCCAAACTGAGCCCGGACGTAAAACCCAAACCAGCCTGAAGGACATTTTTTACAGGGATGATGAGGACTGTGGTAGCCGCTTGTGACGGCTGTTATGTGGCTGTAATCACAGCGAGGAGCGGCCTCTCTGCCGCCGGTGTAATATCACACCTAATTACACAGATAAACCAGCAGTGTGAGCCGTAAAAGAGTCCTTTAGTGTGATCCCGGCTCAGAGGAGCAGGGGGCCGTCCTGCAGATCAATAGTCACGTTTAAAGGTTTGTTCCTACACGGCTCAGTAAGAGACGCTCGGCTGAGCCGAGGCTCCGAGTCGGCCCTCCCGGGTGTGATTAACACCACATCGCTGCTGATGAAGATGAATGACGGCAGCCGCAGGAGCTGAAAACAGGGCCGTTTTTCTTAACACCGTGAAAAGTTTTCAAACTTTTTAGAGATACGTGGTTCTCACGGGACGGCGACGCTGCAAACATATGATGATGTTATAGACCATGATGCATTGCTGTAGATTAAACTCCCCAACAGTATTCATACAGGAGTTAAAATTGGCACAACCGGTAACATCTACAGCAGTGAAATACAACATACACATTAATGCAGCAGGAATATACACCCAGAAACAGACTCCGTGTAAATAATTACTTTTATTTTTTATAGTATTATTAGTATTATTTTACTTCTAAGGACTTTTAGCGTGTAAGGGTTAGGGTTAGGGTTAGTTACTTTTATTTTTTATATTAGTACTATTTTACTTTAGCGTGTATAGAGCCAGCATATCTCCACATGTAAATGGGTGAAATTAAGGGTTTATTTCAACCAAACCAGAGTAGGGATTGGTGGAACAGTGATTGGTGGAACAGTGGGAAGACGAACCAAGACGACTTTGAATTAAGTGTGTTAGCCCAGTCTCACGGCAGTTCGTGAAATGGTCACGTTATTGAATCTATTGATTCGTGAACAGGACACGAATATATCGTTTTTTCGTGTAGTGATTACGAATTTTAATTTAATGTATTTAAATGGTAAGCATATTTCGTGATCACAGCACGACAACGGTAGGGAGTAGTATTAGAAGCCAAAGATCCGCTTAGGGAGGTTGGTTGGCCGCGGATCGTGTCTGTGCGCCCGGGGAACACATCCCCGTGTGGCGGTCCGTCCGTTGTTGTTGCCGGCCTGTGTGTCGCGTTTAATTTCCCCGTGGCAGTACACAAAATGAAATTCGAATGAAATTCGTAACCTGTACACGAAATTAAATTGACCTGTACACGTATCGATAAATAAAAATAACGTGACCATTTCACGAACTGGCGTGAGATCGGGTTGGTTTTACGAGGTGGTTGGTGTTTTAAGCCCCCAACATCGTCTTCCAGGCAGCGCGGCCTGGAAGGCATTAGGCACTAGGATTAGACAATGGTTAGGGTTAGGTACCTTGAAGTCAACGGTCGCAGCGCTGCCTTGAAGTCGACGTTGGGGGCTTAAAACGCCATAGAGCGTTTTACAATGACAAAATTACTGAATATTTACATGGAGTCTGGTGGGTTTCTACTGGATCAATTTCATATTGTTCCCATTAGTCACTAAGACAAGAAAACATGGGGAAATACCAAAGTTACCCTTTCACTTTTTAAATGTTATACTTAACAGAAGACCACATTTGCAAAATCAGTGAAACAGTTAAACATGAGTGAATTAGAGGTGCTCTAAGCAATGTCACGTTTTTTTAGGCTACAACATTTTTTGTCACATACAGCAAACATCTCCTGACTATCCGCTAGCTGCCTGTCCCTGAACACACACTATACACACACTACACACGTTTGCACTTGTTTCACCAAAGATTGTTGTTCCCATCAGTCAGACTAAGTTGCCCTTTTAAGTAAGGCTTTGAATGCAGGACTTTAACTTGTACTGGAGTATTGTCACAGTGTGGTATTAGTGCTTGGTAGGTATACTTCATTAGCTCTCTGTCTTCAGCAGATCCCACATGCTAACAGTGTAGCATTATCTGATGGAAGTGTAGCAGCCATCTGTCAGTCAAACCGTTTCTGTGTGAGCAGAGTTGCCAGTTTCAGACTCTGTGTGCTGCCTTGCCCGGAGGCTCTTTGGCTCTGTGATAAGTAGGTCTGAATGCCATCTGCTGTGTTCAGCTCCAGAGACCCCAGACCGCTGCAGTGTGAGCAAGTATTGAATTTGATTAAATGTTGCATTATAATAACAATTATTTATTCAAGCAATCACCTAATATTCTCTACTCATCGTGAAGATCTTCTGTGTGTTAAGCATCCACATTTCTCCAAAAAATACACTTAATACCTGCAGGGTATCCTCAGATCTCTGCAGGGTAAATCCAGACAGCTAGCTAGACTATCTGTCCAATCTGAGTTTTCTGTTGCACGACTAAAACTACATTTAAACGTACACGTTCCACCAAAACAAGTTCCTTTTGCAGACACATTGTGGCTCTGTCTGGCGCTTAGTCCCGCCCAAAACAATTGTGATTGGTTTAAAGAAATGCCAATAAACCAGAGCACGTTTTTCTCCCATCCCAGAATGCTGTGTGGACTAGCCAGACCCTCCTCCGCAACGTTGTGGAGGAAGGTCTGGCAATGCCAGACTAGTTTGGGTATAATAGGGTCTAAAAGAAAAGCGGGAAATGCATCGTTCTGGAATGAACTACTTGTCAAAAATCTGTTTAATGGCAGCAGGAGAAAAATAACTGTCCAATCAGAGCGTGTCAGCGAGTGTGTACTGTAAATGTAGTTCTGATTGTTATATCTGTTGTCTGACAAGATACAGCAGAGTAGATATATTATATACGTAGTAAAGCTGCCGGAAACTGAGCTGATATTTTAGTCCAAAGGATTCAGGCAGCAGGGCGACCTCAGATGTCTTCTCAATTTTTTAGTATTTCAACAGCTTCGAAACATATTTTTCCCGAGGGACTCAGACCGCACATTTTCAGCTGAGAGCAGGAAATTGTTCGCCCTCTCGGAGAACATGAAATGCCTCAACTCTCTATTTGAGACCGGTGCTCGGCGGCAGGCCCATTTCCTGTTTGATGGCAGCGTACGCTGGACCCTGAGATTAGGAAAATGATGGTCGTCTCTCAGCTAACAGTTCCAGATAGAGATGAAAAGCTGCGAATGGATCCCGGTTTGACCTCGTTGTGTTCCGCTTTCAGCCAGTTGAAGGGGCGTTTTGTGAGGATGAGTGCAGCTGCTGGCCTCCCCTCTGCCCTCCATCCATCCTAAACTGCCGTTATTCTGCACGACGGCAGAATACACACAAAATACGATCATGCAGTACAAAATACTGTACTTAAAACAAGCAGAGAGGGGAGAGAGAGAGAGAGAGAGAAGGACAGATCTGAGCTGGGAAGATCCATACACATCACTAGGATTATTGAAACAGATCAAATGAGAATGTCAGAGAGATACAAAATAAAGAGATATACTGAATAGAAGGAGAGAAATAAAAAAATGTAAGTGCAGAGCAGCATGTGAACAACACAATGTGTTAAATAGAGAAGGAAACTCTTTAAAGAGAATTAGATTTGCTCTAATGCAGAAAATATATACACAACTAAGCTTTTTTTCAAACTAAATAACATTTAATATAAATAACTCTGATGCAGGAAATGAGTTGTGTGTGTCTGTCTCTCTCCCTCTCGCTCTCTGTGTGTGTGTCTCTCTCTCTGTGTGTCTCTCTGTCTGTCTGTCTGTCTGTGTGTGTGTGTGTGTGTGTGTGTCTGTCTCTCTCTCCCTCTTTCTGTCTCTCTCTCCCTCTTTCTGTCTCTCTCTCCCTCTCGGTCTCTCTGTGTGTGTGTGTGTGTGTGTGTGTGTGTGTGTGTGTGTGTGTGTGTGTGTGTGTGTTAAGGAGTTCTGCTCTAGGAATATGGAAGCATTATGAAATTAAACCCAGAAATGTAGATGCCTAGATCATTCAGAAAAAAAATTCTGAGCCATTTGCAGAAAATAGTGCAAATAGTAAATCTCTCTCTCTTCAAAAGTAATTGATGCTGTATTTTTGGAAATGTCTGCTTTTCCATAGCTACATATCCCAATTCATTTGTAAAACTCCCCTTTGCAGTAATGACCCTGTGGCTCAGAGTTAAAGTAACTTTTCTCAGAATTGTTGGTGTCTTTCTAGTTACACAATTCAGTGTGTCATCCATCGTGATGGTCCACAGTGACGTAAAAATGCAGATGGCGCATTAGAATACTGTTTAAAAAAATTACGTTAAAAGGGTGCCAGGCTTAGCCGTCTCCGCCCTCCTACGTACTACCGCTCAGTTTTCATTCTCCTTCAGTACTACGTCTGGGTTTGTGGTATATTCTTGGGTTTTCTCCGGCCAAATCTTTGGCGGTCCAATCAGCGAACAGAAGGCGTGGCTGAGAACGATGATGTTGAGGTTGTGCGCTAGTTTGAGTTGTAGTTCCGTAATGGCGGCGGAGAAAGATGCGAGCGAAGCCATTCGGTCCGCTGTGGCAACGCTGCTGAATATCCAGAAGTTAAAGTCTGAGCAAGAACAATCTTTGCTGAGTTGTGTTGGTGGCCATGATGTTGTGGCCCTCCTCCCCACGGGGTTCGGGAACAGTTTGATTTTCCAGCTCGCTCCGTTAGTGGTGAAGGAGTTAGCTAAGGCTAACGCTAGCGATGCTAAGCCGACGTCACGACCAAACGTTAGCGATTGGTTACGGCAGATCAAGAGTGGCTCTGGGCAGATCCAATAGCTTTAAACTTCAACAGAGTACCCGCCTTCAAGGAAGTTAACACTCGTCAATGGAGAGAGGCCAGACTCTCTGGACAAATGAAATGGACCAGAGTCTGGTAGGACCAGGCTAGTGGACCAGAGTCTGGTAGGACCAGGCTAGTTAGTACCAGAGTCTGGTAGGACCAGGCTAGTTAGTACCAGAGTCTGGTAGGAGCAGGCTAATGTACCAGAGTCTGGTAGGACCAGGCTAGTGTACCAGAGTCTGGTAGGACCAGGCTAGTGGACCAGAGTCTGGTAGGACCAGGCTAGTGGACCAGAGTCTGGTAGGACCAGGCTAATGGACCAGAGTCTGGTAGGACCAGGTTAATGTACCAGAGTCTGGTAGGACCAGGCTAGTGTACCAGAGTCTGGTAGGACCAAGTTAATGGACCAGAGTCTGGTAGGACCAGGCTAGTGTACCAGAGTCTGGTAGGACCAGGCTAATGGACCAGAGTCTGGTAGGACCAGGCTAGTGTACCAGAGTCTGGTAGGACCAGGCTAATGGACCAGAGTCTGGTAGGACCAGGCTAGTGTACCAGAGTCTGGTAGGACCAGGCTAATGGACCAGAGTCTGGTAGGACCAGGTTAATGTACCAGAGTCTGGTAGGACCAGGCTAGTGTACCAGAGTCTGGTAGGACCAAGTTAATGGACCAGAGTCTGGTAGGACCAGGCTAGTGTACCAGAGTCTGGTAGGACCAGGCTAGAGTACCAGAGTCTGGTAGGACCAGGTTAGTGGACCAGAGTCTGGTAGGACCAGGCTAGTGGACCAGAGTCTGGTAGGAACAGGCTAGTGGACCAGAGTCTGGTAGGACCAGGCTAGTGGACCAGAGTCTGGTAGGACCAGGCTAGTGTACCAGAGTCTGGTAGGACCAGGCTAGTGGACCAGAGTCTGGTAGGACCAGGCTAGTGGACCAGAGTCTGGTAGGACCAGGCTCCCCCAAAGTTCTGATCCTAGAATCACCCCTGGTATAAAAAAAAAATCTGATTCAATTTACTTACGTACTGAACTCCTCGACTCCTGGAGACGCACTTAAAATCCGTGCAATCATCCTTTAAAGAAGACAAAACGTTAGTTGGTTAGTTCAATATAAACTGTAGAAACAGAGAGCAGATACGTAGATAGCTAAGGTCCCAATGCAGGCTGAAATATTAGTTTTGATGTTTATTTCTGTATATTAATTCATTTGTTAGTATTACTTTTACTCTCAGTTAATTGTGTTTTTCTGCGTAACAGCACACTTCACTCGTAAACGCAGCACACACAGCAGTGAGGGAATAATCTGCAGTTGTGCTGTGTATTCACAGCCTGTAAAACTCCCTGACAGCACTGAAGGTGACAGCGCTCTTATTTGTGCACACAGAGGACTCAGCGAATTCGAAACAACAAACACTGCGCCGGTGTTTGTCAGGGAACTTTTGCCACCACGGCAATTTAGTGTGAAAGAGAACGGCAATTCAATGAAAACAGGAGTTGAGTTATTAATCATTTCCTCCATCAGATGCTCCGAGCTCACCTCAGATTATAAAAGCCACTCTGAGACACAGATCGTTTCAAACTGTGAAATAAAAGCAAATATACTTCCCATGACTGAGTGATGGAGCAGAAAGGAATCACATCTGTCTCAAAAAGACCCAAATATTTCCAAATGTGTTCCATTTGTCTTGTGTTTGTCTCTCGAGACTGTTTATAGTTGTATAAAGTTACGTGTTAGTTTGTGTCAGAGCCAGTAAAATATTGAATACAGAGTTGTCTGAAATAGACATTTAAAAAAATGAAATGAAAATGAAAAGTAAAATGAAACTAGTATTACAGCGTACTGCTAGCCTAGAAATCTAGACGCTCCCTAGCGGCAGAAAATGTAACTTGCAGCCAGGGTCGTCTAGCAACTCTCCGTTGTCTTGTGAGCTGGAAAAACCAAACTCCGGTCAGGCCAATCACATTGTGTATAGAGTCGGTGGGCGGGGCTTAACATCACGACGGCAGAGTTGCGATGGTTCCACGTGAATTCCCTGCTACTTGAAAACAAAGAAGATGGCTGCTGCTGCTGGTGAACTAGCGTTGCTCTGATTGGTTGTAGCGCTATCCTATTGCGTGCAGAGGGAATTTGAAAGACAACCGTTTATCCCGCCCCTTGGATTGAGCCCAGCCAATGGTGAGTTCCTGGCTTGTCAGGCTAGCGTATTGCTGCAATTGTAGATGAGAAAAAAAAACAAGGAGCCGAAGAAGGGGGGTAATATTCAAAGAAAAGAACTCAATAAGGAAATACTCGTGATTTTAGCCCAGAATCATCGAATTATCATAAGCATCTGGACTTTGAAGAAAGTTGCCGTTGGCCTATTTAGAAGAAAACAACATTGGGCATGTTCGTCCTCGACAAAATGTGGCAACACGTTTATTTAAACTGAAACTGTGATGCGTTGAACGCCCTGCTGTGTGCGCGAGCACACTGACTTAAGGAAGCTTTTCCTCGCCACTGTCGCACTAAATACTCGCTCTCGGGGGAAATTGTTGGGTCTTTGTAAATATAGAGTGTTGTCTAGACCTGGGGCCTCATTTATGAATTCTATTCTGAAAGATTTCGTGCGCCAAAAAGTCCAAATTTTCGTACGCAAAAACAAAATTCAGATTTATAACACCTTGCGGCACATGCACTCTTCTCGTTATAAATACGGACGTTCGTTACCTTATGCGGTCGTGCACGAGCCTCACGCTCCTCCCAAGTTCGTCCCATATTTGTCCTCATAAGGTCCATGTTAATCAATCAATGAACATAGCAGCCTTGTAAAGAAGCCCTTCATGACCAATCATGAAACGGAAAAATGGGGAAATAACACGATTCAGTGATTGTGAGATCGAGGTGCTCCTATCAGAGGTAGAACATCGAAACAAAATCCTGTTGGAAGCCTTAACCCTTGTGTGGTGTTCATATGTTTGTTACACGGCCTTAATACTTTTTTATTTAGCTCAATTACCAATGATATATACATCATTTATGGTTCATATTTGCCATTTACCCCTGTGAGATCACATTTACGATCATATGATTATTTTCGTTTTTTGTGAGAAAACAAGGAAATTCAATTATAAAAAAGGTAAAAAATAGAAACAAGATTTTTGCTCGTTATTGGTGCTTATTTCTTAGAACTTAATCAGAACAGGTGGAAGTGCTCGAAATGTAACAATCTTTTAACTTTGTGTGGGAAAAGCAGGTGCAGAAAGACAACATTCCCGCACACAGACACCTACAATCAGACACGCCCGCATACAGAGGCACAGACACACACACACACACACACACACACACACACACACATAGTGCGTCTCACTATCTTTGTGGGGACCCGTCATTGACATAATGCATTCCCTAGCCCCTTACCCTAACCTTAACCATCACAACTAAATGCCTAAGCTTAACCCTTACCCTCACCCTAACCATAACCTAATTCTAACCCTAATCCTAAAACCAAGTCTTAACCCTCAAACAGACCTTTAACCTTGTGGGGTCCAGCATTTTGGGACCCACAAAGATGTCCGGACCCCACAAGTATACTGTATTCCCGTACCCCATGAATATAGTTAAACAAGAACACACACACACACACACACACACAGCAGGTCCAGTTAGGAGGAGGACACAGTTAAGTTTCATAGCACCTACAATTATTACACTCTGATCCAGTAGACCTGAACACCTCATATGTAATAGTTATGTGTAGGGGGGGTACCGTGTGTAGACATTGAAAATAAGTTATTTTTTATGTTCTTCACAGAAAATGAGCCAAGGCCAATGAGTTTGAGTTAGAAGAAATAATAAATAGCATAATTTTTCTTTATTATTCAAACTTAGAGTGTGATCACATCAACAGATTCTCACTCCCATCTCGTAAAAAATACGGACGTTTGGTCAGGTGCCTTTGTCGTTCTTATTGACGCTAAAAGTCTCCATTAGCTGCACGGTGTGGGAGGATCCCCTGCCTCTCCCCGTTGCTGGCAGCCCCTCGCCGGGCGCCGCGACCGGCTCTGGGGCAGCTGGGAAAGAACGGGATTGTTGGGTTCAGGAAAACAAAAACTGGGTTGGGTTCGGAAAACGGGGATACCATCGGAGTTCACTAACACGCAGTCTACAAAACCTTGGGAGCATTACGCACGATCACACGCATGGTCAAAAGGTCGCGGAAAACTGGGCACATTTTTACGCATGGAAATTCTTTATAAATCCCGACTTTTGCGAGGAATGTTGCAACGGCAAATTTCACCCTGCTTCACGCAACTTTTTCTTGCGTAACAGGTTTTATAAATGAGGCCCCTGCTCTATCTGTAAAGTGTCCCGAGATAACATCTGCTGTGATTTGACACTATAAATGAAATTGAGTTGAATTGCCTTTTTATTACCACGCGTTTACATAAATGTCACTGCTGATTGGGTAACATACCCCAAAGAAAACGTATCCCATAGCTTGTTGTACACATCGTTGCACATCGCTTTACGTTCCGAGGAAACAGCAGCAAATTGGTGCACATGTGACCCATCTTCCATACTGTAACGTGTGCGTGTGCGTGTCTGCGTGCGTGTGATGAGTTTGATCCAACCTTGCAAAGTAAAGCAATGTGCTTTCTTAAAGGTGCTCTAAGCGACTTACTTCTTGTTAACGTTCAAAGTATTGTCAAACAAGCTCGCCCCTCCCTCCTCCTCATCCCGTCCCCTCCCCCTTCCTTCCGCGCACTAACCCCACCAACCCCCACCCCCAAATCCTTCTTGTCGGTTATTGGCTGGAACACTCTTTGTTATGTTTGGTGGTGCAGGTTGGTGCAGTTTGTTTTTTGCCTGGGCAGTCTACAGAGACCACGTTTTTCTTTGGTGTGTTCAGGGGACAGGCAGCTAGCGGATAATGAGGAGATGTCAAACCAAAAACATGGGAAACTGTTTTTCAACTTGCAATTACACCACACTCAGAGCAGAATTTGACAAATATGCCGACTTTGAGACTCAGAAATTCCCCCAGAACCAGAGAGTTTGCATATTCCGGCTGTGAAAGAGCTTGTTGTGAGTCAGCTGTGTGCTAGCCTACTTAGAAAATGTAATCATTGTTTTGCTTGATTTGCTAAATTCTAGGATGGCTTTGGAACTATTTTGCTCACTTTTCAGGGCTTTATGTGGACCAAAGTGTAAGTGAGAAGACTATATGCAGCCCAGTCTCATGGCAGTTCATGAAATGGTCACGTTATTGAATCTATTGATTCGTGAACAGGACACGAATATGTCGTTTTTTTTCGTGTAGTGATTACGAATTTTAATTTAATGTATTTAAATGGTAAGCATATTTCGTGATCACAGCACGACAACGGTAGGGAGTAGTATTAGAAGCCGCGTAGGGAGGTTGGTCGGGGGGGTGGATGGGTCAAACAACACAGAGCTTTCACCCCGGAGAGCGGGGATCGCGTCCCGCGTGTTGCAGTTCCTTTCCGCGTTATTAACCACAACTGTCCCGTTGTTGTTGGCGTGTCCGGTCACGTCAAACACGTCAAACAACACATGACTTTCACCCCGGAGAGCGGGGATGGCGTCCCGCGTGTTGCAGTTCCTTTCCGCGTTATTAACCACAACTGTCCCGTTGTTGTCGGCGTGTCCGGCGTGTGACGGTTCCTTTCCCAGTTCTTTTTTTTCCTAACCTCAACCGTCCCGTTGTTGTGGCGTTTCATGTCCCCGTTGTTGCGTGCCACAGAGACCGCGGATCGTGTCTGTGCGCCCGGGGAACGCATTCCCGTGTAGCGGTCCGTCCGTTGTTGTCGCCGGCGTGTGGCGTTTAATTTCCCCGTGGCAGTACATGAAATGAAATTCGAATGAAATTCGAATGAAATTCGAATGAAATTCGTAACCTGTACACAAAATGAAATTCGTGACCTGTACACGAAATAAACGAGAAAATCGTGACCTGTACACGTATCGATAAATAAAAATAACGTGACCATTTCACGAACTGGCGTGAGACCGGGTTGCTATATGAGACATGCAATAATTGAGTCAAAGATATTTTACTTTTTCGATGAAATAAAAGCATGTCAATAAGCTATAAATGTCTGGCCCTTGATGTGATTCTCTTCTTCCAGTGTGGCCCTTAGTGAAGTTGAGCTTGACACCCCTGGCTTAGAGCGCCTTTCACTAAAAAACGCACACTTTTTCTGAGCTTTTCTCTCTTTAATTTATGACTTTTATCTCAGAAATTCAGAGTTTCTTCTCAGAATGTTACCCCGCTCCCCTAGCTCTGTAAATGATGTGCTTCTTGTACCTACGATGGCCCCAGAATGCCGTCTTAAACTAAAATGTGGACCACAAAAAAAGGATAAAAATGCCTTTTCTGTACAGTTAATGCAATGCGTTTTTTCTCTCCCATTTTATATTGTTGATCCAATATAAATATATTGTCTGTTCACCGGCCTCCCTCAGGTTTATTGGCCACAGCTTTACCAAAATAAAAGTAAAAGGAAGAGAAGTGAACCATTTTATTACAACAGTTGAAATAAAATCTGTTCTTCAATCCAAATTCGATTACATTTAACGAGAGAGAGAGAATCTCTTATAAAACTGAAACCAAACTTGTAAAGTCGACTGAAAACGACACAAAATTACAATAAAGTGTGTTGACTTGCTGAGGATGAGATTTTCAGAGGCGAGGCGAGAACATTTCACGCTCGCAAATGTCACCGTGTCATTTCAAGGTGCGTTCCACATTAGGTAAACCAATTTGCTGCAGTGAAACAAGGCGATGCTGAGAAACGGCAGCCTTGCTCGCTCACTTGACTTTCAGAGAAAGGTTAAAAGAAACAAATGCAAAAAAAACCCAAAAAACTGGGAACAGCAGTGGACTGACAGCGCACTGACCGCCGCGCCGCGGGGCTGAAAACACAGATCACTGCAGGCCGCCAAGGTCAGGTGGCGGAGGAGGAGGATAACTGTATGTGGGCTGTAAAAGAAGACACAGAAGATGCAAGGGAGGAGGAAGGGGATGGAGAGAACAGCGGACGAGTGCAGAGAGAGAAAAAGAGGCTGACAGCATGAAAAACGAGTGTGTTGGCAGCCCGCAGCCGCTCAGATAAACGCTCCAGTCGGTTTCCATCCCTCTGTTCACTCGTCTGCATCATCTTTTCTTCACTTAGTTCCCTTACACATGATTAATTTGCGCAGCACTGGTTGTGTTTCAGTTACTGCAGGACAATCTGGCCAGACATCAACCATTTGTTACATCAAATTACAAGTTTCCAGCTAAATGAAACATCCTCAGGTTGGAGAATCAGGCGGTAGTAGGCAGAGTACTGACACGGAAGCAAAGCAATGTCCTGCTGTGGACGATGGCAGCAGCTAAACATATTTTAGACATATAAAAACATCTACAGTGGTTTGCATAAGTTTACACACACCCATGCTAACGTTGACTAAAAAGAGGAATACAAAAATCATCTTTTGGAAATTGATCTTAATGCCTTAATTAAAAAAATGAGGAAAAATCCAACCTTTAAGGACACCAAATTTCTTTGTGAATGAATAATGTCTCGTAAATAAATAAATGTTCTTCCTTAAAATACAGGGGGCATAAGTATAGACATCCCTATGTTAAATAGGGATGAGCATGGGGTACTTTCCATAAGATCATCTCTCAATGCAAATCAAACCAGCTGTTAGGCTAACTGAAATCAAACCATGCCAATCTCTAGGTATGGTGAAGGGGATGTGATGATGTGGGGGTATGGTGAAGGGGATGTGATGATGTGGGGGTATGGTGAAGGGGATGTGATGATGTGGGGGTATGGTGAAGGGGATGTGATGATGGGGGGGTATGGTGAAGGGGATGTGATGATGTGGGGGTATGGTGAAGGGGATGTGATGATGGGGGGGTATGGTGAAGGGGATGTGATGATGTGGGGGTATGGTGAAGGGGATGTGATGATGGGGGGTATGGTGAAGGGGATGTGATGATGGGGGGGCCAAGGGACCTTTATCAGTATGCATAGTATCCTGGATCCATGAAATAACTGACCTTTCAAAATAAAAGTCTGCCTGCCTCTATGGAAATTTAACATAGGGGTGTACTGACTTCTGTACAGTTGTCCTGTTATAGTTATATGTAGTTTATTTAGAGTGCAGCCTGACCCCCCCCCCCCCCCCCCCCCCCGCTGTGAAATACCAAACTCTTTCCTACAGACATTGCAAAACGCTTTGTTTGGATCACGTAAAACTGCAGTAATCCAGGGGTATTTCCCTAAACAGTCCTCCTCTGCAGGTACCTGCAGAGACGTTTTGCTTTTTAGCTCCTACACTGGGAGGGGGCCTCGGGGAAGACCCAGGACTAGGTGGAGGGACTATATCTCCAACCTGGCCTGGGAACGCCTCAGGATCCCCCAGTCGGAGCTGGTTAATGTGACTCGGGAAAGGGAAGTTTGGGGTCCCCTGCTGGAGCTGCTGCCCCCGTGACCCGATACCGGATAAGCGGACGAAGATGGATGGATGGAGCTACGTGTTCGTCAGGTCCCGGGACACCAGCCTGAGCCACCATTTCAACAATGAATGAATGAAAAATAGCAATGCGTGTTAGGGCCTACGTACTGTTGCAGCCAATGAGAAGCCGACGAGAGCTGGCTGCAGACGACTCAATCACCATGAATGTTCTATCAGACTATAACTACTCCAGAGTCTACTCTTGAGACTTTGCTCTAATTTTTGGGACAATTAGGGCAGGATTCGGGATTCGGGACAACTGCTTGGATTTCGGGACTGTCCCGAATTTTTCGGGACGTCTGGTCACCCTAGGGGAGTCTATGGGAGCAGTGCATTGTGGGATTAGAGGATGCCAGACAAAATAAACCTCTGAATCATTTTTACTTTAGTTTTTCATGAAACCCCTGAACAGTTGGTCCAGGTGTAACAGAATGTTTGACCCCGTCCAGCCAGCAGAAGGACAATATGTCATGCACACTACCTTCTCAGAAAAATCCTCCAGGAATGATCTGGATTATTTAATTCATTTCATTTTTTTATCTGGAGAAATACAAAGCTTCAATTTGTGAGAGTTACTCCGCAGCCAGGCCGCCTTGCTCTGTTCGGAGAGACACGGGATGGAAAGCCGTGGAGCCCGGCCGTGTTAACACTGCCGTCCTGTAAATATTTATAGCAGTTTATCTGCCGTGCTGCGGATTATCAGCTTAGCGAGGTACAGTAATCACCCTCGACCAACACACACACACACACACACACACACACACACACACACACTCACCTGATGTGTTGAGACTGCAGGGACAAACACAGCAGCAGGTCTGAATATGTAAGTTCATCATACCCACATCACAAATCAAAAAGTTGCTGATCATATGTTAATCCTCTGCTGTATTTTCTCTGTTGTTGCAGTAAACTTGTTTGTGTGACAGAGCTCAAAGAAGCGCCTTGCAGAAAGACATAAAAATCTGAATACTCCAGTCTATAAGAAGGAGATAAAAATCTGTATAAGGAAAGTCAGACCTGCAGGCTGAAAGTATGTGACTAACGAGACAAAGCTGTTCTCTCTGAGTGAGGAGGTTTCATATTTTTCACATCTCCAGTAGCTTTAGGAAAAGCTTTTACTGAACCAGAGCACTTTATTTTTAGACTTTGTTTTGTGAGAAGAAGCTCGGTGGGTAGAGGTGGAAGACGTATTCAGATCCTTCACTGAAGTAAAAGTACTAATACCACACTGTGAAAATACTCCACTGCAAGTTCAAGCCTGCATTCAAACCCTTACTTAAGTAAAAGTATGTAAAATATCCTACCAGTACTTACAGTAAGAGTACTCACTGTGTAGTAAAATGTTTCCAGGCAGTTTTCCTAATATATCGGATGTTTTTGTCAGAAAAAACAGCCCTGTTTTCAGCTTTGTGACGATGCATTTTCCAGCTGATCAAAGAGGCTTTTTAAAGACTTTATTTTGCTTAACAAGTACAGTTCCAGGTTCATAATTGTATTTAGAGGTTATATCAGAATAGGTTTACATGGTTTAATAAAAAAAAAAAAAAACACCATATTTTTGTTGTACTGCACATTGCTGCAGCTCCTCTTTTCACCCTGTGTTCAGGTCTCTGTTTTAGCTCCAGAGTGAGACCTCTCACTGCTGTAACATCTTTGTTGGCAGTCGCATATGCTCAGTAGCTAGGTAAGGACTACTAGCCAGTCAGAAGCAGAGTATGAGGGCGTGCCCTGACAGTACCTAGGTAAGGACTACTAGCCAGTCAGAAGCAGAGTATGAGGGCGTGCCCTGACAGTACCTAGGTAAGGACTACTAGCCAGTCAGAAGCAGAGTATGAGGGCGTGCCATGCTAGCAGCTAGGCGAGCATTATAACGTGTGTTCCAAAGTGACCACGTTTGTCTCTGAAGTAAAGGCTGGACTACAATAGAGCTGTTTGGAGCAGTTTGTGAACAGTGTTTTCTGTTGGAGATGGTAAGTCCCTTTGGGGGGGACTTTGGGCTTTTTCACTTTGTAAACCCATAACATGCACAAAAAGATATATAACACAATAAAGGAAAGGGACAAAGCCAAAAAGCATAATATGAGCACTTTAACAAAACACATCTGGAGATACGGGGTTTTCACTGGACAGGAAGGGGATGAAAAACTGTCACCTGAAAATTAACTAAAGCTCTCAGACAAATGTAGTGGAGTAAAAAGTACATTTACCTCTGAGATGTAGTGGAGTACAAGTGTAAAGTAGCATAAAGTGGAAATACTCAAGTACAATTTTGATGTAATTGACTTGATGTAAAAAAAAAAATCCGTTGAGACAAAGCATCCCTTCTTCTCTTGTGTGTAAGAATTAATCCTTAATTTACTTCGAAAAACCAGACAAAAACCCCTTTAACGTGTCCTTTAAATGTTAAAAATGAAAACCCTTAAAACACCCTATTTGAAAAGAAAATTCAGATTGTCTGGGGTATTCTTCTTTACATCACCATGTAGAATTTGTTTGGGTTGTGCTGTATCAGTATGGAGAGTAACCGCAGACCTTTTCCAGATCGGCCTCAGCTCACAGCTTCTTCAGTTCACTGAGGGGTGCAGACCGCTGGACCGTTTTCAGATCGGCCTTAGCTTGCAGCTTCTTCTTCAGCTGTTCACTGAGGGCTGAAAGAGTATCAGTATGGAGAGTAATGTCCACTGCAGACCGCTGGACCCTCTTCAGCTCGGCCTCAGCTCGCAGCTTCTTCATCTGTTCACTGAGGGCTGTAAGAGTATCAGTATGGAGCGTAACCTCCACTGCAGACCGCTGGACCCTCTTCAGCTCGGCCTCAGCTCGCAGATTCTTCATCTGTTCACTGAGGGCTGTAAGAGTATCAGTATGGAGAGTAACCTCCACTGCAGACCGCTGGACCCTCTTCAGCTCGGCCTCAGCGAGCAGATTCTTCATCTGTTCACTCAGGGTCTCCTCCAGCTGATTCACAGCTCTCCTCACAGTCCCCTCATATGAAGGTGGACGGACGCTGTCTTGTGTCCAGTTCTTGGTGGGTGGAGCGGCATTAAGGGACGTGAAGCTCTGGAGGACGTGGAGGTGGTCTTCAGACTGTGAGAGCTGCTCCACCTCAGTGCTTCTCTTCTTCAGCTCAGAGATTTCCTGTTCCAGCTCTTTGATGAAGCCTTCAGCCTGTTTCTCTGTCTTTCTCTGCTTCTCTTTGATCGTGTCGATGAGCTCGGCCTGGCTTCTCTCAACAGACTCCTTCAGAGCGGTGAAGACCTGAACACCTTCTGCTATCTCTCTGTCTGCATCTTTATTACTGAGCTCCACTGAGTGTTTGATCTCTTGAATCGTCAGTTGTCTCTTCTGGATCATCTGCTGAATTTCAGCCTCTGTCTTTCCCAGCTCGGCCTTCTTTCCTTCATATCCTTCTTTCAGAGGAACAACATCATGTAGCTTGTGGTCTGAAATAGTGCAGAGCATGCAGACACACATCTGGTCGGTCTTACAGAACAGCTCCAGCAGTTTATCGTGCTTCGTACACATCCTGCCTTCCAGGTTCTCCACAGGGTCGATCAGCTGATGTCTTTTCAGGCCTGACCTTGTCAGATGAGGCTCCAGGTGAGTCTCACAGTAGGAGGCCAGACACACCATGCAGGACTTCAGGGCCTTCAGTTTGGTTCCAGTGCAGACGTCACAGGGAACTTCTCCTGGTTTGGACACTTGTTGCTCTGAGCTGCTGCTGGCTTTCTGTTGAGCTGACTGAACTCTGAACTGAGCAGCCATCTCAGAGATAAAAGTATTGACCCGCAGTTGAGTCCTTCGATCAAACGCCTCTTTACAGTTGGGACATTGACACTGCACGCTACTATCCCAGTGTTTAGTGATGCAGGTTTTACAGAAGTTGTGTCCACATGGTGTGGTGACTGGATCAGTGAACACATCCAGACAGATGGAGCACAGAAACTGATCTTCAGTCAGCAGACAGCTGGCAGCAGACATATCGACACTGAGGACAAAAAGTGTGAAAATACAGTTAATACATATCTTTTGCTTATTTAAATTAGATCCTTGTCTTGGCAGTGTGTACAGTGAACAGTGTTAGGCTTCCCTTGGTTAAGCCAAAGCACAGACCTTGGAGATGCCAAGGTTTACAAAAACTCGCCGGATGGTGGCCACCACATAACATCTATCTAGCACCCGGCGCAGCGCGGCACAAAGCCCAACGCAAGTGTCTTTGCTATTTTAAGACCGTCCAGCGCCCACGTCGTTTAAATAGCAAATGCACCTGCATCACTTCCCACTGCCTCAAGATGAACACACCTGCATTGTGTAGGTGCACAATGCAGGTGTGTTCATCTTGAGGCAGTGGGAAGTGATCGCGCCAGTGACCAGCAAAAACCTGGTCTAAAGTCAATAACGCAGCATTTCATTGTTATTTTAACAGTGCATTTGTAAAATGCGCCTAGGCTCGTGCACAGCGCGCCCACACTATGCCCGTTACAAACACACAGGGAAGCGCAGCAGCACACACACATGCAAATGTGTATAAAATATTACGGTGCATATCTGCCATCATAATGACAATGCGCCAAGGTCCAAACGCGCCTGGCTTTTAAAGGGAATGGGAGATGACACTCTGCATCACTTATTGCATGTTACACCCAAAACACACCTCTGATTAATGAAGACACTAAGTACAACCCTTTAGAACCGTGCACCCTTTTTTCCGCCGTCAAACTAGCAGAAGCGGATTTGGACACGCCCTAAACGCACCTGCTCCAGGCGCTTCACGCCATGCGCTTAGATCATTAAAATAGGGCCCTTAGTGTTAAAGGGTCAGCTTGAACAAAGAGGAGGAATAGGATACAGAGAGCAGAGAATCAGACCCGTTAAATGTACAGTAAAAAAGATGGAAGCCACTGCTCTGGACTGCTGGAAATTATATACAAAATAATTTCTCAATCACAACAACCCCCACGGCCACCGATGGAGCCCAGTTAAACATTTGTCCTGAGTGGAACTTCCTGTCTGAGTAGAGCTCAGGTTCTGAGTTCATACCGGTTGTTGAAACACAGTAAATATGATCAGCTGTTGTGTCTTACAAAGACAGACAGCAGGAACTACGGAGACCGTGAGGCTGAGAGGAAAGAGGTTGAAGTTCAGGGCTACTTACCAAAGTATCTCACAGTTATATAAGACGTCAAATTTTGTCTTTATAAGCAATAAAAGATCAAATCAGACACTGCTCTGGACAACTCAAAGGGAAGCTAAGCTAGTTACCTTTTAGCAGGCCTACTTTATCTGTTGTTACTTTGTTTCTTTGGTCTGGATCCTGTTTTAACTTTGAACACATATTTAGTGAGTGCATTTTGTCTCAGTGTACTCACCAGTGTTAGGCAGAGATTCTGCTGTTGTAGAGAAAAAGCTGCTGGATTCAGTTGAATGTTTCTTTAGAGAGAAACAGAGAGTTGTCTCGACTGCAGCTGTGTGCTGTCGCTCAGACAAACTTTCACTTTCAATTCAGTAAATGTGACGTTGCAGCTCTCAGTGGCCCGTCGCCAAGAGGGAGAAGTGGAGGAAGTATTCAGATCCTTCACTGCAGTTTTTCTCTTCTATCTGATGTTTCTGCATTAATATTCCTGCTGCATTAATTTAGCTGCTGTAGATGTTTAAGGATGTGCTCATTTTAATTCCTTTATATACAAAACTAAAGCTGTCAGACAAATGTATTGGAGTAAAAAGTACAAAATTTACCCTTTTGTTATGTAGTGGAGTACAAGAATAAAGTTACATACCTCAAATTTGTGCTTAAGTTAATGTACTTAGTTACATTCCACCGTTGTCGGTGGCTAGACTATACCTAAACTATTAGTTTAAGTAGTTAAGTGTGTGTTAAGTTGTTAATGTTGTTTCTTCCATTGATCTCATCTGAATCAACCAACAAGTTCTCCAAACCATACGATGATATAGGTCGTTTGTTCCGACCCTCTATACCAGTGATTCTCAACTGGTGGGTCGGGATCCAACAGTAGGTCCTGGACCCGTTCTGGGTGGGTCGCGGACAGCTGGTCAATAAATAAATAATATTAACTGTGCATCTGAAATTTGGACTTTTTATTTATATATATATATATATATATATATATATATATATATATATATATATATATATATATATATATATATATATATATATATTTATTTATTTATTTATTTTTTTTTGACGGACATGCTTCAGAGCTGTGCAGCGGTCTAGCTCCGGCCAGTAGCCATGGTAACCTTCATTTGATTAATGTTCACTTTAAGTTTGTGTTGATGTTCGGAGGAAAGATGGCGAAGCGCAAATATGACCCTGAGTAGTTAAAATGTGGATTTTCGTACATTGAGGATAAAAAGGACAGAAACCCCAGTGTGTGATCTGTAATGTAAGTGCTTGCACATGAGAGCATGACATTTGCTCAGTTTGAATTCTACAAAAGTGGGTCACAGGGTGAGATCAGTTGAGAACCTCTGCTCTATACAACCCACAGAAAGTTTCAGAAACTAGCGGCCCTAGAGATGGCAGGAAAGATGACCCCTGGGAGGGTTTTCCGGAGCTCGGTTTGCTCCATAAATTTTAAAAACTCAGCTTTTAAACAGGACACAAATCTCGGTCTCCTCTGTGAAAGTCCTGTGTTTGTTTGAGTCAATCACCACCCTAACCTGCCTCCTTATTCTGAGACATATTTGCAGTCTTCGGGCCCTATCTTGCACCCGGCGCAGCGCAAAGCCTGATGCAAGTGTCTTTGCTAGTTTAAGTTGTCAATGACGCAGTTGTCAATTTCCCTTCCAGCGCCTGCATCGTTTAAATAGCAAATGCACCCTTCTGTGGCCCATGGGCGTGCTGGTCTTACAGGAAGGTGTGTTCAGGTGCATTCTGGGCAAGCTGGTCTTACAGGGAGGTGTGTTCAGGTGCATTCTGGGCAAGCTGGTCTTACAGGGAGGTGTGTTCAGGTGCATTCTGGGCGTATTGCTATCTTGAGGCAGCGGGAAGTGATTGACCAACAAAAACCTGGTCTAAAGTCAATAACGCAACATTTCATTGTTATTTTAACAGAGCATTAGTAAAATGCTCCTAGGCTCGTGCACAGCGCGCACACACTATGCTTGTTACAAACACAGGGACGCACAGCAGCACACACACATGCAGAAGATTACAAATAAAAATATTACGGTGCAAATCCGCCATCATAGTAGCAATGTGCCAAGGTCCAAACGCGCCTGGCTTTTAAAGGGAATGGGAGATGATCTCTGATTGGTTGATTGCATGTTACGCCCAAAACACACCTCTGATTAATGAAGACACTAAGACCCGGCGCACGGACCCTTTTTTCTGCCGTCAAACTAGCAAAAGTGGATTCGTACATGCCCTAAACGCACCTGGGCCAGGCGCTTCACGCCGTGCGCTTAGATCGTTAAAATAAGGCTGCTTCCTGCTTTGCTCCCGTCCTTTTTTGATTCTTCAGAAATACTACGGCTTTTAGAGGGCTATAATTCATAATTGCTGCTTGAACAAATGACGAATCGAATCCACTGACAGCCCCGCTATGCTGTAGCTGAGTTCACGTACAGTCTTGCAGTCAGTTTAACGACGTTGAGAACTAAAATCCAGATTTGCTCAAACTCAGAATACTTGTTTCATAAACCTGCGGGAACCTGGAAAATATCTGCAGCCTGTCGGTGAAAACCCCCCTGAACATTATGACATGTTTGTGTGGCACACATACATTATATGAGTTCCCTCAGGCCTTTTGAAGTGTAAATGTTTCCTATGCCACTCAAGCAGCTTTTGAAACAAACTGTGTGTGTGCACGCCTATGCATGTGTATTTATGCGACAGTGAAAGAGAAGAAGTGTGTTCATGTTTCCCCTGCAGCCTGTCCTCCTGCAGCCGTAGATGGCTGCCGTGATAGACAGCAGCGGTTGACAGGGAGAGGAAAGGCTGCTCGTTGTGTTCCCAATCGCTTCCTCTATCGCACCCTGCATCAAATTGGAGATGTCAGTCAGATCTCACCTGTAGCACAACACACACTATCAGAGTGGGGGGGGGGGGGGGGGGGGAACACGACACCAGCATCAGTTACAAAAAGCAGGGGAATGTGGGATTAGTTGATGAAATGAAAATCTGTTTCTATGAGATAAATTGCTCCGTCCTTCATAAAGTTTCCGCTCACCGCGAGCAGGTGACAGCTGTGCCGCCGGTTAAAGACTAAATTCACTTTCAGTTGACTTTCAAATGCAGCTTCATTATGAGGTTAGAGCTTTCAGTCTCAATTAATTTCCTTATGGATCATTTTATTACTTTTATGATAATTTAGAGGTATTTCTTCTGCGTTGGAAGTTCGATGGTGTTTTAAGCCCCCAACGTCTCCTTCCAGGCAGCGCAGCGACCGTTGACTTCAAGGCACCTAACCCTAACCTTAACCTTAACCCTAACCATAACTGTTAGAGACATTTTGATTCACATACTTTCTCTCTTGTTATTATTAAACTGTTTGCATAGAATAATATTATACTGAATACTCTAAACAAGATAACATGGAGCCATTGCTCGTCCTTGTCTGAGCACGGTGTGTTCCTGAGGGCATACGTGCCCTCCCAGACCAGATAGGGGAGACGTCATCGACTCTGACAAGATAATAATTGATGACAACAACTCTGTATTGCATTTACATTTGATATTACAAAAAGCAGCTGTACAGAGCTTTTCGTTAGGTCATTGTCTGTTCTATTCTGTAGTGCGGAGACTGCCTCGTTTTTGGGTTCTCAAGTAAAATTAACTTTAATATATCTTTAGTGGCCCTGTCTATTATTTGATAATGAAATTATTCTAACAATAACCATAACCATTGCTTAATCCTAGTGCCAGGCAGCACTGCCTGGAAGGAGACGTTGGGGGCTTAAAACACTGATAAACGCGTTAGAAGGTCAGTGGACACAGCAGAGAGAACGTCCTTCAGTGTTTAAACACCTCCGTCGCCCTGCTGAGCTAGGGCTGCTCGATTATGGGAAAAATCAATCACAGTTATTTTGATCAATATTAAAATCAGGATTATTTAACACGATCACTCATTGACTTTTGAAAAGGTGTTGCATTTATTGAACTTAAAAGACAGTGAAACGTTGAAAGAAATCAACAGTGAAAACACCTTGACCTGTTAATACTTTTCCCGTTGGACTTTTTGAATTCCCCTCAAAATAAATAATATAAAAAATATATTCAAATGTTGTTGGCTGAGTGAGTTTAGCCTTCGGGAGAGGCGAGAGTATGCACGTCATTCCGAACACAAGACAAAATTAAAGCTGCAAGCAGCGTTGGACGGGCCCTCGCGCCTCTGCGTGCGTCGGGGTTACTGGCGGACGCCGCTCCTTGCGACCGTGCATTTACACGGCACTCAGACACCACAAATCATCACCAATGAAAAGGGAACTCCCTGCTGAGTTCAATGATACCTCACACAAGACTCTACGCCATACAGTTCATTAGCTGTGAAAGGGAGCGTGGCTAAAGCATATGGGGCGGGCCAAACCATCACCAATGAAAAAGGAACACTCTGCTGACTTCAATAACACCTCACACAAGACTCTACCTTAAATGGTTCAAATGTTATGAAAGGGGGCGTGGCCTGAGTGAGTGGGCGTGGTTAAAGTATAGGGGGCGGCTCAGTAGCACATGTTTGTCATATAAGGTTGATTTCCTGTTGCCAGCGGGGGGCTCTATGACCAAAAGTAAATATTGGGCTCTAGATGTCCTCAGGCCTGGACTCTTGTTTGTTGTGGGAAATTTCAAGCAGATACGACAATGTACACTGTAGTTACAGCCTCTTTCTCGTTCATCGCTAAACACTCAAAATGGCCGCCCCCGCCACGGCCACGCCCTATGACAAAAAGTTTTTCTTTTAACAACTTTTCATCTTTAACATCTTAAGATGGTACAGACCAAATTTGAAGTTGATCCGATGAAATCTCTAGGAGGAGTTTGTTAAAGTACGACATGTGGAAATGGCCAAAATCACACTAATTTTGGATTTAGGGTATGGCTCTAATGACGTTTTTTGTACGTTTTGACATGCTACATGTGTATACCAAGTTTCGTGAGTCTACGTTATACGCACTGCAGGGGCTAAACATTTTTAACTCTGTAGGGGACGCAAGCGAGCCATTTTTGTGCGCCTATTCCCGAAACCCTTAAAATACGTACATTTTCACCAGTCTTGATGCGAATTACATTCTTGAGTATGTTAAGCCCCTCAAAAAGGCAATTCATTTGCCGGGAAAAAGAATAATAATAATTCCTTCAGTTCCAATAGGACCTTCGGCGCTGTCGGGCCCTAATAAAAGTTAACTTGCAAAACGTGCAAAATAATATTTTTTTCTTGATTACATTGTTTTTGTGAGCGCTAGGAGCCAAAATCAAAATCGCGGTTCAAATTCGATTAATTGCACAGCCCTATGTTGAAGTGTCTTTAAAGGATAAAGCTGGAACTATTTTATATATTTTTTAAATAATTCATTTAAAAGACCAAAAGTCGGCCTCTCAACACTTGCTGACATCCCTTCCCAGTCTTTGTATTTTCATCCTTGTGGGGATTGAGTTTTCCGTCCTTGGATGTAAGCCACGTCCCCACAACGTGAGTGTATGAACAGATCAGCGTCCTCACAGTGTGATGACACACACCGTCAGCAGGTATCAGTGTATCAGAGGATGAATGAGACGGACTGGATGATGAATGATGACACACAGAGAGACTCTGACTGGCTATTCAGTATTCAGGCCTTTTAGATCGGCTGTAATTGGATCAAATTCACATTGCTGCTCTAAGAGTTTCATGTTTCCGTATCAAACTCCACTAGTTAGATTGAGACTGTCCTCCCCTGAAAATTTCTCCCACAAGCCGTTTGTTCATGCAGCAGTTATGACGCATATTTAAAGGTCCCATGACATGGTCCTCTTTGGATGCTTTTATATAGACCTTAGTGGTCCCCTAATACTGTATCTGAAGTCTCTTTTATCTAGACCTTAGTGGTCCCCTAATACTGTATCTGAAGTCTCTTTTATATAGACCTTAGTGGTCCCCTAATACTGTATCTGAAGTCTCTTTTATATAGGCCTTAGTGGTCCCCTAATACTGTATCTGAAGTCTCTTTTATATAGGCCTTAGTGGTCCTAATACTGTATCTGAAGTCTCTTTTATATAGACCTTAGTGGTCCCCTAATACTGTATCTGAAGTCTCTTTTATATAGACCTTAGTGGTCCCCTAATACTGTATCTGAAGTATCTTTTATCTAGACCTTAGTGGTCCCCTAATACTGTATCTGAAGTCTCTTTTATATAGACCTTAGTGGTCCCCTAATACTGTATCGGAAGTCTCTTTTATATAGGCCTTAGTGGTCCTAATACTGTATCTGAAGTCTCTTTTATATAGACCTTAGTGGTCCCCTAATACTGTATCTGAAGTCTCTTTTATATAGACCTTAGTGGTCCCCTAATACTGTATCTGAAGTCTCTTTTATATAGGCCTTAGTGGTCCCCTAATACTGTATCTGAAGTCTCTTTTATCTAGACCTTAGTGGTCCCCTAATACTGTATCTGAAGTCTCTTTTATATAGGCCTTAGTGGTCCCCTAATACTGTATCTGAAGTCTCTTTTATTTAAGCCTTAGTGGTCCCCTAATACTGTATCTGAAGTCTCTTTTATATAGGCCTTAGTGGTCCCCTAATACTGTATCTGAAGTCTCTTTTATATAGACCTTAGTGGTCCCCTAATACTGTATCTGAAGTCTCTTTTATATAGACCTTAGTGGTCCCCTAATACTGTATCTGAAGTCTCTTTTATATAGACCTTAGTGGTCCCCTAATACTGTATCTGAAGTCTCTTTTATATAGACCTTAGTGGTCCCCTAATACTGTATCTGAAGTCTCTTTTATCTAGACCTTAGTGGTCCCCTAATACTGTATCTGAAGTCTCTTTTATATAGACCTTAGTGGTCCCCTAATACTGTATCGGAAGTCTCTTTTATATAGGCCTTAGTGGTCCTAATACTGTATCTGAAGTCTCTTTTATATAGACCTTAGTGGTCCCCTAATACTGTATCTGAAGTCTCTTTTATATAGACCTTAGTGGTCCCCTAATACTGTATCTGAAGTCTCTTTTATATAGGCCTTAGTGGTCCCCTAATACTGTATCTGAAGTCTCTTTTATCTAGACCTTAGTGGTCCCCTAATACTGTATCTGAAGTCTCTTTTATATAGGCCTTAGTGGTCCCCTAATACTGTATCTGAAGTCTCTTTTATTTAAGCCTTAGTGGTCCCCTAATACTGTATCTGAAGTCTCTTTTATATAGGCCTTAGTGGTCCCCTAATACTGTATCTGAAGTCTCTTTTATATAGACCTTAGTGGTCCCCTAATACTGTATCTGAAGTCTCTTTTATATAGACCTTAGTGGTCCCCTAATACTGTATCTGAAGTCTCTTTCCCGAAATTCAGCCTTGGTGCAGAATTACAGCCACTAGAGCCAGTCCCACAATGAGCTTTCCTTAGGAAGTGCCATTTCTGTGTCTGTAGCTTTAAATGCTATTGAGGAGGAGAGAGGGGGGGGGGGGGGGGGGGGGGGGGGGGGGGGGGTGTGTGGCCTTGACCAACTGCCACTTTGCTCGTTTGAAAGCCATGATGTCTCTCTCTCTCATGGGTGGGCCAAATTCTCTGGGTGGGCAAAGCAGAGAAAGGGGAGGTAACCTTTCCCCTTATGACGTCATAAAGGGAAGATTCCAGATCGGCCCATCTGAGCTTTTATTTTCTCAAAGGCAGAGCAGGATACCCAGGGCTCGGTTTACACCTATCACCATTTCTAGCCACTGGGGGACCATAGGCAGGCTGGGGGAACGCATATTAATGTTAAAAAACCTCATAAAGTGAAATTTTCATGCCATGGGACCTTTAAGTTTATAGTGGGGGCGCCCTCTAGTGGCCATAGTAACTATGACGGGAGCTAAGCAGGAAGTAAGGTGACAAAGTATAATAGCGCGTTCCATTTGTACTTGGATGTTGTATTTTCCGAGGTGAAAGTCGGAAACACGCACCTTGAACTCAAATTTCCGAGCTCAGAAGTTGGACAACCTCACAATACCCGGAGCTCATAATCCAACATGGCTGCCCCATGCATCAACAGTGGTGAAAGCTGTAGTAACATACAGTTACAAGCACTTCTGTCTTATTTATGTCTCACTAAATCAGTCGTACACACATTCCTGTCCTTCTTCTATCTGTGGACATGTTGTTACGCTGTGTGTATGCACAAAAAAACAGCGTAATGCATTGGTAACAACTGGGATTGCTAACAGTAGCTAACCTGGCTAGAGCTAATGAAAACAAGGAACAATCGGACTTGTAAATAGATCACATTCACCTCAGGTGCGACGTCATTCACAGCTCCGGCTCCCAAGGAACGCACAATCGGAGCGAGAAAAGCAGAGTAAACAGCCATTTCTTTTTACTTTACGGAACTACGTGGCGTCCTGCGTCTTGTGCGTAACCAGAAGTGAAGTAGCATCAGAATTTAACCCAAACCACCATATTTTTCTGAACTTAACAAAGTAGTTTTGGTGCATAAACTTAACCAAACTGCAATCGTTTCACAACGTTAACGACGTGTTTAAATCCACAGCCGTTAAGTTCTTTGGTTTAGACATAGGGACGGACGGAAATGTTCCTGTGGGTCGTATTAGAGGGTAGGAACAAACGCTAGTTGTGTACTAGTTGCTAGTATTTAGTAACGAGCTGTGTGTTCGTGCATTTTCCCAGAATGCTTTTTGACCTGAAGAGAAGGGACGTAGACATGTTGCATTCAACTGTTGGTGGCACATTTAAAGAAAAAAGGAATAATCATTTAGGGCAATGCCACAAATTAACTGGATGTTTCACTTCAGTACCAACTAATAGCCAGATCTCAGCCTTTATTTCCATATATTATGAATAACTTCACAGACTCATCCCACAAACATAAAGATTAAATCTGTTCCTGACATGAATTACCCTCCACTTCATCACATTAATAAAACAATCAAGAAAGCCCGCCAGAGCCTGGGGCAGCAGTGCATCATGGGACTTTGTGTGTTTTTGTGTTTTGCAGGGTGTTAGACTTCCAGCGTGTCCCCTCCTCGACCGCGGTGGATCCCAGTCCTGTCAAACGGCCCCGCCCTTCCTCCTCCTCCTCCTCCTCTTCCTCTGCCACAGCTCTGAGGATGAAGAGCAACAGAGCTGCCAGCAGGAGCAACAACACACGATCCTCCTCCGACAGCAAATGTAAGAGAGAGCTGCACATCGTCGCTGTTGGGTGAAAAACTTGAGTGAATGAATGAATTATTGTATTATTGTGTCATGCATAAAGAAAATATAACCAGCCCAAACAGGCTAACAAGACACCGTTATCTACATCAAGGGACCAGATACCAGAGTAGCAACAAAAATTACATATTTAACAGATAGACCTACTTGTCGTTAGTCCCCTGCTTTAGAAACAAAGGTCGACAAAATGGAGCAGTCGTTTAAACAACCGCACCATTTTGTCGTCATCAGTAAAGCAAAACATTTCAGGATTGTGAAGATATTTCCTTTAAGGCGGGTGTTCTTAATTCATCAAAATAAGGACAATACAAACGAAAATGGGATTATTACTCAACTTCTCCTAATTCACATAGTTCTCACAACCTTGTATCCTCTTGTATGTCCAAAATCATTTTGTTTTTTTCTAAAAAATTTAAAAAAGCTAAATAAAAGTTAAGTTCAATCGCCTTGTCACTGTCTAAATATTTGTAAAAACCCACAGCCAGAAGTAAAGGGTGACTGACACCATTGATTTATAAACTAAAATTAAAGTGACGAAATATGGAGACACGACGTTTCAGCCCGACGGCGACGACATGTTTGTGTTGCTGAAAACCTCAAAAGTCGAACAGTTAACTTTTATAGAAACACAACTGTTCACTGACGAAGCAAAATGTTCATATTGAACGTCTTTAAGGGAATTATTGTGCCCTTTTGGTAAATATTGCGTAAGTTAAACATTTCACAGCCAAATATTTCTGTCAGGAGTTGGTGGAGACCAAAGACAGAGCTGAAAGAAGAGTGGATATTGTAGATGGAGCATTTATTAACACTTTAAAAATCCGCTCTGCTCGCATGCTCTGTTTCACACATGTAGTACACAACGGGAGATATCGGATGCGTTCACACTTACTGGAAATACATTTTTATTATTAAATTTTGTTTAGGCGAAGTCTTTATCGACGACGATTCATTAGGGGATTGCTCCAGTGCCGCTGGAAGATCTGCCTGATGTCCCTAATTTTCGGCCGGATATCCGTCACCTTCCTCTTTCTTTGTGTTGGCGTTCTAACCTCCGGTGGATTTCTGAGGACTATGGTTAACTGCTCCTCAGATCTCTGCAGGGTAAATCCAGACAGCTAGCTAGACTACCTGTCCAATCTGAGTTTTCTGTTGCACAACTAAAACAACTTTTGAACGTACACACGTTCCACCAAAACAAGTTCCTTCCAGAGGCTATTTTGCAGAGGCACTGTTGCTCCGTCTGGCGCTTAACACCGCCCAAGACGATTGTGATTGGTTTAAAGAAATGCCGATAAACCAAAGCACGTTTTTCTCCTATCCCAGAATGCTGTGTGGACTAGCCAGACCCTCCTCCGCAGCGCTGTGGAGGAAGGTCTGGCAATGCGAGACTAGGCGAGGGGTGGAGCCTGGGTGGAGCGTGCAGGAGGCAGGACATGACGTGAATCACACCGTGTTCACGGAGCCAGTTTGTAATTTGGTCACAAGCAACCGAGTCCCTTGCTGTTCCTTGAATTTGTCTGATGATTTTTCCCGAATCTTGTTGTCTCTCCAATCGCCCTCCTTCTTTTCCCTCGGATGTTTGTTTTCTTCCAATTTTGTGTCAACCACATATTAGAAACCCTTTTAGTGGATTGAACTCTTTTGCTGCGTTCATGATATTCTTGGTCTCTTCTCAAAGGTTGCTCTTAGGTTAATAGCCGAAGTCCCAGCTGACTATTAAAAAGGCGTCAGGTCTGTTCTTCTTTCCATTACAACATCTTTGCGCTTGCATGTTAATTGTACATATTAAGTCTTCTAGCATGTTGGGTATTTTACCTCCACAAAACCAATTGCCCAACGACTATCTTGATTCAGATTTGTGTCTTGAGCTTTTGTTTGTCAGAGCTGCGTTCCACATGATCATTGAACCACATTAATGCATAAAAAGTCATAAGTGGGGTTATGACCGCGACACTTCGGAGTGTAAACGATGGAAAGAAATATTATGACTGCAGTTGTGTGGGTTTAGATGTTAAAAAGCTTTTAACCAGAGAGGGCAGAGACACCGACACCCCGCTGATGGCATTTAAATGCTTTAGAATTTCAAATCCACTCAAGAGCCTCAGCCTGGGTGTTCACGTGCACAGCGGTGGAGGAAGTATTCAGAAACAGTAACATTATAAGAGTAGAATAAGTGTATGTGCAGGATGTGCAGGATGAATAGTATGAAGAACAGTAGAATATGGCTACAAATGTATAAGTGTAGTTACAGTTATGGCTTTGTATAAGTGTAGTTACAACATATGTACTTAGTTACATTCCACCACTGCACGTGTTGCCGTAATATCTTTGTTTTCTGAAATCTTTGAATCTGGATTCAACATGAGTCTAAAACGCTGCTCATGTTCTTTCCCTCATGTGATGGCTCGTCTCGGCGGTCGGGCCCCAGGGTGCTGCAGAGAAAGCGGGTTGGGGAGGGTGGGGGAGCGCCAGATGGTCTCTTCATTAAGCTTCTGTACCGTGGGGCTCTCCTTCCTGCTATAACCCAGCCGAGCCTATCAGCGCTCGCAATTAGGCTGAGTTAATAGTGCGTGGCAAATAAGAATTGTTTATACTAGTTTATTACAAGCTTTAATAGTTTTTTACTTTGCCCCATCACAAGGAAATTAGATTGCCTTTGCGAGCTCCAGAGGTCAAAAAGCTTTTCAGGAGTGAAGTAGTTTTCAGGGTCGTTTGGAGAGCTGTTGGCTCTCCGTTACGGAGAATTTGGCGCTCTCGTACTTCCTCACCTTACTCCTGCTTTGCTCCAGTCATAACTACTACTGCTACTAGAGGGTGACGCCACTAGAAATGTAAATATAAGTCGTAATTGCTGCTTGATCAACCAACTTATGTGGGTGTTTTCCGGTGTCTTACAGTCTCACCAAACAATACGTAGACATTACACTTATTATTGATTGTTTAACATCGTTCCAGATTTTGGAACCTGCCTGCACCGATTCAGACACAGAGTTAAAAGAGCACAAGATGTCCACATAGTTTTACAAAACGGTGTGCCACTGCTTAGCTTATATTGTATTCAAACTGTCCCCATTCACCTCTGTCTCTGTGTCTCTGTACAGTGAAGATGGCGGAGCTACTTGCCATAAAGAGGGAGCTGACTGTTATCAAGGTTCAGATCGACGGCCTTTTGGACTGTGTGGACAAGATGGACAGACAGAGGAAGGACTGCTCAGGTAGAGACACCAAGCAGCTGGACAGTTTCGTGTCCCTCACTGTTTAGCTGTATTTAGAAAATGTGACGGACATTTTTACACTTGGACTGAAACCAAACCAACAACCTTAGAAAGAACCTGATAATGTACACAGTTTGACCCATGCATAAGAGAGTACACTTTCAGTGACTATAACACTAATTTTAGGACGTATTATCAACTAAATGTTTGCTTTAGCTGTCTGTGTGAACCTAGTCTTGCATTACCACACATAAATTCCTAGCCTGGTCCTACCAGACTCTGGTCCACTAGCCTGGTCCTACCAGACTCTGGTCTACTAGCCTGGTCCTACCAGACTCTGGTACACTAGCCTGGTCCTACCAAACTCTGGTACACTAGCCTGGTCCTACCAGACTGTGGTACACTAGCCTGGTCCTACCAGACTCTGGTACATTAGCCTGGTCCTACCTGACTCTGGTCCACTAGCCTGGTCCTACCAGACCATCCGACCATCCGGCACATCTGGCCAGCGCCGGATGTGAGGCAATTATCCTGGAAATGTGCTGTCGTTGATCCGGACTACTGTGAACCTGAATTCAAGTATCCAAAGTTACAAAGACCAATGACAAGGCAGTAGTAGTGAAACGAGTCATTTCCTAAAAATAGAAACATATCTCAGAGTAGTAAGACTGCCCTTTAGGACATCTTATTTTTCCGCATGTAATGTTCTGTTTATGTCACGTCCAATTGTGTTCACGCTACGCCACATTTGATTCACTCTGGTAATGGGGAGCTTGTATATAAAAGCTAAAAAAAATATATTCTTGTTAGATAAAGGGAGGGTATTATCCGGACCACACGAAATCCGAGGCTGCAGAATTCCACCGAATTTTCCACAGATTGTAAATCACCGCTGAAAACTGCAAAAACATCCGCAGATTCCATTTGGGTCTGGTTATTATCATACACCAGAGGCTTCCCATAGACGACTGGTGTTAATCAACGTGTAGTCTGTCAATGTGAATCAAATCCATTACGTCACAGGGGGAAGACACTGACTGGTCCAGATCAGTTGTTATTAAAAGAACAATATCAGCCCCACACATCAGTCTGATCCCAGTTTAATCCACCCGGAGAACGAATGAACTGATGGTTATTATTTATAAACGATCTGTGAGTGGCCCGCTGAAGCAGAGCGAGAGTCGGGTTGTTTACCATCCGATGCGATCCGCTATCATACTGCATCTGTGAGTAATGGTTCAATGATAAAACTGCCGCCAGCGGAGCGCGGATCATGATAGGGAGGTAAACAGCGATAAACACCGGCCTCATAACCTTTCATAAGCTCCCCTTCAGCGCTCAGGAGTTATCTGTGTGTGTGGGTGGGTGTGTGTGTGTGTGTGTGTGTGGGTGGGTGTGTGTCTGTGTGTGAAAATGTGCTTGCGAGGATTGTTTTCCTGGACATAAATGTGAGAAAACGTCCCTCAGGAAGCAAAGGCAGTTTAGTTTAATAATGAAAACGTGTGAAAGCCAAATGAAAAATGGACTGCATTTATAAACGGCTTTTCTAGACTACAAACACTTAGGGATCTATTTTAACGATCTACGGGCGCAGGTGCGTTTAGGGCGTGTAGGTCAGTGGTGCGATCACTTTCCACTGCCAGAAGATAGCAATACGCCAAGAATGCACCTGAACACACCTCCCTGTAAGACCAGCACGCCCAGAATGCACCTGAACACACCTCCCTGTAAGACCAGCACGGCAAGAATGCACCTGAACACACCTCCCTGTAAGACCAGCACGCCCAGAATGCACCTGAACACACCTCCCTGTAAGACCAGCACGCCCAGAATGCACCTGAACACACCTCCCTGTAAGACCAGCACGCCCAGAATGCACCTGAACACACCTCCCTGTAAGACCAGCACGGCAAGAATGCACCTGAACACACCTCCCTGTAAGACCAGCACGGCAAGAATGCACCTGAACACACCTCCCTGTAAGACCAGCACGGCCAGAATGCACCTGAACACACCTCCCTGTAAGACCAGCACTCCCAGAATGCACCTGAACACACCTCCCTGTAAGACCAGCACGCCCAGAATGCACCTGAACACACCTCCCTGTAAGACCAGCACGGCCATGGGCGCAGGTGCATTTGCTATTTTTTAAAAGATTACTTTTTGGGGCTTTTCCCCTTTATTTGATAGTGACAGTGGATAGACAGGAAAGGTGGGAGAGAGATGGGGGATGACACGCAGCAAAGGGCCGCAGGTCGGACTCTAACCCCGGCCGCTGCAGAGGACTCAGCCCACATGGGGCGCCTGCTCTCACTGGGTGAGCTAGAGGTCACCCCGCTTTTGCTGTTTAAACGACGCGGGCGCCGGACGGGAAATTGACAACTGCGTCGGGCCTTGCGCTGCGACGGGTGCAAGACAGGGCCCTTAAAC
>CM042320.1:3909663-3932163 GCA_023566125.1 Zingel zingel | reverse complement strand
TCCTAAACAAGTACTTCTTTAACCACTGCCTACCAATATGTAATTTCATTTTAGCCACATTATCCATTTGCAGTCTGTCCTCCCTAACTACTTATTTGGATACCTACAGTATCTGCCTAATCTGTTTATTTTCTACTTAATAACTATAATTTAATCTGGTCTGAGAGGGTTCTATGTTGAAATGTTAACTTTATGTTAATATCCTACTAGTATTTACCCTGTATTTTTTGTGTTGAATTGCTAACTTTAAATGTGTACTGTTCATGTACACATTTAGTTTTGTGTCAAACTAGGAAGGGATTTATTTAAAATGTGTCTGAATAATCCTACAATGGATGGGCCGTCTAAGCGTCCAGACACGAAAATAAACAATTAATTCATGCAACAGTGTGGCTAATTCATGTTTTAAATAGTTTTTAGACAACAAAAACTGGTTCAAATTATAGAAAATAACAATACGGGTCAACGCGGGTCAAATTTGACCCTTTTTTCAAATCAGAAATACGTGTTTCTTTCAACCAAATTGCCCAAAAATAACTTGGTTGCATGCATGTACGTTGTATGGGTTCCATACAATGTTCCTTGCAGGGAAATTAATAATTACTTTCATTGAATTTTGGTAGTTTTATTCATTTATATAGCATTTGAAAAAAAAATGAAATGGTCTTAAAAATGTCTTATGTATGACTGTACGGTGTCCTCGAGTGCCAAGAAAGGCGCCTTTAAATAAATAATGTATTATTATTATTTAAAAAGTCTCCTGACATAAACTGTGATTCACTCAACATCCTCTGATCTTAACTATTGGTAAAAAATAATTCATAATTCCTGCTAAAAATGAGGTATATTGTCATATAAATTAGGTTTATTGACCATGAATTAAAAAAAAGCATTGAAAAAAGTGACAAAAACGCTTAAAAGAGCATCGAAAGCATAGAATATAGCAGCAAAACGTCAAGAAAAGCTCCAAAAAAAAGTTCATTTTAAATTTTGACCCAGAAGGACAACAAGTGCAGGTAGAGTTTTAACTCTTGTTAGAAGTACGGACTCGGACGTGATTGCCTACCTGTTGAATTTCCATATTTCCATACTCTGTTTGTGTCGTGGAGATCCATAGACATTTTGTTTCAGACTCCTCTCCGGTTCTCTTTCCAGATCCCTCCAGAAACAGAAGCTGGGATCGGTAACAGCTGGGATGGAATATGCTCCGAGGAGGCGTTGGGAATCATCGTGAAGTGCATTGGACTGACTCTCCTCCAGCCCTGAATCCGTCTCTCTCTTCTGTCCGTCACTGTCAGTTATAGATTTCTGTTCTGCTGCACCGTTTACCACTTCTGATGACATAATCCCCAACGTGTCCCTAGTACATCACTGACTCTGGTGCTCCATGACTCGCATAATGACACACGGGACCATACAGCTAAACGTCTGTGATTTTATAAAGCACCACACCGTTACAGTTTTTAAAAGAGCTCCTACTTTTTAGGCAGCCATTTATTTCAATCACAGTGATATCAGAATGCTCTTAAAACATTTGGTAACACTTTACTTGAAGGTATTAAGATAAGAGTGACATGACAGTGTCAGGTGTTCATGTTCATGTCATGTGTCTGTCATGACACTGTCATGACATATGAACCCTGACTCTAAGAGAGGAGACACACCAGCCCGATAATCGGCCGTCGGACCGTCTGGCGAGGTCGGTGACGCGAGTCTGTTCGGTGTGTCCCGTGCCGTCGGCCGTCCGAGGAGCCGTCGGCCTTCATTTGGGCCGACCTGACATGTTCAGTCGGAGACAGGACAGTCGGAGACAGGGCAGTCGGGACTCACCCGGAGATGGGGAGCTGATGAGCCTCTCAAAATCTGACGGAAATCTTTTAAACTGACCTTTGTTGATCTGAAATGAAGACAGATTCAGCGACTGCACGGCCTATTTCTCTCTTAACATGTTCTCAGGAACACGTTACGGTGAACTATTTTAGGACAATATGAGATTGCATTCTGAACGAGCCGCCATGACAGTCTGGCTGTGAAAAAAGACCCACGTGACGCGTTCGTCCAATCGGCTGCCGGTTTTCATTTTCTGGGAAATAAACAGACTGTTAATGGAAACGATACAGAGCAGCGCCGCCTGCTGCTATGGAGACGTATTACGCGCAGAGCGTACCCTCAAGTCGGCGTCTCTTCGGTGAGTTCTGAGGCACTTTTTGGTTCTTTTTTCACAGCCAGACTGTCATGGCGGCTCGTTCAGAATATGATCTCATATTGGACTAAAATAGTTCACCGAAACGTGTTCCTGAGAACATGTTAAGAGAGAAATAGACCGTGCAGTTTCTGAATCTGTCTTCATTTCAGATCAACAAAGGTCAGTTTAAAAGATTTCCGTCAGATTTTGAGAGACTCATCCGCTCCCCATCTCCGGGTGAGTCCCGACTGTCCTGTCTCTGACTGAACGCGCCAGGTCGGCCCAAATGAAGGCCGACGGCTCCTCGGACGGCCGACTGCACGGAACACACTGAACAGACTCGAGTCACCGACCTCGCCAGACGGTCCGACGGCCAATTATCAGGCTGGTGTGTCTCCTCTCTAACTCTAACCCTAACTTGTCATGACAAAAACAGAATGACACTTACTAAAAGAAGCATTATGTCATTAACGTTAATGACTTGTTGATAATGTTTCTGACACGTTCATGACAGTGTCATGTCACCCTTATGTAGATACCTTCAAGTAAAGTGTAACCAAAAATTCTACTTGCAGACACTTGATCAGTGACGGACTGGCCATCTGGAATTTGGGCAAATGCCAGAAGGGCCGCCCCCGTATCGACCCCTATGGGCCGCTACTGATAATTTGTCTTTAGTTAATTTTGATAAGTTAATTTATGCATGCAGCCACAAATATTCCAGATTGTACTGCGGCGAGGTGCGTGGAAAGATGCACTCGGAAGGCAGAGTTCCTAATTTCCAAACTAGGTTATTGACAAAAATAGGGCCGGTGTGTTGCAAATGCCAGGGCCGTTTTTTTTGTTTTTTTTTATATCCCAGTCCATCACTGGACTTGATACTTTCTGCAGACGAATAACACATAACAGTGAGCAATTTATTTGATTTTTTTATTTAAAATCCATAGTGCATCTACCAGTGGTGGCATGTAACAGAGTACATTTACTCAAGTACTTGTACTTTACTTTAAATGTCACTTTCTACTTCTACTCTGCTACATTTCAGAGAGAAATATTGTACTTTTTACTCCACTACATTCATCTGTTACAGCTTTAGTTACTAGATTATTTACAAGTTAAGATTGTTGCACACAACACATGTAGTTTATAACATCTGATGTTTGATTATAAATGAAACCAGCCAACAATATAACGGCTACAAGTCCAGCTGAGATGATCAGACCATCACACACACAACTGGTTGGATCCTTTACACTTTCTAAAATGGGAGGATTTTTCTGCATTGAGTACTATCACTTTGAATACTTAAAGCTATAGTGCGTAGTTTCTGTCGCCCCCATGAGGAATTCTAAGTAATGACAACAAAACTGACGGCGCGTCCACATGATACAAGCCTTCAGTTTTCGTGCCCTCCACACAGTTAGTAGTAGCCAAGGAGGACACGGAGATAGTCTTAACTTTGTAGCAACTCATTTGGCAATGGCTTAAATGTAACAGACGTTCATTAACATCAAAAAGTTACGCACTAAAGCTTTAAAGTACATTTCCCTGATGATACTTAGAAACAAAGGAAACAATCCTGCATTCTGCTCTTACTACAGTATCATCTTTTATTTAGAAAAACTAACGTTTCGGTCCCATCATACTCTCGATGAAGGTCCGGAGGGACCGAAACGTTAAAAGGTGATGCTATAGCAAGAGCAGAGTGCAGGATGTGTTCCTCTGTTTCCAAGTTGATGTTAACATCCAATGCACCTGCACAGAAGAATTGTTTGGATGTGCGAGATGTTTCCTCAAAGACCTGATGATACTTACAAACTTTTACTTTAGTAACATATTTTTTTCAGTGTCTTATAAGTACTTTTTCTTAAGTAGATCTGAATACTCCTTCCACTTCCACCACTTGCACCTACCAACACAAGCATAACATTAATAAGCTATAGTGGCAGATTTTTAGTAATTCGTACCCCTTTTCTTTTAGTTCTTATTATATTATATTGTATACTGTATTACACCGAGATTGAAAGAACTACATTTTCTGTACTAAAGATGTAATATTGGCCCCGTGTATTGCCCTAACCTTGCTCCAATGTTGGACTCCACACTGATTTAATGTTAATAAAATCAGTGTGGCAGCAGCTGGCGGCTCCTTATCACACAGTTTATTTTCATCTGGTGTGTTATAATTACGTGTATAACCAGATGTGTACAGGACGATAATGTGGTCCCATGTCAAAGGCTCAAGCACGGTTTTATGACTTTCTGGGTGAATTACACGGTTTAATTCACTCAGAAAATCAGTGATAGATTGACAGACAATGTCCTGAAATGAAGACTGACTAATAAAACTACACATAGTGCATATAAGTGGAAAGATGGGAGGATGAAGTACAGCTAAGAAGAGTAATCACTGCTCCCGGTTAGCAATTTATCAAGTAGGGTTAACACTATTAGGTTTAGTTAACCCATTCTGGGGTCATCCCTATGTTCCCAGGGTCCTATATGTGCTTTGATATAAGCTAACATTGTAAGTGCTTGGTAAGGGATAGCTTTACATTACGAATTGCAAAAGAACGAAGGGATATGGACGTTTCAAATGCAGTTTGAATAGTACAAATCAGTGCTAAATACTCGGTTTGCCAGGCCGAAGGCAGAATGAGTGGGCTTACCTGCTGTCCCTTGGCTTGACGTTTCTTCAGCCTCGACAGCCAGCCAGCTTGATCATCGATGTGGTGTCAAACAGCCTCGAGCCTCCATTGACAGTTCATTTGTAGACATTGAAGACGCGGGCATAACATGAACACAACTTGATGGGGAACAGAAAACAACAATCGTCACAATATTCAAAAAGCACATCTACGTCTGTACTAGGGATGCACCGAATCTCGATTTTTGGGGTTTGGCTGAATATCGAATCCACTGGTTGAGATTCTGCTGAGTCCTCCTCCCGTCCTCAGTCCATGAACTCAGTCAACACATTAATGAAGTCAGCAGGGACTGTCCTTCCTTTGCCGTACCTGAAGTTGGTGCATTCTGGCTGCTGTCTGTAGATTCCTTCATCACAACTCGTATTCTTCCAGATGTTTGATACCAGATGTTGTAACAGCGGTGATGTTGTGTATTGTTTAGGGTCCTCGCCACCACCAGACTAATCAGCATTACAGATTGAACATGTAGCTGGACTTGAACGGCCTTCTTTTGACTGAAAGTGCTGCCAAACATCACTTTTTCTGCTCACCAGTTCCATTTCCACTTCCTCACAGCCGGCTGCATTGAACGCTCCACCTACGTTAACACCTTCCCGTAATCAACGGCGCCGTCATTACGTCGACCAGCGTAGGGTTCGGTGGAAAAGAATTATAAAGTTCGTCAAAAAGCCCAAAATTCGGCCGAATCCGAAGCCGAATCCTGGATTCGGTGCATCCCTGGTTTGTACTCCCGCGAATCTCCTTAATTTCCGCTTTTCTCCTCGCCGCAGCTGCTCCGAGTGACGCAGGTAAACCACACCTACACCTCAGCCTGGCAACCAATAGGGAAACAGGAAACGATTGCGCCGTGACAACATTGTGTTTGTCACAAGATTTTGGGTGACTGGTTTTATGGAGAGCAAAGCCACTGAACACATAAAGACTTTTCCTCTGGTGCGTTACCCAGCTGGATGATACGGACGATGTGTGACTGACTGTAAATATGTTTAAAGAGTCCATGTAAAATATGTAGGCTATGTGCACATTAGTGGCTCTTTATACTCTTAACAACATTTCAGACTTTAAAACAATGTTACTACCCACGTTTTAATAAGAAATCCTGAAACGTACCAAACCATTTTGAAAACATTTTGTTTCTGTGTAGTTTCTGCTGTTGGTGTTTACGTGTTCGTCCTCAGTGCTGAATGTAATGTATTCCTGTTTGAGTGTAGTAAAGTTATTTTTCGTAAAATAGATGTGGGGTTTGTGCTTTGTGTGTAATAATAATGTGATTCTACGGACTGAATAATGTGAGTGTACAGACCCGTTGGCTCTGTAGGCGAACTGCAGGGGGTCCGGGGGTGGGTCGGTGGGTCGGTGGGACAAAACAAGGCGCTTAAACGACTTCAGAACCACAGCGGTCAGGACGACAGGTCTGCAGTCATTCAGTCCTGTGATCCTTGATTTTTTTCGGGGACAGGGATAATGTTGGAGGACTTCGAGACGGCTGGTACGTGACGCGTGTCAGGCTGTTCTCATGAAGCATTCGTACATTGGGAGCGTGCCTATGTTCACACATTTCTAAGATTTCTTTCAAAATTAGGCCCTATGTTCCCACAGCCCAATGTTCCCACAGCCCTATGTTCCCACAGCCCTATGTTCCCACAGCCCAATGTTCCCACAGCCCTATGTTCCCACAGCCCTATGTTCCCACAGCCCAATGTTCCCACAGCCCTATGTTCCCACAGCCCTATGTTCCCACATTTCTAAGATTTCTTTCAAAATTAGGCCCAATGTTCCCACAGCCCAATGTTCCCACAGCCTAATGGTCCCACAGCCCTATGTTCCTACAGCCCTATGTTCCTACAGCCCTATGTTCCCACAGCCCTATGTTCCCACAGCCCTATGTTCCCACAGCCCTATGTTCCTACAGCCCTATGTTCCCACAGCCCTATGTTCCCACAACCCAATGTTTCCACAGCCCAATGTTCCCACGGCCCTATGTTCCTACAGCCCTATGTTCCCACAGCCCTATGTTCCCACAGCCCTATGTTCCCACAGCCCTATGTTCCCACAGCCCTATGTTCCCACAGCCCTATGTTCCCACAGCCCTATGTTCCCACAGCCCTATATTCCCACAGCCCTATGTTCCCACAGCCCTATGTTCCTACAGCCCTATGTTCCCACAGCCCTATGTTCCCACAGCCCTATATTCCCACAGCCCTATGTTCCCACAGCCCTATGTTCCTACAGCCCTATGTTCCCACAGCCCTATGTTCCCACAGCCCTATGTTCCTACAGCCCTATGTTCCCACAGCCCTATGTTCCCACAGCCCTATGTTCCCACAGCCCTATGTTCCCACAGCCCTATGTTCCCACATTTCTAAGATTGTTTTCAAAATTAGGCCCTACGTTCCCACAGTTCCCACATTTCTAAGATCTTTTTCCAAAGTGAGGCCCTATGTTCCCACATTTCCTTTTATAATAAATAATAATACATTTTATTTATAATACCCTTTCCATCAAAAGATCTCAAAGTGCTACAGGTTAGAAACAAAAAAGATGAGCAGTTTTAAAAAGTTTTTTTTTTGGTTTTTTTAAAACATCTAAAGGGGACCAAAAGCTTTGCTAAAAAGAAATGTCTTAAGACATTTTTTAAAACAGTCAGTGGATTGAGGTGCCCTCAAGGTGTCAGGGAGGGCATTCCACAGACGTGGGGCAGCAGCTCAGGAGGCCCTATCTCCCATCGTCAGGAGTCTGGTTCTGGGTATGTGGAGGAGGTTTGAGTGAGTGGAGCGGAGGGAGCGTGTTGTGTCTTGTAGGTTGATAAGTTCTTTGAGGGGGGTGGGGGGGGGCATGTCCATGGATGCATTGGTGTGTGAGGAGGGAAACCTTGTACTCAATCCTGGTGGAGACGGGAAGCCAGTGGAGTGAGTGGAGAATGGGGGTAATGTGCTCATGTTTCTGCACTCTCATCAGGATCCTAGCTGCAGAGTTTGGGATGTACTAAAGCCTCTGCAGACTCTTTCTAGGAATCCCAACGAGAAGTGCGTTACAGTAGTCCAGTCTGGAGGAGACAAAGGCATGAACCAGCTTTTCGGCATCTGAGAGGGAGAGAATTGGGCACCGTTTGGAAATGTTATGGAGGTGGTAGAAGAAGGAGGTGGTTTTCATAAATTTGTATCAGATTTGTATCCCAATTTGGTAGCCAATTACACCCAACCTATTATACAACTTCATTCTTGTGTTTCTTTGTAACTATTTCAGATTTGACTGTTTTCTATGTTCTTTCTTTTTATTGTATGATATATGTTTTTACTCTTGGTTTTGATGTTAAGCACTTTGGATACCTGCTGGTCACCTTATAAATAAAGTTTGATTGATTGATTGATATTATCCAGTAGCAATGGACTACAGATGGAATGTAACCCTAACATAAGGCCTAATTTTCAGCGAACAAAAAGGAAATGTGGGAACATAGGGCCTAATTTTGGAAATAACATCTTATAAATGTGGGAACATAGGGCCTAATTTTGGAAATAACATCTTAGAAATGTGGGAACATAAGGCCTAATTTTGGAAAAAAATCATAGAAATGTGGGAACATAGGCACGCTCTCCTGCATTGTCTTTCAAAATAGAGGGAAGGGAGGACCAAAGGTCAACAAAGTTTGGTAGGAATATATGTCTTGCTCCAAGCTGTTTGTTCTTATTACTCTGAGGTATCTTTTACTCTTAAATCTACTTAAATCAGAAATAGTTTAAGTGCTTTAGGAAGAAATTCACATCTTCACACACCCCCTTCAGAGACCGAGTGCCTCGTCATTGTGGTGACTTTTAATTGTGATGCTGTATGAAGAGGAATCCGCCGACACTGGTCTTGATTATAAAAGGTTTTATTACAATTCAAGATTTTCAGCATCCTTTTTAACAAACTCCTGCAGAGAGTTTGGAGAACAACCAACCCAATTCTTCCAATAAGTCGTTCTGCCTTTTCTTTGTGTGCATATGGTATATATTCTGTGCATTAACATGCATTAACATGATTGGGTCAGAACTGACCAATGATACCTTCTTATCTGGCACATCTCCAAATAAGGACTCTTCTGTCCAAGAGGGCTCTTCTGCTCATGTTAACAGTCTCCAGATGTTTCACTAAAAGTAGGGTAAGGGTCAAAGGAATCCCTTACAAAAATCTTAAGTACAAATGTATATAAAGTTATGAACTGTTCAGATACCACATCATCAACATATATCTTGAATATATGAGAATATATAGAGATTAAAGAAACAGCAAGAAAGAAGAAAAGAAAGGAACAGCAGCAATTATACTACAATAAAAGGTTGGATCCTATGACAACACTATACTAGATCTAGGCTATAATCATTATATTTTTAATTAAATCAGTTGAGTCTTCGTGTTTGAACAGTGTAATCACAGTCAAACACTGGACAAGCTGTCGACTAAAGGGAAGCGGCACTCTATCAGCTTATGTTATTGATTCATCTGAGCCAGGACAACCTTTGACACTGTGTTTGTGCAGTGCATGCATGGTAAGTGGCTCTGAGCTGTGGGCGTGTGCAGTTGACGGTACAACTGGTTGGATGGGTTTTTAGGACTTGAATGAACTCGCTGCAGCGGAGAGGCAGCGCGCGGACACACGCAGAGGTAAGACTTCTCCTACAACGAACTACATTTTATCAATACTTGCAATGTATCACAACGTATATGTGCTCTAGAAAGTGGAATTAAAGCATTATACATAAGCTGTTTGTCCATATTTTGTTAGGTCAACATTCAGGCTTTAGCTCTGATCTTTATCTTTTAGAGCTTATGCAGTTTTTTCTGTACTTTTTAATCTACATGTGCATGTTGTACTCGTGTTTCTAAACAATCAAGAATCACAAGTTTGTTATGTTTCAACAGAAAGTGGTTTTAAAGCATTTCACGTGACGCTTTGTCCAATTTTTATTAGATCAGTTTTTAGCTCTGCTTTTTTTAAAGCTTATAAAGTAGAGCTATTTATTTTAGAAGTATAACTCGTGCATGTTCCTGAGCAGTAACCAGCTCAGAGTTTCTCAGTCTTTGGGTTATAACCCCTTATTGTGGTCTCTTGATATGCATAAAAAGGTCATTTATTTGTTTACAATTTAAGTTTAAAATAACTATATTCTGCCTCTATGTTCTTTAATAACTATTGTGTTGTCTTGAAAAAATGAAAATGAAAAAAACCGCCGGCGTTGTCCCTATCTCAAAGTGGTTTCTATTTTTTTTTTCCACGTTTTTATCGCTTTTTCTGTCGTTTTTTACGCTTCTTGACGGGTTTTGTGAATCGTTTTTTTTTTTGCTTTTCCCAACGTTTTGCTGTTTGTTTGTTTTTTACATTTCGACGTCGTATATTTTTCTAAAAAAGGTCAATTTTGACCCGAGGACAACATGAGGCTTAACCCTTGTGTTGTCTTTTTTTTGTGACATTTGTGACGCCTTTTTTCACAATTTGTTTTTGCTTTTTCCAACGTTTTAAATTTTTTCATTTTTCTTCTACACATTTTCAGCGCTTATTTCTACGTCCAATATTTTCTGATATAAAACAAACATTTTAAACGGGCCGATGTGACCCGAAGTCAACACAAGGGTTAAAATGAAAATACACAAAAATGCCATGCAGACTCACTTTCACATGGCAGCACAACAACTCTAACTGCTGCAGATCATGGGATTTTGGGGGGTGGGGGGTCAGGGGGGGCACAGGGGCGAGGGGGGGGGGGGGGGGGGGTTCAGGGGTCAAATGGCTGAAAGTCCTTGGACTAGTTTGTGAGAAGCACAGAGCTTTTTTTTTTTTTAATCTGCTGGTCCACCATTGATTGTTTCAAAACATTCTTCAAATGGTTTCAATGTGATTCAAATATGTGTCAGAAAATAATCTAAACTTTGTTTAATTCAAATTTAAATAGTAATTTGGACCGTTTTTGTCTGAGGCTTTTCTGTTTATGGGGGTAAATGTTGCTGCTGTCTCTCAGTCTGGGGTTTACAACGTGAGGATGGACACATGTGGATAGTGCAACAGATCGCCCAGTCCACATAAAGATGCTGCAGCAAGTTGTATGTCTTCTGCCAGAAGTGACTGATCCATTTACAGCTGCTGTTGGTATAACTGGGATTTTGAATGATTATGGGAGTAGCTTGAAGGGAAACTGCACAGATTTGACACATCAGTGTCAGTGTGTTCCCTGGGGGGGGGTATTGAACAAAAGTAGAATTTATAAATCCAGGATAACTGATAAAGCGAGGCTTGACCTAGTCTGATCTGTGTATCCTGGCTTGGTGTGTTTCACGAAGGCCGAGCCAGGATGAGGAGAGACTAGGTCGAGTCAGGATGAGGAGGAGAGACTAGGTCGAGTCAGGATGAGGAGGAGAGACTAAGTCGAGTCAGGATGAGGAGGAGAGACTAGTTCGAGTCAGGATGAGGAGGAGAGACTAGTTCGAGTCAGGATGAGGAGGAGAGACTAGGTCGAGTCAGGATGAGGAGGAGAGACTAGTTCGAGTCAGGATGAGGAGGAGAGACTAGGTCGAGTCAGGATGAGGAGGAGAGACTAGGTCGAGTCAGGATGAGGAGGAGAGACTAGTTCGAGTCAGGATGAGGAGGAGAGACTAGGTCGAGTCAGGATGAGGAGGAGAGACTAGTTCGAGTCAGGATGAGGAGGAGAGTCTAGGTCGAGCCAGGCTGAGGAGGAGGGACTAGGTCTAGGCTGAGGAGGAGAGACTAGGCTGAGTCAGGATGAGGAGGAGAGACTAGGCTGAGTCAGGATGAGGAGGAGAGACTAGGCTGAGTCAGGATGAGGAGGAGAGACTAGGCTGAGTCAGGATGAGGAGGAGAGACTAGGTCGAGTCAGGATGAGGAGAGACTAGGTTGAGTCAGGATGAGGAGAGACTAGGCTGAGTCAGGATGAGGAGAGACTAGGTCGAATCAGGATGAGGAGGAGAGACTAGGTCGAATCAGGATGAGGAGGAGAGACTAGGTCGAATCAGGATGAGGAGGAGAGACTAGGTCGAGTCAGGATGAGGAGAGACTAGGTCGAGCCAGGATGAGGAGGAGAGACTAGGTCGAGTCAGGATGAGGAGGAGAGACTAGGCTGAGTCAGGATGAGGAGGAGAGACTAGGTCGAATCAGGATGAGGAGGAGAGACTAGGTCGAGCCAGGATGAGGAGGAGAGACTAGGTCGAGTCAGGATGAGGAGGAGAGACTAGGTCGAGTCAAGATGAGGAGGAGAGACTAGGTCGAATCAGGATGAGGAGGAGAGACTAGGCTGAGTCAGGATGAGGAGGAGAGACTAGGTCGAGTCAGGATGAGGAGGAGAGACTCTGCTTTCTTTAACAGACCGCAAGGTCGATCACAGATTTACTGATGCTAAAATGGAGAACACGCATTGTGTATTATACTTCATATGGAAGTATAATAACGTGAAACACATTATTTGTATAAAAAAAAAAAGAGAAACACGGCCGCTGTAATAAAGCGTGGCAGACGGTCACGGACCGATTGAATGCGTAAGTAGCCTAAAAATATACATTTACCCACTGCTCTGAATTGAAACCACCATAACCATTCAAGGAGTTCGGCTAATTATTTGCACAAATGAGCTGTTGTACTCTTTGCCTTAAAAGTGAGCAGAAGACTGAATGTTACGCAGGAAATGTACCATGAAAATCAATTACAACCACTAATCTACAATGCTTGTGAAGCATACATATCCCTCTCTCACTCGGTCTCTCCCTCTCTCGTATGGGCTAAAATATAAATGAGCTAAGTAACATTAACTTCCACTGCTTGCTTTTCAGGCGAGGTGTACAGTTCCTTTGTGGAAATACTTAGCCTAACTCCTTGAATGGTTTCATTTAAGAGCAGTAGTTCATAAATGTATATTTTTCGATATATCATTCAGTCGGTCAGCTATTATCTGCCACGCTTTTTCTTTTTTACAGAGGCAGAGTGTCCTTCTTTACATATTATAAGCTTTGAAGGCCTATTAATGGACATAGAAAAGAAAGACACTGAAGAAATTGAACTCTGAAATCTAGAAACTATAAAGATAATTAAAGGGGCGCTATGCAGTTTGGGCCATTTCTTCGCTGTTTTCTTGCAGGTCTCTCTATAGAGCCCCCCCCCCCCCTTACAGGTCTCTCTATAGAGCCCCCCCCCCTTACAGGTCTCTCTATAGAGACCCCCCCCCTTACAGGTTTCTCCATAGAGCCCCCCCCCCCCCCCTACAGGTCTCTCTATAGAGCCCCCCCCCTACAGGTTTCTCTATAGAGCCCCCCTACAGGTCTCTCTATAGAGCCCCCCCCCCCCCCCCCCCCCCCACAGGTCTCTCTATAGAGCTCCACCTACAGGTTTCTTTATAGAGCCCCCCCCCACAGGTCTCTCTATAGAGCTCCACCTACAGGTCTCTCTATAGAGCCCCCCCACAGGTCTCTCCATATGGCCCCCCCTACAGGTCTCTCCATAGAGCCCCCCCCCCCCTACAGGTCTCTCTATAGAGCCCCCCCCCCCTTACAGGTTTCTCCATAGAGCCCCCCCCCTACAGGTCTCTCTATAGAGCCCCCCCCCCCCATACAGGTTTCTCTATAGAGCCCCCCTACAGGTCTCTCCATAGAGCCCCCCCTACAGGTCTCTCTATAGAGCCCCCCCACAGGTCTCTCTATAGAGCTCCACCTACAGGTCTCTCTATAGAGCCCCCCCACAGGTCTCTCCATATGCCCCCCCCCTTACAGGTCTCTCTATAGAGCCCCCCTACAGGTCTCTCCATAGAGACCCCCCTACAGGTCTCTCTATAGAGCCCCCCCCCCCTACAGGTTTCTCTATAGAGCCCCCCTACAGGTCTCTCTATAGAGCCCCCCCCCCTACAGGTCTCTCTATAGAGCTCCACCTACAGGTTTCTTTATAGAGCCCCCCCACAGGTCTCTCTATAGAGCTCCACCTACAGGTCTCTCTATAGAGCCCCCCCACAGGTCTCTCCATATGGCCCCCCCTACAGGTCTCTCTATAGAGCCCCCCTACAGGTCTCTCTATAGAGCCCCCCCCCTACAGGTCTCTCTATAGAGCTCCACCTACAGGTTTCTTTATAGAGCCCCCCCCCCCCACAGGTCTCTCTATAGAGCCCCCCCCTACAGGTCTCTCTATAGAGCCCCCCTACAGGTCTCTCTATAGAGCCCCCCCTACAGGTCTCTCCATAGAGCTTTTGAGATTTGTTGCATGGCGAGACCTGAGATCACGCCATACTTCCTGACGCTGAGGTCAGCGGCTCGCCGGCCCAAAGTTGCGAGGGTGGTTTTTCCGCTCACAGGCGCTAGAGGGGAGAGAGACGACCACCGTTCAACTCGGAAAAAGTCATATAACCATTCAATGACTCTGAAGCTGTTCAGCTAAGGTAACTTACGCTATAAAACGGCATAGTTCCCCTTTAAGTGATACATTCCCATGACACACTGTAAACATGACTGTAACACAGTGTGTTCATCAGTTATTTCCCCCCAGCGAAATATAAGGTCAACAACCCCTGAGGTGTCCTCTCCCTGTTGTTACATGCATGTCCAGTATGTCCAGCAGCCTCAACTATACAGTTACTGGTCCAGTGAACTAAGGCTATGATAAGGGAGGATTGTGCAATTATAAAAACCTATAATAATTGTACAATCCTCCCAAATTATAGTCCCAGTTCACTGGAGACAACGCACATTGTGTGCTAAGAATGCCAAATACAGTGCACATGGAAGAGAAACATACATGGTCCTTTGTTAAAGAATACAAAAAGAAATAAATCAACTGAAATAATTAAAGGTGTATTTGTCCCTGAGCAGTCTGCCGCACTTTATATATTATCCTTCATCACTGACTTCATTTAAATCAGCCTTTTCTAATTATCTCCGTAATATATTCACCAAACTTCTAACAACAACCAGTTTTCATACAGCAATATATCAGTAACAATGACTGTCACATGAATAATTATAAAAATAATGGTCAACTTTACATATTAACAGTGCTTTACTGAACAGCAACATGCACCTGTTGTATTTTAATGCTGATAACAATAAGGTAAAAAGCACTGCTGAGTGATCAGAAAAGGCCCCAGGATTATTAGCCTGCAGGAGCAGGCTAGCTGCACAGAGTGAATCTCTATGGTAACATAGATGCCTCTGCTTTTGTGCAACCAAGTCAAGGCTTAATTCATCCAGGATAACTGGAATATCCCGGCTTAATCCCTTATCCTGGTTTGGTGCAATAGCCCTCAGGTGTTGGGGAGTTCTTCTGCATGTTTTAAAAGTAGCTTAAAGCCCTTAGTGTCTCCAGAGGGAGTTAAATAGTCCTGAAGTGATGTCACATGAGTCACATGAGTCACATGAGTCAGCGTCGGTTGAAGACTACAAGTGGAGGTGTGGAGATCTCTGTAGCCCGCTGCTCATCTCTGCTGCAGGCTACATTAGCCGCTAACTAGCATTACACACCCAAATGTTCAACAAAACTGTCGGCCGTCAAGTTGCATCATGGGTAGTCTCGCATTGCCAGACCTTCCTTCACAGCGCTGCGGAGGAAGGTCTGGCTAGTCCGCACAGCATTCAGGGACGGGAGAAAAACGTGCTCTGGTTTATCGGCATTTCTTTAAACCAATCACAATCGTCACACTGTCGCTAAGCGCCGAACGGAGCCACGGCGCCTCTGCTAAATAGCCTCAGGAAGGAACTTGTTTTGGTGGAACGTGGACGTTCAACTGTAGCTTTAGTCGTGCAACAGAAAACTCAGATTGGACAGATAGTCTAGCTAGCTGTCTGTGAAACGAGGTCGATATTTAGACTACAAAGTGCTTTACATTCATTCATTTACATTCAAAACGACAGTTAATACGCACAACCGGCGCAACATCATAGAATGTCTCTGAACAGATTCACGCCCACTTTTAGGTGAAAACAATCCCGCATTCCCCATAGACGACGACAGCGTAACGCCAGAGGAAATGTCTCCAAACTTTTACTTTAAACAAACCGTTTTGAATTAATAACTATGCCGAAAGGTTGCTGAATAGTTTGTTGCACCAACAATACATCCAAAAACCCCCGGTCTTCAATTTGTCCTCTTGCCATGTCCTAAAATAGATCCTGATAGATAGGCTTTGGCTCCAAGATATAGACCAGACCAGGATCACAGAGGCTCCCTACGAGGGAAGTACCGCGCTGTCACATCAGGAGAGAAACGGCTGTTGTGTAACGGGTTAACTGCTGTTAAATGCTGGTGAGTTACCACTGATGGATAGCTAACGTTAGCTTTAGTGGGGAGGCTGCTAACAGTTTAGCAGCATCAGACTGTCGTCTCCAACTCAATCTCAGCGTATAGATCGAACAGTTGGTTATTAATAACAGGTTGATTAATTACCGACGACACTCAGCCTAACAATAGTGATTTAATCCGATATGTATTTCTACATTTAGCAGTATGCGGCCACCGTGTTGGGTCAGTGATCTACTGTTACGGGGGGGGGGGAGACTGAGGGGACATGACGGTGATCAACCTTAATTTAATAAGGTATCGTGAATGCTCAGGTTCTGGCAAGGTTATACAATAAATATTAGACATGTGTATGAAACAAACCATCTGTTTAACAAGAAAAAAATCCACACACATTTGTCAAAATTATGATCCAAACACACGTCAAATTGCATTGACTTCTATGGGACCGTCCGTTTTCTATCCCCCGAAAGGGGGCGCGGCCTTGAATGGTAGCGAAGTACCCATATGTGCCGGTTGTGCGTATAGCACCTTGTAGTCCGTATCGACGACGTTCCACTTCCAGGATTGTTCAGGTGCCGCTGGAAATTCCACCGGATGTCCCTCATTTCGGAGGGATGTCCGTCCCCTTCCTCTTTTTTTCAGGTGGATTTATGAGGTCTGGCAATGCGAGACTAAACACTTTGTGACTTGTTATTGAAAAGCGCGTTATAAAACAAAGGTATTAACAAACGTATCAACAAGATAGATTGATACCGAGGGTGGAAAACTACTTGTCGTGTATATCGTTCCGTACGTTGGTATCTTGGAGCCCATTGAGACTGTAACTGTGACTGAATGTCCTCCGGGTAAAGCTCACCTGTCTGCACCTGTCCAGCAGATCATGACGTCAGCTGATTCCAGCCCTCTGACCACTCACGTGCTGAACACCGGAGACGGCGTCCCGGCAGCCAAGATGGAAGTCAGCCTGCACCAGCTCGACTCCAAGCTGATGATCTGGAACATGCTGAGCATCGGGTAGGTCTATAGCAGTGGTTCTCGAACTTTTTTTCAACAATGGACCCCTTTTGAATTGCTTCTTTAAGACATTTAAATGCTGACGAGAAAAGGAGACAAAAACTGTAAAAAAGACACAACCTTGGAAAAAGATGGTAGAAAGAAGGAAAGAAGGAAGGCAAGAATAAGTCGAAATAGTATCAAAAACTTCAAAAACAGTGACATAACTTCAGAAAAAAGCGAGAAACTTATAAAAAGTAGAAGGAAGGAAGGAAGAATAGGTCTAAAGAAGACAACACAAATGCCATATTTTTGGTAGAAAAAAAAAAGTCTACATAAAGAGGAACAATGTTCTGGACAACATTAAACATTTAGTTAAATATCTAATGTACCCCCTGCAGTCCTCCAAAGTACCCCTAGGCAGGGCTTAATTTGAGCAGGAACATGTTCCGGCTCCTCCGATGTTGGATCCAGAACCTTTTTGATTGGGAGGGAGGGAGAGGAGACGGAGGGTGGAGAGGGACGGAGGGAGGGGAGGGAGGGAGGGAGAGGAGACGGAGGGAGGAGAGGGACGGAGGGAGGGGAGGGAGGGAGGGAGAGGAGACGGAGGGAGGGGAGGGAGGGAGGGAGAGGAGACAGAGGGAGGAGAGGGACGGAGGGAGGGGAGGGAGGGAGGGAGAGGAGACGGAGGGAGGGGAGGGAGGGAGGGAGGGGAGGGAGGGAGGGAGAGGAGACGGAGGGAGGGGAGGGAGGGAGGGAGAGGAGACAGAGGGAGGAGAGGGACGGAGGGAGGGGATGGAGGGAGGGAGAAGAGACGGAGGAAGGAGAGGGACGGAGGGAGAGGAGGGAGGGAGAGGAGACGGAGGGAGGAGAGGGACGGAGGGAGGGGAGGGAGGGAGGGAGAGGAGACAGAGGGACGGAGGGAGGGGAGGGAGGGAGAGGAGGGGGAGGGAGGGAGGGAGAGGAGGGGGAGGGAGGGAGGGAGAGGAGACAGAGGGAGGGGAGGGAGGGAGGGAGAGGAGACGGAGGGAGGAGAGGGACGGAGGGAGGAGAGGGACGGAGGGAGGGGAGGGAGGAATGAGGAATTATAAGCAATGACAACAACACTGTTGGCGCTTCCACATGATACAAGCCTTCTGTGATCGCGCATGTGAACATCTTCTAGTCTCTTCTCTCCTCTGGGACAGTAATCTGAATATCTTCTAGTCTCTTCTCTCCTCTGGGACAGTAATCTGAATATATTCTAGTATCTTCTCTCCTCTGGGACAGTAATCTGAATATCTTCTAGTCTCTTCTCTCCTCTGGGACAGTAATCTGAATATCTTCTAGTCTCTTCTCTCCTCTGACAGTAATCTGAATATCTTCTAGTCTCTTCTCTCCTCTGACAGTAATCTGAATATCTTCTAGTCTCTTCTCTCCTCTGGGACAGTAATCTGAATATATTCTAGTATCTTCTCTCCTCTGGGACAGTAATCTGAATATCTTCTAGTATCTTCTCTCCTCTGTGACAGTAATCTGAATATCTTCTAGTCTCTTCTCTCCTCTGACAGTAATCTGAATATCTTGTAGTGTCTTCTCTCCTCTGGGACAGTAATCTGAATATCTTCTAGTGTCTTCTCTCCTCTGTGACAGTAATCTGAATATCTTCTAGTGTCTTCTCTCCTCTGGGACAGTAATCTGAATATCTTCTAGTCTCTTCTCTCCTCTGGGACAGTAATCTGAATATCTTCTAGTCTCTTCTCTCCTCTGACAGTAATCTGTATATCTTCTAGTCTCTTCTCTCCTCTGGGACAGTAATCTGTATATCTTCTAGTCTCTTCTCTCCTCTGTGACAGTAATCTGAATATCTTCTAGTATCTTCTCTCCTTTGGGACAGTAATCTGAATATCTTCTAGTCTCTTCTCTCCTCTGGGACAGTAATCTGAATATCTTCTAGTCTCTTCTCTCCTCTGGGACAGTAATCTGAATATCTTCTAGTCTCTTCTCTCCTCTGGGACAGTAATCTGAATATCTTTGAGTTGTTGAGTTGTGTAAACAAGACATTTGAGGACGTCATCTTGGGCTTTTTGGGAAACACTGATCCACATTTTTCACCATTTTCTGACATTTTAGAGACCAAACAACTAAACGAGAAAATAATCGTTAGTTGCAGCCCTAAAAATCTGAATCTGGGATTTTGTAAATCTAATTATTACAACAGTCAGAGTCTTTATGAGCTATAATGAACTTTACAACTCAGCCGTCTTATGATTTTCAGGACTACAAATGAAGATGGCCGCTGCTCAGGACTCGTCAGCAGAGAAGCGTTCAGCCCCGGCATGTACAAGCTGCGCTTTGAGACGGGTTCCTACTGGGAGAATATGGGTCAGAACTCCTTCTACCCATACGTAGAGGTACGTTTTCAGATGCTGTATTGATCTGAATCAGGAGATAACTTACAAACACAACATGCTTTAAAGTGCTCATATTATGCTTTTTGGCTTTTCGCCTTTCCTTTATTGTGTTATATATCTTTTTCGTGCACGTTATAGGTTTACAAAGTGAAAAAGCCCAAAGTCAACAAGGTGTCGCCAAATCATAATCTGAATACTTTATCCAAAATTATTATGTGTACTTTATTGTGTGTCTGTAGTGTGTGTATTTCCTTTCAAAAGCTCTGTAAAGTGTCTTTGAGTGTTGCAAAAAGTGCTATATAAATAAAATGCATTATTATTATTATTATTATTATTATTATTATTATTATTATTATTATTATTATTAATTAATCCCTTCAGGGAGATTGTTGTTACAGTGGCTCAAAGTCAAATGTAGGCATAAATAAGAGTAGAAGTAAAGAAGTCAGTAGGTGTATAAAGTAACAAAGTTAAGGTTTAAAATTAGGTTTAAAAAATAGGTTAAAACAGACAATCCTCAGGATTAAGATGTACTGAGTGGTTGTCGTCACTTTAGACCAGTGGTTCTCAAATGGGGGGACGTGTCCCCCTAGGGGTACTCTGGAGGACCGCAGGGGGGACGTGTCCCCCTAGGGGTACTCTGGAGGACTGCAGGGGGGACGTGTCCCCCTAGGGGTACTCTGGAGGACTGCAGGGGGGACGTGTCCCCCTAGAGGTACTCTGGAGGACTGCAGGGGGTACGTGTCCCCCTAGAGGTACTCTGGAGGACTGCAGGGGGTACGTGTCCCCCTAGAGGTACTCTGGAGGACTGCAGGGGGTACGTGTCCCCCTAGAGGTACTCTGGAGGACTGCAGGGGGTACGTGTCCCTCTAGAGGTACTCTGGAGGACTGCAGGGGGTACGTGTCCCTCTAGGGGTACTCTGGAGGACTGCAGGGGGTACGTGTCCCCCTAGAGGTACTCTGGAGGACTGCAGGGGGGACGTGTCCCCCTAGAGGTACTCTGGAGGACTGCAGGGGGTACGTGTCCCTCTAGAGGTACTCTGGAGGACTGCAGGGGGGACGTGTCCCCCTAGAGGTACTCTGGAGGACTGCAGGGGGTACGTGTCCCCCTAGAGGTACTCTGGAGGACTGCAGGGGGTACGTGTCCCTCTAGAGGTACTCTGGAGGACTGCAGGGGGGACGTGTCCCCCTAGAGGTACTCTGGAGGACTGCAGGGGGGACGTGACATTTGCTAAATGTATTTCAGTAACCAGGCTGGAGTTACTTCTACTGGCTTATTTTTCTCCAAGTTTGTCGCTTTTTTCAAAGTTTTTGCCTCTGTTTTTGAAGTTTGTCTCCTTAGTTTGTCTCCTTTTTTTGAAGATATGTCGTTTGTTTGGACCTCTTCTTGCCTTTCTTCCTGACTTTTTTCTACTGTCTTTTTTTCTTCAAAGTTTTTGTCTCTTTTTTCAACAAAAAAATCTGCTTTTTTCAAAGTTTTTTCTGCTTTTTTCAAAAGTTTGTGTCACTTTTTTTTCAAAGTTTGTCGCTTTTTGGAATTTCTTTCTCACTTCTGTCGCCCTATTGTTGCCTTCCTTCTTTCTACTGTGTTGTTTCGAAGTTTTTATATCTAATTTGAAGTTTGTGTCTCTTTTTTCAAAGTTTTTGTTACTATTTTGGACCTATACTTCCTTCTTTCTACCGTCTTTTTCCAAGTTTTTTCGCCTTTTTCCATCAGCATCTAAACGTTCTCCAGGTCCAAGGCTATTGTCTAGTTAATCTATCGCTGACATCGCCGTATTGTACCACTGTCTTTATTTTCTGAGCTCACTAGATGGCGCTCTGTTCAAAGAAAAAGGTTAAAGGAACGGCAATTCAGTGTGTTTTCAACCCTTTGTTGATCAGAGAGCGCCATCTAGTGAGCTCAGAAACTAAAGACAGTGGTACAGTACAGCGATGTCAGCGATAGACAACAGCCTTGGACCTGGAGAACATTTAGATGCCGACTCATTTGACCATCACTACTGTATTCTTCCTCTTTATAGAGACTGTTTTTATCTGCCAAAAATAATTCGCGCTGGTTACGGGGTACATGGCTTAACCCTTGTGTTGTCTTCGTTTCAACCTTGACATTTGTGATGCCTTTTTTCCACAATTTGTATTTGCTTTCTCCAACGTTTTAAATTTTTACATTTTTCTTCTAGGCATTTTCAGCGCTTATTTCTACGTCCGATATTTTCTGATATAAAACAAAAATTTAAAAATGGGCCAATGTGACCTGAAGTCAACACAAGGGTTAAACCTGTTCAAAGTGGGAACATTATTTAAAGAAAGCTTGAGAACCAGTGCGTTAGACAACAGTAATGTGTATCATAATGTGTCTGTATTACTGTATCACATCATCACGATGAAATAACAACGATTGATTTGAGTTATTACCAAGTCATTGTGACACCACAGATGCATGTTTGTCTAGAACTAACGTCAACTAAGGTGTGTGTGTGTGTGTGTGTGTGTGTGTGTGTGTGTGTGTGTGTGTGTGTGTGTGTGTGTGTGTGTGTGTGTGTGTGTGTGTGTGTGTGTGTGTGTGTGTGTTTCCAGGTTGTGTTTACCATCACTGAGACGGAGCAGAGGTTCCACCTCCCTCTGCTGATGAGTCGCTTCTCCTACAGCACCTACAGAGGAAGCTGAGAGCAGCTTAAAGCAACATTCTCATTCAAAAACAAGACATGAATATGAGTAATATAAAATATAAGTAATATATAATATAAAATATAAGTCATATATAATATAAAATATAAGTAATATGTAATATAAAATATAAGTCATATATAATATGAAATATAAGTAATATATAATATGAAATATAAGTAATATATAATATAACATATAAGTAATATATAATATAAAATATAAGTAATATGTAATATAAAATATAAGTCATATATAATATAAAATATAAGTAATATATAATATAAA
>CM042320.1:3889663-3907163 GCA_023566125.1 Zingel zingel | reverse complement strand
AACTGTCTGTCAACGAAATGTAGGAGCCTGTGAGTGGTTTGATGTCCCAAATTAACTCTCCACGTTTGTTGTTAGTTCGATTTAATCTATAATGTATTTGTCTCGAAGAACGGGTGCGTAGCTAGCCCGCCTAACGTTACGTGCGAAACCCCATTGCAAAAACATTCAATTCTGGGGTCGTTTGCTTAATTTAAAGAATACAGAACGCTGTAAAACTAAATTTTAAAACAAACTGCCTGATCATAATCTGCTTTTTAATTCGGCATTAATCAAATCCAGCAAATACATATATTTATATAAATAAATGACTTTGTGTGGGCACACAGCTCGCCACTACGCAGTGAGCAAACAGACTTTTAGGAACTGTAGGCAAGGGTCATATTTACCAGTGTAGTGAAATGTTGTCCTGTAATCAGGGGTATTCTGTCCATTTCAAAATAGGCCACTTAAGTAATGCAACTATTAGCAAAAGTTCTTTTTATGAGGCTTTTCTCATAAAGCAAGCTTGCAACCCACCTAGCTGCATAAGTTAGCTAACTGAGGCCCGTTTAAGTAAGCGTCTACTTCTCTACTATCGACCATCAAACGTGGTTTCATCATACCATGAAAGCGGTATTCTTCTACACCAGTGTTGACTGAAACTCACTATACAGTTACACAAAGAATTGTATTTGTCCAATGTAGTTTTACAGTCAGGTTATTATTAACTGCCTGCTTATTATTGTCAACTTTCCTCCTCCCAAATTATAGTTTGTTAGTATTGTATAGTTGTGTCTTTAAAGGATCAGATCACTTTTTTTAGTATCAAATTACAATAGCCACATTCCCACATGTGCATTGAAAGTAGTATAATACATGGTGTAATGCATGTTATTTATTCATACTGTAGCATGTTATTTAATATGTATTTAATCACTGCTTAAGCACTTCTGATTAGACACTACATGTCGTTGTACTTGTGACATGTGCAATGACAATAAAGTTGAATCTAATCTAATGTACTACTATGTTGAACATTTCCATTCATCTGCGGTTAGAGAAGCTTCTACTCTTTTGGGAAGACTTTTCATATTCGGGTTGGCTTTCCAGTTCATCCTAATGGCCCTGACACACCAACCCGATAATCGGCCGTTGGACTCTGGTCGGTGTGTTCCGTGCCGTCGTCAGTCCGAGGAGCCATCGGCCTTCATTTGGGCCAATATGACTTATTGAATTGGAAGACGGGCAGTCGGACTCAATGGCCAAAAAGATTGGTGGAGCGCTAACCTGGAAATGACGAGCGGGATGAGCCTGACTAACGCCTCTCAAAATCTGACGAAAATCTTTTAAACTGACCTTTGTTGATCTGAAATGAAGACAGATTCAGCGACTGCACGGCCTATTTCTCTTAACATGTTCTCAGAAACACGTTTCGGTGAACTATCTTCGTAAAATACGAGATCATATTCCGAATGAGCCGCCATTATGCTCGGTTGTAAAAATCCGGGAGCAGCCAGACCCACGTAACGCGTTTGTCCGATCAGCTGCCGGTTTTCATTTTTTGGGCGACAATACAGATTAGCGCCGCCTGCTGTGACGGAGACGTACTACGTCTTGAGCACGCGCAGAACGTACGCTCAAGTCGGCGTCTCTTCGGTGTGTTCCGAGGCACTTTTTGGACCAACTCGGGGAGGCTGATCAGTCCGACTGGCTTTCCTGCCGACGGTCGGCCGTCAGGTTGGTGTGTCGGAGCCTTAAGGGTGTCGGATGGGGTTTAGGTCAGGACTTTTGAGCAGACCAGTCCAATTGTCAATTTTTTTTTTTTAAATAATCTCTGTTTCTTTGTTTAACCGCAGTTAATTGCTATTATTAGCTAAGATCTTAAGGCTTCTGACTGGTAGTTGTTGATGTTTTTTAGATATGCCAACTTGTAATTATGGAAGTGATTATTGGTCGGACTATATGTCTTTTTTTATTATTATTTCAGTTGTAAGTTGTTGAAATGCAAACGAGAGACTGTTCCTCTAGAATATTTCTGACTACTAATTTCATTCTATTTTAGCATATTAAAAGGCGTTGTTGACTATAAAGGCTGTGCATTTGTGTTATTACATTATCTGGGTCACATGACGGTGATGTAAAAATAAAAGATGTACCCTGGAATTCATTTAAAACGGTAATGCATTAACACATCTATTGAAAATTTGACCGAAAGAGACAATTATGTTGTTTGTGACAAATTAATTGTACGGCGACATTTTGAATATCTGTGGTCTTTCTCAGAATGGCTGTCGGACTCCGGCCGACTTCTTCTCCTGTCGCAGGTTCCAGTCAGCTCAGCGACGGCTGTACTCCACTGAACCCAAAGGTGAGAGCCGCTGTGGGTCTAAAGCACGACCCGTTCACGATGCAGCGTTACGTCCCTATTCGTTCCCCACCGCTCGTTAAATAGATGTTGTTATAATAGTTAACAACTACAGCACTGCTTCTCAAGCTTTATTCAATAATGTTACCCCCCTTTTTATTTTATTTATAGCTTTTCTGTTTAACAAACAAGAAAAAGCACAGCAGAACATAACAACCCATCCTTAGACAAGCAAAAAACAAATAATAATAGACTAACAATTAGGTAGCTAAATGAAAAAGAAAATATTGTAACAAAGTATACATACATTATACGTGTACAAACACAGGATCAAATAGAAATAAAGTAAAAGAAAGAACTGATGCTCTTCTGAGAAACAGTAGAACCAGTTGACACGGTCACCAAGTGAAAATCGAGCATTTTAAGATATTGATAGATGAGATATCTTGATAGATATCTATCAAGATATCTATCAAGATATCTGTCAAGATATCTATCAAGATATCTATCAAGATATCTATCAAGACAGATCTTGATAGATATCTATCAAGATATCTGTCTTGATAGATATCTATCAAGATATCTGTCAAGATATCTATCAAGACAGATCTTGATAGATATCTATCAAGATATCTGTCTTGATAGATATCTATCAATCAAGATATCTTGATAGATATCTATCAAGACAGATATCTTGATAGATATCTTGACAGATATCTGTCTTGATAGATATCTATCAAGACAGATCTTGATAGATATCTATCAAGATATCTGTCTTGATAGATGAGATAGAAATGGTTGCCAAATTTGGTCAGAGGTTACAGAGTTGAGGGAGACATTGTACCGTACTTTCTCCATATGTCTCCATATGTTGGACATCTCTGCTAGCCAGGTCTTAACCCTTGTGTTGTCTTCGTTTCAACACCTTTTTTTTCTGACATTTGTGACGCCTTTTTTCACAATTTCTTTTTGCTTTTTCCAACGTTTTAAATTTTAAAATTTTTCTTCTGCACATTTTCAGCGCTTATTTCTACGTCCAATATTTTCTGACTATAAAACAAAAATTTAAAACGGGCCAATGTGACCCGATGTCAACACAACGGTTCAAAGAGGGGACATTCTCGCTTTTCTACAATGTCAAAATATTCCGTTTGGCAGTAATCATAATAATTCAATTCGATTTTATTTATAGTATCAAATCATAACAATAGTTATCTCGAGACACTTTACAGATAGAGTAGGTCTAGACCACACTCTGTAAGTAACAAGCATTTATGGGACAGGATGTACATAAAAGGAACCAAAAGAAAAGAGAGAAGAGAGAGCAGTTCATTGTGTCATAAGAAGGAATGAACTTCCCTGGCAGTCTAGAATTATAATAGCATAACTAGGAGAGGCAGGTTAAAGAGAGGTGCCTGGTCTAATGTTCCCCCTTTCAACAGTTTTTTTAAGCCATGTACCCTGTCACTATTTTCGACCTCTTCCTTCCTTCCTTCCTTTTTTCTACGGTCTTTTTTTTTTCTCCGTTTGTCGAAGTTTTTGTCGCTTTTTTCAAATAACAATTCCGCCTTATTCCAGGTTTGTCTTCCTTCTTTCTACTGTGTCACTTTTTACAAAGTTTTGTCTCTGTTTTCTAAGTATTTGTTACTATTTTCCACCTATTCTTGCCTTACTTCCTTCTTTCTACTGACTTTTTCCAATTTTTTTTACATTTTTATTAAAGTTTTTGTCGCCTTTTTTCATCAGCATTTAAATGGTTTTCAGCTGCATGGCTGCTGTTTGGTAAATCTAGCGCTGGTCGGGGGTACGGGGCTTAAACACACAATTCAAATATGGTACGTTATTGAAAAAAGTTTGAGACCCAGTGCTGTAGGGCTGGGAATCACCAGAGGCCCCACAATACGATATTATCACGATACTTAAAATGATGTCTCTGCTTTTTTCAATAATGTTCCCCCTTTTGAACAGTTTTTTAAAAAAAATTTTAACTAACCAGCGCAAAAAATATTTGGTAGAAAAAGTCTCTATAAAGAGGAAGAATCCAGCGATGTCAGCGGTAGATTAACTATACTACAGCCTTGGACCTGGAGAACATTTAGAGGATGATGGAAAAAGGAGACAAAGACGGTAGAAAGAAGGACGTAAGGCAAGAATGGGTCGAAAATAGTAACAAGAACTTCGACAAAAAATTCAAATAAGCAACAAACTTAGAAAAAAGTGACAATCTTTGAAGAAAAAAGACCTATATTTTTGATGAAGTGATATACGTCTTACATTTCATTCATAACGGTCTTAAAAAGTCTTACATTTGACTTGGTGAAACCTGTAGAAATCCAGTTTAACCCTTGTGTTGACTTGTGGTCACATGGGCCCGTTTAAAATATTTGTTTTATATCAGAAAATATCGGACGTAGAAATAAACGCTGAAAATGTGTTGAAGAAAAATTAAAAAATTTAAAACGTTGGAAAAAGCAAAAACAAATTGTGAAAAAAAGGCATCAAAAATGTCAGAAAATTTTTTTTTTCCAAGGTTGAAACGAAGACAACACAAGGGTTAACATGGGAACTCAACAACTAAACAGAGCTGTGAGTGCCCTTTAATTCTTTCTTTCTGTCTCTCTCTCTCCCCCCCTCCCCCCGCTTGATGCCAAGTCTGTCGATCTGATATTTTGGCTGCTCGATGTTGCAGGTCAAAGGCTAATCTGAAACAGCAGAACCAGAACCAGAAACAATATTTTTCATGAAATGCAAATTGCGCTGAAAGCAGAGCTGGGATGAGAACTGATACTGGAACGGAAACGCTGGTCTGTCAGATGACAGACGTGAGATCTGACAATCGTGTGTGAGTTTCAGATGGAAAGGGAGGAGCGGCCGGAGGAGGAGGAGGAGGAGGAGGAGGAGCAGGAGGAGGAAGATCCTCAGGTGGAGGGAAGAGAGGAGGAAAAGACTGGTGGAGCCGAATGCAAAAGGTTTGTCAAGACTTCCACGAATGAAAATGGCATCACGTTGAAAATCATAATTAACATTTTCAGTTTGAATTCTAATGCTTTCACATAGGGCTGGGTACGGTTCAAAATCTTCATTTGAATGATCCAATGTTGACGTTATCCAGAGATGGATCTTTTAGGAGGCTTTAATTCAAAGCCAGAGTGAAGATGTTGGTATTTTATGTAGGGTTGCTTACCGAACTCGGTACTTTTTTGGGTACCGACCAAAATACGTCGGTACTACCGAGGACCGATTCATGTTAAATCAAACGGTGCCAAATTTGGGTAGAGAGCGAGTAAACGCAAGTTTATCTGTCCTCTCTGCATGTTGACAGAGAGCAGGGGTCACACACACACACACACACACACACACACACACACACACACACACACACACACACACACACACACACACACACACACACACACACACACACACACACACACACACACACACACAGACGTGCGGACGGAGTAAAAGTGCTTGCAATGTCTTCATTACCTTACTTACTGTGTGTGTGTGTTTATATTCGTGGGGTCCAAAAACCGGGAGTCCAGTATACTTGTGGGGTCCGACCAGCTTTGTGGGACCCAAAATGCTGGACCCCACAAGGTTAAAGGTCTGTTTGAGGGTTAAGACTTGGTTTTAGGATTAGGGTTAGAATTAGGTTATGGTTAGGGTGAGGGTAAGGGTTAAGGTTAGGGTAAGGGGCTAGGGAATGCATTATGTCAATGACGGGTCCCCACAAAGATAGTGTGTGTGTGTGTGTGTGTGTGTGTGTGTGTGTGTGTGTGTGTGTGTGTGTGTGTGTGTGTGTGTGTGTGTGTGTGTGTGTGTGTGTGTGTGTGTGTGTGTTCTCAGGGTGACTTCCCCTGGGACGAGAAGGATTTCCGTTACCTGGCGATCACCGTGGCCGGCGCCAGTTCGGCGCTGCTGTATTTCTACTTCAGAGACAACGGCCGAGAGATCAGCTGGAAGGACTTCGTCCACCGCTACGTGGGCCGGGGAATGGTAAGCGGGACATTTCAACTGGTTGGAGATGAAATCTGAACGTCCGTAGAAACCAAACTAAATAAATATATGACTGAGTGTAAAAGATGTATTATCCACTGTAGCCGACACACCTCGGCTAATAGACAAGAGAACGGCTGCTAAAGAAACGGGCTGAAGCAAAGTAAGACTGGAAATAGTCCTATATATTTATCTGTAGTTTGTTTTTTACTGTTTACTTTTTGTAAAAAATATTTTTAGCTAAAAGTTTGTTATTCTTACACTGTATTTTTTCTAGACTGTATTTTTTTATACCTCTTTATTTAAAGAGTGTTTTGTAAGCTGCCGAAATCTGTTGCTGGAAATCTAATATCCTTGCTGGAGTCATCCCAAAACGATCAATAAAGAGAAGTCTTTATGTCTAAGTCTAAAAATTAAAGATGTTTAACCCTCCTGTCGTCCTCGGGTCAATTTGACCAATTTTCAAAAAAGTTTCTATATCAGAAATTTGGGTTTTCTTTCAAACAAATTGTCAAAAATAAAAAAATAACGTGGATGGTTCCGTACAACCGTTACTCTTCACAAGTAAAATAAGTGATCAGTTCACTACTTTCAATGAATTTGGTTGTTTTTATTCAATGTCGTAGCATTTGAAAAAAAATTAATAAAAGAACGTTGAAAAAAGTGACAAAAGATGTCAGAAAAAGCTTAAAAAACAACAAAAAAACAACAAAACCGTTAAAGAAATGAAGAAAAAATCGTCAAACGTTGCAAAAAAGTGACAAACGCAGAGAAAAGTGACAATTGTCGTAAAAACGGCAAACACTGAGGGGGAAAAAAAGTTTTGATTTTAAGTTTTGACCTAGAAAATCAAAAAGTTGTCGGCGGGAAGACGAGACGAGGGTTAATAATGTGTTTTGTGTCCAGGTGGAGCGGTTAGAGGTCGTCAACAAGCAGTACGTCAGAGTCATCCTGGTGCCGGGCGCCGACGCCGACGCGGTGAGAGGACCCAACGCAAATCTGAAACCTAATTTCTATGAAGCCAAACTAGGGCAAATACTAGATTTTTGGGATGTCGTAATATCGTGATATGACATAAGTGTCTTTTCCCGGTTTTAAAGGCTGCGTTACAGTCAAGTGATGTCATTTTCTGATCTTACCAGACTGTTCTAGCTGTTCTATTATTTGCCTTTACCCACTTAGTCATTATATCCACATTACTGATGATTATTTATCTCAACTCTAAGTGTGAAGATATTTTGTTAAAGCACCAATTGTCAACGCTAGAATATCGCCGCAATATTGACATCAATGTATTTGGTCAAGAATATCGTGATATCTGATTTTCTCCATATCACCCAGCCTTAAGCCAAACTATTTTTCTTTGCAAACAGACTGTATGTAATGTTGAAATTAAGCATCCAATGTGAAAATGGGACCAACAAATTGCTATACTGTTGTTGTTGTTGTTGTTTACTCCTCATGTATTTAATTAGTGAGCTAATTGTTCCGATCTGGATCTTCTCATCTGTGCAGTTGTATCAGTGTGTAAATAATGACCCCCAAAAAAGGCAATTTCTCCAAACAAATGAACAGTACAATACAGCATCAAGATCTTTTACAGACTGAAAACGTGTATGATGATGCTACACGAAGAGTTTGTGCCTACTCTTGTTGTTGTTGTTGTTGTTGTTGTTGTTGTAGTAATATGCATTCTTTTTAACATGAAATCTCATGTGATCCTCCCCTGCCCAGAGCTACGTTTGGTTCAACATCGGCAGCGTGGACACGTTTGAGAGGAACCTGGAGGCGGCGCAGATGGAGCTCGGCCTGGAGCCGTCCCGCCGACCCGCCGTCGTCTACAGCACCGAGAGCGACGGGTGGGTCCGACACGTGAACGCTTAACACTCTCATCGTCGATGTCTAGGTTACGGAAACCACTGTAGGGCTGGGGATCGTTGGGGTTTTTCCAATAGCGGTGCCTGAACCGATACTTTGAAGTGCTCATATGATGCTCATTTCCAGGTTCATAATTGTACTTAGAGGTTATATCAGAATAGGTTTACATGGTTTAACTTTCAAAAAACACGGAATTTTTGTTGTACTGCACATTGCTGCAGCTCCTCTTTTCACCCTGTGTGTTGAGCTCTCTGTTTTAGCTCCAGAGTGAGACCTCTCACTGCTGTTCCATCTTTGTTGGGAGTCGCACATGCTCAGTAGCTAGGTAAGGACTACTAGCCAGTCAGAAGCAGAGTATGAGGGTGTGCCCTGACAGTACCTAGGTAAGGACTACTAGCCAGTCAGAAGCAGAGTATGAGGGCCCTGACAGTACCTAGGTAAGGACTACTAGCCAGTCAGAAGCAGAGTATGAGGGCGTGCCCTGACAGTACCTAGGTAAGGACTACTAGCCAGTCAGAAGCAGAGTATGAGGGCCCTGACAGTACCTAGGTAAGGACTACTAGCCAGTCAGAAGCAGAGTATGAGGGCCCTGACAGTACCTAGGTAAGGACTACTAGCCAGTCAGGAGCAGAGTATGAGGGCGTGCCCTGACAGTACCTAGATAAGGACTACTAGCCAGTCAGAAGCAGAGTATGAGGGCCCTGACAGTACCTAGGTAAGGACTACTAGCCAGTCAGAAGCAGAGTATGAGGGCGTGCCCTGACAGTACCTAGGTAAGGACTACTAGCCAGTCAGAAGCAGAATATGAGGGCATGCCACGTTAGCAGCTAGGCGAGGCGACTTTTTCACTTTGTAAACCTATAACGTGCACAAAAAAGATATATAACACAATAAAGGAAAGGGGGAAAAAGACCAAAAAGCAGAATATGAGCACTTTAAAATAGTGTCCTGAAAGAGCGGCGTTTCTTTTTTTGCTGAGTTTAGTTGGGAACTATTTTAACAGCTAATAGATTAATATTTGGAGCTCTAAGTAACGGGTCACATACCAACGATAACCTTCCTCCTCTCTTCTCGCAGCTCTTTCCTGATGAGCATGATACCGACCCTGCTGCTGATCAGCTTCCTGCTCATCACCTTGCGGCGAGGACCAATGGGAGGAGGCCCTGGCGGCGGAAGGGGCGGGCCCTTCAGCATGAGCGAGTCGACGGCGAAGATGATGAAGGACAACATCGAGGTGAAGTTCAAAGACGTGGCCGGCTGCGAGGAGGCCAAGCTGGAGATCCTGGAGTTCGTCAACTTCCTGAAGAACCCAAAACAGTACCAGGACCTCGGGGCCAAGATCCCCAAGGTAAAGACGCACGCACACACACGCACACTCACACACACACGCACACACACACTCACACACTCACACACACACGCACTCACACACTCACACACTCACAGACACACACACTCACAGACACACACACTCACAGACACACGCAGATACACGTGCACAGACAGACACACACGCACGCACAGACACACACGCGCGCACAGACACACGCTTGCAGAAACGCACACACAAAGACACACACATACAGTTACACACACGCACACATATGTAGACACGCACACTTACGTAGACACGCGCAGACGCATGCACACACACACACAGACACACACACTCACGCACAGACACACATACACACACAAAGACACACACATAAAGATACGCACACATACGTACACACGCACTCACAGACACACACACTCACAGACACACGCGGATACACGTGCACAGACAGACACGCACGCACAGACACACACATACACGCACAGACACACGCGCACAGACACACGCTTGCAGAAACACACACACAAAGACACACACATAGTTACACACACGCACACATACGTAGACACGCACAGACGCACACACACTCACGCAAAGACACACACATAAAGATACGCACACATACGTACACACTCCCACACACACACACACACAGACACATACGTACGTCGGCACACAAACGGCAGTAGGGACATAATGTAGACTGCGATGTAGGTGGATTGTTTTTTAACTAGATTTTATTGCTCTTCAAATTCCACAATATGATTCGTGTTTACATTTAGTTTGGCCCACGCAGACTCACACAACACCACAAATACAGACTAGCCAGGGTCAGGACATACATCCTCAAATAATACTTCAAAAGTCCAAATACAAAGAATGCAAAATTACACTCTAATAAAAATAAATAGGTAATCGTGGTTTAAGACGTTCAGGCGGACAACAAAATTCATAATTATGGAAAAGAAATCAATGTTTAGACGTGTGGCGTCACGATTTCGATCCGTAGTTTTTTTTTTTCTCTCTCCAACCCCGCCTACTTGCACGAATCCGAAGAAAAACAACAACAGACCCAGCGTAGATTACTGGCTGGTAGCATGCAGCTAAAGGCACAGGGTAACGTTAGCTTAGCGGTAGCCTGCAGCTGCTCTTCTCAGTGTATTATTATATGTATTCAGTTAACTGTCACAGAGGAGTGGGGAGTTAATGTTGCGTTAACTTTCCGTTGCCTGTAGCGTCTGTTTCGGGCCACCAGAGGGCCGTGCTGCCGTTTAACGGGAACTGAAATCTGCGTTGTCATTCGGTCCGGTAGATACCGGCCGTTTAAGGAGTTTCGCTACTCAAACCTAGAAGCCAGTGGCTTTCAAGAACATATCTGAGAGATAACATTAGCGCTGCAACTAACAATTACTTGCATTGTTGAAAAATCTGTCGTTTATTTTCTGGATTAGTTGTTTGGTCTCTAAAATGTCAGAAAATGGTGAAAAATGTGGATCAGTGTTTCCCAAAAAGCCCAAGATGACGTCCTCAAATGTCTTGTTTTGTCCCCAACTCAAAGATGCTCAGATTACTGTCCCAGAGGAGAGAAGAGACTAGAAGATATTCAGATTACTGTCCCAGAGGAGAGAAGAGACTAGAAGATATTCAGATTACTGTCCCAGAGGAGAGAAGATACTAGAAGATTCAGATTACTGTCCCAGAGGAGAGAAGACACTAGAAGATATTCAGATTACTGTCCCAGAGGAGAGAAGATACTAGAAGATATTCAGATTACTGTCCCAGAGGAGAGAAGAGACTAGAAGATATTCAGATTACTGTCCCAGAGGAGAGAAGAGACTAGAAGATATTCAGATTACTGTCCCAGAGGAGAGAAGAGACTAGAAGATACTCAGATTACTGTCCCAGAGGAGAGAAGAGACTAGAAGATATTCAGATTACTGTCCCAGAGGAGAGAAGATACTAGAAGATATTCAGATTACTGTCCCAGAGGAGAGACTAGAAGATATTCAGATTACTGTCCCAGAGGAGAGAAGAGACTAGAAGATATTCACATTTAACAAGCTGACATCAGAAGTTTTACATAAAAAAAATCTTTCTTTAGACGGCGTTTTTGGGGCGAAGTGAAACCACCCTCCAGAGTGGAAATCTTAAACGCTCCCCCATCGCGTTCCCGTCTAAAGGGGGGAAAACGCAAAAGTCTGCTCACGGTGGCTCTCGTCGTGTACGGGTTTACGTCACAGGCAAGCAACTAATCCAAACTTACAGCCAAGGTTCAGCCACTTGATCACTTTCAGTCATCTTGAAATTCCCATGATGCTTTGCGAGAGCTTGTTGACGTTTTGTCAACCAGTGGAAGGCAGGTCCGTCACACATCACGCCCATATAAGGGAGGGAGAACAAAGATAGTTTATTGTGAGGAGAGATCACTCGTAGTCAGAATAGCTTCACACCACCACCTCGCCGCCCGGCGTGCGTACTACATCGAATTTCACCATATGCACGCAGATCCCCCCCCCCCCCCCCCAAAACGCTTGTCTAAACGCGGAATAAGAAGTGAGAAGGCAACGCCACTTTTGTGTTTTCTCTTCAGATCGTTTCAGTCTACATTTGGAGAATCATGACACCCCTAGATAGATTGTTGAGCTTGCCTTCTTTTTCAAACTTGTTATAGACAATATTGGCAAACGTAATCATAATTAAACAACATAGATGTAGTATTTTACTTTGTTGGGTGACTAATGAAGTTCCTGAAGTTGTAACTTGTGTGTTCTTGTGAGCTAAATGTCTCGCCGCGTGTTTTCCCAGGGTGCCGTGCTGTCCGGACCTCCTGGGACGGGGAAGACTCTGCTGGCTAAAGCTACAGCCGGAGAGGCCAACGTCCCCTTCATCACCGTCAACGGCTCAGAGTTCCTCGAGATGTTTGTGGGCGTCGGCCCTGCCAGGGTGAGCAAAAGAAACCAGATCACATCTCTGTCTGACCCCAGGACTCTGGGCAACAACTGCCCCACCCCCCCCCGCAAATAATTTCATATCGAGTACACTATTTCAATATATGAAGCATGAACTGCTCTGGTGGATAGTTTAGGAGAACAGCTGTGATGTGTTGTTTGAAAACAGAGCGTCTGATTGGGTTTTCCTCCTCCACAGGTGAGGGACATGTTCGCCATGGCGAGGAAGAACGCCCCCTGCATCCTCTTCATCGACGAGATCGACGCCGTGGGGAGGAAGAGGGGAGGCGGGAACTTTGGCGGTCAGAGTGAACAGGAGAACACGCTGAACCAGCTGCTGGTGGAGATGGACGGTACGGAACAAAAAGTCTGGAGTGCTCAGGAGTTCAAACACACGATGAAGGGGAACACAAATGTCCAAACGAGAAGAAAGGTCCAAGGCACTCTGCTAGCTAAACGTTTTCAAAGCCTTTATTTAAATGGATATTTCATCTAGAAACCTTAGCACGTTAAAAATAGATTTGGCAGCAACCCACGCGTGGCGGCACAAAACGGCCTTCTTCAGGGTGACGCTTCAGCTTTTTGATTTTAAATTATGTTTTAAAGTGCTCATATGATGCTCATTTTCAGGTTCATAATTGTACTTAGAGGTTGTACCAGAATAGGTTTACATGGTTTAATTTCCAAAAACACCATATTTTTGTTGTACTGCACATTGCTGCAGCTCCTCTTTTCACCCTGTGTGTTGAGCTCTCTGTTTTAGCTCCAGAGTGAGACCTCTCACTGCTGAAACATAAACTTTGTTGGCAGTCGCACATGCTCAGTAGCTAGGTAAGGACTACTAGCCAGTCAGAAGCAGAGTATGAGGGCGTGCCCTGACAGTACCTAGGTAAGGACTACTAGCCAGTCAGAAGCAGAGTATGAGGGCCCTGACAGTACCTAGGTAAGGACTACTAGCCAGTCAGGAGCAGAGTATGAGGGCCCTGACAGTACCTAGGTAAGGACTACTAGCCAGTCAGAAGCAGAGTATGAGGGCGTGCCCTGACAGTACCTAGGTAAGGACTACTAGCCAGTCAGAAGCAGAGTATGAGGGCGTGCCCTGACAGTAGCTAGGTAAGGACTACTAGCCAGTCAGAAGCAGAGTATGAGGGCCCTGACAGTACCTAGGTAAGGACTACTAGCCAGTCAGGAGCAGAGTATGAGGGCCCTGACAGTACCTAGGTAAGGACTACTAGCCAGTCAGAAGCAGAGTATGAGGATGTGCCCTGACAGTACCTAGGTAAGGACTACTAGCCAGTCAGAAGCAGAGTATGAGGGCGTGCCATGCTAGCAGCTAGGCGAGCATTATAACGTGTGTTCCAAAGTGACCACGTTTGTCTCTGAAGTAAAGGCTGGACTACAATAGAGCTGTTTGGAGCAGTTTGTGAACAGTGTTTTCTGTTGGAGATGGTAAGTCCCTTTGGGGGGACTTTGGGCTTTTTCACTTTGTAAACCTATAACGTGCACAAAAAGATGTATAACACAATAAAGGAAAGGGGAAAAGCCAAAAAGTATAATATGAGCACTTTAAGGTCTAAGGCCATGATCACACTTGATCACACACAAAAAAGTTGACTATGGCTAGCTGCTGCTAGCGTTTTGGTTCCAAAAAGCAGCCAAGAGTGTCTTTTGTTGCTATAACCACAGCTACTTTTTTTTTTTTTTTATTGCAGGTTTTAACACGGCGACTAACGTGGTGGTTCTGGCCGGAACCAACAGACCCGACATCCTGGATCCTGCACTGATGAGACCGGGACGCTTTGACAGACAGATCTACATAGGTAAAGAGCTGATTGGTGTAACTGAAAGCGTCATCTGTTACAGATAGACGTGTGTTTATCCTCCAGCCCACACGCCGTACAGGGACTTGAACCGGTGACCCTCCGGTTCCCAACCCAACTCCCTACGGAGCTACTGCAAACGTAAAATATAACCAAGCGGCGAATTGCGGGATTCAAACCCTTTCTCGGCTGGAATCGAACAGCCAACCTTCTGATTGTTAGGCACGCACACTACCACCTGAGCTACCACTGCACTTCAACACAGTACGATGTTCATTTAGTAAACGAGGGTCCCATTTATTTAAAAACAGACGATAAATACAGCACAACTGCACTGAATGCACCTTGCAAACAGGTTTATCTACAGCCTATCATTACTATTGAAACAGTTGTACATTTTATTTCTAAATTGTATATATTTTAAATATTGTTTGTGTAGTATTCTATTATTATTTCATGTATATTGTTCCTATTATTTAATGTATACTCTGTATGTGTGCTGTGTGTCTGATATTTCGCTGGTGCAACACCTTTATTTCCCATTGACTGACAGGTCGTAGAGCAGGGGATGCTCTACGACCTGTCAGTCAGGACAGAGGCTTAGCGATGCTAACGCTGTGGATGTTAAAATCTATCTGAACTTGGCCAGTACCAGTATTACTGTAGTACCAAGAGGTTTGCATTTACACGCCGGCAAATCTCCGCTGGATGACTCGCTTCAGAAGAGATTAAAAATCAGCATCTTTCCCCCTTTACGGTTTATTTTAGCGCAACGCCTTTGCAACCATAAACTGGCTATTAGGGCTGAAACGATTCCTCGAATAATTCGATTACAAAAAATCCTCGATGCAAAATGACTTGCCTGGAAGCTCGGTTACATCAGCGTTACTAACGTTGTATCGCTGACGGACGGCGTTCCCGCTACCGTCGCTCACCAGACGGCTCCGTCTGCTGCTGGAGACACATGCCAGAGGTAACTAGTGAGGGCTGAGAGAAGAGACCGGCTGGAGGAGACCACAGGAAGGGTCCAAAGGTTGGAGTCAGTTCAGACACATGCCAGAGGTAACTAGTGAGGGCTGAGAGGAGAGACCGGCTGGAGGAGACCACAGGAAGGGTCCAAAGGTTGGAGTCTGACTTCATCATCCGTTCCACGAAGAGGACCGACAACAGCCAATCACAGAGTCGTATGGACGATGACATCACATCAGACACAACTACCAAAATCCAAAAAATGGTGACCACGATCTGAGCTGACGCGCTGACTATTCCTTCAGAACAACAGCTGATTGTTGCTCTCGCTCTCTCTCTGTCTCTCTGTCTCTCTGTCTCTCTCTCTCTCTCTCTCTCTCTCTCTGTCTCTCTGTCTCTCTCTGTCTCTCTCTGTCTCTCTCTCTCTCTCTCTCGCTCTCTCTCTGTCTCTCTCTGTCTCTCTCTGTCTCTCTCTCTCTCTCTCTCTCTCTCTCTCTCTCTCGGTCCATATGCAGTTAATGACCAGCTGATCAACGATCTAATAGCATAAGTGTAACAGAGTTGTGTGACATTATAATCAAATATATAAATGAAAATAGGTTAAGTATAACTAATATTTACATATGGGTCTAGTTTTGGTTGTTTAAAAACGTAAAAAAAATATCTGATTAATCGATCGATTAAGTGCTAGATTAATCGATTACAAAAATAATCGATAGCTGCAGCCCTACTGGCTATCCTAAATGTTACCATCCTATCGGCCCCCTCTTCCTTCCGTATCAAGCGACTGATTCTGTAACTGAAGCGGTCTGATGGTTGTAAATGGTATGTGGCAGCAGACTTAAGGGCTTTTCTTTCCTCCCGTTTCCTCTTAGGTCCGCCAGACATTAAGGGCAGAGCGTCCATCTTTAAAGTCCACCTGCGGCCGATCAAACTGGACCCCAACATGGACAAAGACTTTCTCGCCAGGAAGATGGCTGCTGCCACGCCGGGATTCACCGGTACGTTCCTGCTGCAGCGTCTGTCACAGTTTGTTTGTTGTTTTGTTTTTTTTAATGAAAACTGGTTAACCTCTGGATGTTGAGTTAAGTCCACACAGCCTGAATTACGTAAATACGCTGAGAGAAAAGGGATAGTTGAGTTTCTGTAGTGTGATTATATGAGCCACTTCAATTTAAATTTTACTCATAGTTTCAAATCATAACAAGAGTTATCTCGAGACACTTTAGTAGGTCTAGACCACACGCTATCATTTATAAAGACGCAACAATTCCAATAATTCCCCGAGAGCAAGCATTTAGTGCGACAGTGGCGAGGAAAAACTCCCTTTTAGGAAGAAACCTGGGACAGACCCAGGCTCTTGGTAGGCGGTGTCTGACGGTGCCGGTTGGGGGTGTGATGAACGGATAATGACTATGACTAGAATAGTAGTTGTAGTAGTTCATGGCGTAGCAGGGTACTGCGGGGTGTAGCAGGGAGCTACAGGGTGTAAGCAAGGCACTGCAGGGGGGTAGCAGGGCATAGCAGGGGGGTAGCAGGGCATAGCAGGGGGGTAGCAGGGCATAGCGGGGGGTAGCAGGGCACTGCAGTGGGTAGTAGGGAGCTACAGGGTGTAGCAGGTTACTGTGGGGGGGGGGTAGCAGGGCACTGTGGGGGGGGTAGCAGGGCACTGTGGGGGGGGTAGCAGGGCACTGTGGGGGGGTAGCAGGGCATAGCAGGGCGTAGCAGGGCGCTGAGCAGGACCACGGCGGCAACTGCAACCATGATTTAGGTGCCACCCTAATCTAAGTTAAAACTGCATAGTCTGTGTGTTACAAGTCGCCAACTTATGAAGAGAACCTGCCTTTTGGTTTAAGAAGAGGAAGTCAGCATTTTACAGCTGCTAGCATGTTTGTATTTATAAAGAATGTGTTTAGTGTTAAGCGAACTAGCTTTGAATGTTTGACGGATGTATTTCATCAGGAGCCGATATCGCCAACGTCTGCAACGAGGCGGCGCTGATCGCCGCCCGACATCTGAACACGTCCGTCAACGGGAAACACTTCGAACAGGCCATCGACCGCGTCATCGGAGGTCAGTGTGGCGGCTTCCAACCGCCTCTCTCTCTCTCTCTCTCTCTCTCTCTCTCTCTCTCTCTCTCTCTCTCTCTCTCTGTCTCTCTCTCTCTCAGTCTCTCTCTCTCTCAGTGTCTCTCTCTCTCTGT
>CM042320.1:3851563-3889463 GCA_023566125.1 Zingel zingel | reverse complement strand
CTCTCTCTCTCTGTTCAAAGTCTTCGCAAAAAAAAATCCCAATACATTCAAGTATTTGCTTCCCCTAATAAATGCCATAATAACAACAATAATAATAATAATAATTAATAATAATAATAATCCAGACACAACAGCAGAACACTGACCGGTTTGTTTACACGTTGTGTGTTTCCAGGTCTGGAGAAGAAGACTCAGGTGCTGCAGCCGACGGAGAAGAAGACGGTGGCGTATCACGAGGCGGGGCACGCCATCGTGGGCTGGTTCCTGCAGCACGCCGACCCGCTGCTGAAGGTACGTCTCGGCACGAACATGTTTATCCCTCCTGGTGTCCTCGGGTCAAATTTGACCCATTTTACAAAATTTCTATATCAGAAATTTGGGTTTCTTTCAAACAAATTGTCAGAGAAAAATAAGATGGATGGTTCCTTACAACGCTCTTCACAAGTCAAAGAAATGATCAGTCCGCTACTTTAGCAACATTTGGGTGTTTAATTCAATTTTATAGCATTTAACCTTTGTGTTGTCTTCTTTTTTTTTTTTTTTTTTTTTTTTTTTTTTGACATTCGTGACGCTTTTTTTTCACGTTTTTGTTTTTGCTTTTTCCAACGTTTTAAATTGTAAAATTTTTCTTCTGCACATTTTCAGCACTTATTTCTACGTCCCATAATTTCTGATATAAAACAAATTGAAAACGGGCCAATGTGACCTGAAGTCAACACAAGGGTTAAGAAAAACAGTTGAAAGGATGTTGAAAAAAATTGACAAAAAAAGCTTTAAAAATTGCAAATAAACAACAAAAATGTTGGGGGGGGGGGGTGGGGGGGGGGGGGACGTCCAAAACGTCGAAAAAGACGACCAAAACGTTTTAAATTTTGACCCAAAACCAAAAAGTTGCTTGTACTGCAAATGTTGCACCAGACCTCAGAGAGAGTAAGGTACTGTTGGGTACCGAATTCCACCTACCAGTATCTGTTGAGATGTGGACCGTACACGACTCTAGTTCTTGTAGGAGGATTGATGGTTTCCCAGTATGGAAAAGAAGTGAAACTGTGTGTGTGTGTGTGTGTGTGTGTGTGTGTGTGTGTGTGTGTGTGTGTGTGTGTGTGTGTGTGTGTGTGTGTGTGTGTGTGTGTGTGTGTGTGTGTGTGTGTGTGTGTGTGTGTGTGTGTGTGTGTGTGTGTGTGTGTGTGTGTGTGTGTGTGTGTGTCCAGGTGTCGATCATCCCGCGGGGGAAGGGTCTGGGCTACGCTCAGTACCTGCCCAGAGAGCAGTACCTGTACAGCAAAGAGCAGCTGTTCGACAGGATGTGCATGATGCTCGGCGGCCGCGTGGCCGAGCAGGTCTTCTTCGGCAAGATCACCACCGGAGCTCAGGACGACCTGAAGAAGATCACGCAGTCCGCCTACGCTCAGGTACGACACAGAAAGACAGAGACACACTCACACAGACAGACGTTTTGTTTCTGAGGCTACATCTACACTACTACGTTTTGTTTCTGAGGCTACATCTACACTACTACGTTTTGTTTTGAAAGCAAATATCTTCGGCTAAAACCCGATTTATAAATGTTTAAAGATTACACCCGGTTGAGATTAAAAAATGAATCGTGATGCAGTTTTTAAACGGTCTAGAGCGTAATCTACTTTAGATTTTAACCTGTTTGACTTCAGACATCACTACGTCATCTCAGAGATTTTTATGGTCATTTTGAGATTCAACGTAGCAGTGTAGAACGTAGCCTGAGTGTGTTTCCTGCCGGCCCCCCTCCAGGTGGTGCAGTTTGGGATGAGTGAGAAGGTGGGGCAGGTGTCGTTCGACCTGCCCCGGCAGGGCGAGATGGTGCTGGAGAAGCCGTACAGCGAGGCCACATCGGAGCTGATCGACCAGGAGGTTCGGGAGCTGGTGGAGCGGGCGTACCAGAGGACCCTGGAGCTCATCCAGGACAAGAAGGAGCTGGTGGAGATGGTGAGACCCTCCAACGCAGCCTTTCTCAAACGCTTTAGTAGCAGTGTTTGGCCCTTTTCCTCTGGGGCCACTTATGTAATTGTTTGCGGAAAGAAAGACCATGGCTGTGTCTCAGACCGCCTACTTGCACACTTCAAACACATAGTTTTAAGTACAGTTGTGTTCAGAATAATAGCAGTGTGTTTAAGAAAGTGAATAATGCTCAAAATCCTTAGAATAGCTTTTAATTCCATAATATCAATGAATTGGGAACATTGCACATTCAATTCCAAATCAAAACTGATTGAGGTCTGGGGATTGGGCTGGCCACTCCATAACATCAATCTTGTTCATCTGAACCAAGACTTTGCTCGCTTACTGGTGTTTTGGGTCATTGTCTTGTTGAAAGACCCATTTCAAAGGCATTTCCTCTTCAGCATAAGGCAACATGACCTCTTCAAGTATTTTGATGTATTGAAACTGATCCATGAGCCCTGGTATGAGATACATAGGCCCAACTGTGGCTTGAATTCAGTGCATGGGGGTCGTCGGACAAACTGTCTGTGCCCCCTAGACCCAAAAAGAACAATTTTGCTCTCATCAGTCCACAGAATGTTGCCCCATTTCTCCTTTGGCAAATTTCAACCTATTCAGTACATGTCTTTTTTTCAGCAATGGGACTTTGCGGGGGCTTCTAGCTGATAGCTTAGCTCGTTGCGTTACCATTCGTGGATAATCACGTAGAGCTGCATGAAGACTCGCTGTCCAAAGGTGTTTCTTTTTCTTTACGTATCTAAAAAGCAAATACAATCCTCCTCAGTGTGTCAACACACAAGGACACAAGCACAGGACCTCCCCGGAGGAATTTTTACCAGGAAAAGTGGTATTAAAGTTGTAGATTTTGGGAAGAACTCGCAGCATTCATCCCTGAAAGAGCCTGACGGATATATCTGCATTTTCCAAACTATCGGTATCGGCATTGATAATGGCCTTCAACCTGTTCTGAGTGTTGGCGTTGCGTAGTCTGCCCACCAGAGGGCGCTCTACAGCCTCCCTGTTGAAAACACGCTTCGATTTGTGTTGTTTTTGTTCAAGACTTTAAGTTTGTATTTTTATACATTTATTTTATTTTTTTTAATATATTTTGATGTTCTGTTGTGACGCGTTTATTTTTAAACTGAATTATCATATTTTAGTGAGGACTCGTAACTAACTAAAAATAACTCATGTTAGGGGGATCTGTTTATGTTTAGTTACCCGTTTCTGGATTTTTGTTTTTAAATATATATCTGGCGATATATCAGATTTTTAAATCCCCAAATATTTGTATCGATATCGGCCTTAAAAATCCTTTTATCGGTCGGGCTGTAATCCCTGATGTGTTCCCCCTCAGGTGGGGAAGCGTCTGCTGGAGAAGGAGGTCCTGGACAAGGCGGACATGTTGGAGCTGCTGGGCCCGCGGCCGTTCGAGGAGAAGTCGACGTACGAGGAGTTCGTGGAGGGGACGGGCAGCTTCGAGGAGGACACGAGCCTGCCGGAGGGACTCAAAGACTGGAACCAGGAGAGAGGAGGGGAGGCGGAGGACGCGGGCCCGACTCCGGACAAACAGCTGGCCGCGTAAAGCCGCCGGCCCGGGACACCCGGATAAGAAACCAACAACTCAACACGGACTTTCACAGAGCCTTGGGGGGTCAACTATTTCCACAAATTCATGCCCTCAATTGACTTTGTTTCCCGACACGTAAATGACTAAATCCATTACAGAAAAGTTATCAATTTCATCCAATTCGTCCCCACATCGCTCACTATGGACCCCCTGGATTTGATTTGAATTTTGGGCTCGACATACGTGGATATATTTTGGATTTTGATTGTTTAAAGGTTTCTGTTTCAGATGCATGGACACGAGAAGGAAGGGGGGATGAATAAAGTCATTCAAGGACACAAATGAAGTTATTAAAGTCTATTAAAGACGTTCCGCCAGGCTCTGTACAATCTCCGGTTAATCGTAGAATTTACTCTCGTCTTTGTATCTCACCAAGGCTGGGCGGCCTCTGGCTCACCCAGTAGGAGCGTGCGCCCCGTGTTGGCCGAGTCCTTCAGCGGCGCTGGTTGGAGTCCGACCTGCTGCCCTCTGCTGCGTGTCGTCCCCCATCTCTCTCCCCTTTTCGTGTCTATCCACCGGCACTTTTAATAAGGGGAAAAAGCCCCAAAAATAATCTTTGAATCTCACCAAGGCCCAGATCAGTTTTAGTTCGCCGTTCGGACAGGAAGGCGCTCCAATTCGCCGTAACGCTGAGCGAACAGGAGACTGTTTGTTTTTAAATAACTCTGAACTGAATGTGTAAATGATGCACGTTCTTCTTATTTATTGCATAAAAAGGGAGTTTTCTTCCCCGACTGACGTACTGATAAGATTTCAAAACATTTGTATAGGTTGAAATATTTTGAGAAGTGACGTGACTTTAGTTTCCTGCAGTTGTTTTTACATTTCCAGGATTTTTTTCTTTTGTTAGCGAGACGTGTTTCGCTGCTCGCTGTGTAAAAATAAATAAAAAAAAAATAAAATAAAAATAAAAAAAACCACAGCGACGGTCAGTTTGAGCTTCAGCTTCTTTCATACAAACGGCTCGACGCTGTGTAAAGACGTGTAGATGATTGTATAGATTTAGAGTGATAATGGCTCGACAGGAAGCTGCTACATCACCGGCCCCACTGACTGATGGGACAGTCATATTTCGTATTGATATTTGAGTCTCCGAAGGAACAAATGCCCCTCAGACATTGACACAAAAGCTGTGTCGGAAACCGCTCCCTCATTCACTCACTCACTGTTCCCTTTATACTGTAGTGTTAAATACAGGGCCATACGTTTGGGGAACAACCTGGAAAAGTTATGGAATTAAAAAAGAAATGCAAATTCCAGGGCTGTCATGGATTTTTTTTTTTTAACACAGCATAATATGTGATTAATGAATGTATTTTCACGTCGTCCTAACCTCACGTTATATTACGACTTCCACTATGAACATACATTGTCATTCATTCAATTGTTAAACCTCTGAGGGTAAACTTTAACACAGATTTCTATTCTCATTGTATAATGTCGACTGACTTTTTCAGGAATACGTAGCCATGGAAAGTTGCCGAAAAGTATCGGTTGAAGTGCATATGGACCCTGTAAATGGTGAACTATATAGGAAACGACTAGTTTGCGCTGCGGAGGAGGGTCTGGCTAGTCCACACAGCGTTCTGGGATGGGAGAAAAACGTGCTCTGGGTTATCAGCATTTCTTTAAACCAATCGCAATCGTCTTGGGCGGTGATAACGCCGGACGGAGCCACGGTGCCTCTGCTAAATAGCCTCGGGAAGGAACTTGTTTTGGTGGAACGTGTGTACATTTAAAAAGTAGTTTTAGTCGTGCAACAGAAAGCTCTGATTGGACAGATAGTCTAGCTAGCTGTCTGGATTCACCCTGCAGAGATCTGAGGAGCAGCTAACCAGAGTCCTCAGAGATCCAGCGGAGGTTAGAACGCCAACACAAAGAAAGAGGAAGGGGACGGACATCCGGCCGAAATTGGTGAAATCCGGCGGGACGTCGTGGATATAGAATAGGGAACGACCAAACCAGATTTCCAACACTGCACTGAAAACATTGCTGAGGCATCATGTAAACAAACCGAAGCTAAAATACTTCTGATATGTCCCTGAAACAAACGGAGCACTCGGGGGAATAGTAGAAGGTGGTATATATTATATATGTTGCAGGTTACATTTCCTCTGTGTAGAAACCAAAGCCTGCTCCATTTGTTTTTACTTTTCGGTTTCCGCGGTGACTTCTGCTTCCTCTCCTCCTCCGGGACAACACGGGAGTAAAATGGAGGCTCCATCGTATGTACACTGAGACTAGCTGTGCATTGTGGGTGTTTCATAGCGGACTGTATAGGGAATGAAAGTAACGGCGGAGAATTTGAACACCACTACAGAATGGCGAACACACACTATGTAGGGAACTATTTCTGTGATAGGGAACCGTTTCCAACACGGCTGAAGGCTTCAATCTCACTTACAAGCACTATCTGTGTAGCTCTGGATGATTATTATGATTATTGAAGGTGCTGTAGGTAGGATTGTGAAGATCCAGGACTTAGCCAAAGAATTTGAACATCGACAACTTCTCAGTCCCTCCCCTCTTTCTGCTAAAGCCCAAAATGGTCTCCTAAGCCCCTCCCCCCACAAGGGAGAATGAATGCGTGTGCATGAGCAGTGATTGACACGCAGTTAGACACCCCCCCTGGCCCTGATTGGTGCATCTGAATAGGGAGCTGTGGATTTTTTGCAAATCACACTACAGGCTGTAGGTGGAGACAGAGGAGCCAGATTTCTTTTTAAATGACCTGCTTCATGTAGTTCTACTGGAACATAGGGTCAGTTTCAGCAAATATGACAGAAAGTTAGTTTTAGAAGTCTTACCTACTGCACCTTTTTAAATAGACTATTATTGTCCAAAAACTATAAAACACACATGAGACGTGCTGTTGCATTTGGTGAAAAATCCCTTTTATTACAGCCGAGTTCATCTCTTCTAAAATTAAAAATAAAATACAACCATGTGTCCTGATATGTGTGAAATTATTTTGTCTTTATTCCCTCAAACACCTTCTTCTTCTGGTTCTTTTCTCAAACAGCCACCTGCGCTAGCAGAATAAAGATTATTTAATTAACTTGAAACCGTGTGTAATTAGTCAAATATAATAAGTAACTTATTATATTTATTTATATAAGTAAATAACATTTAGACATCCGCTCATTTGATTGGTTTCAGATCTCATTTAAAGCCTTGTTCTATAATTACAGACATTAAAATATGTCTTTAACGTTTGACCCGCTGGTCCCATATGAATACAACAAATGAATATTCATTCATACAGTCCAGTTTAGAGGACGCAGCTGCACAGGGAACTATTGCAGTAAAGTAAAAAATAATTATGCAGAAGTACATTTAAAGAGGTGCTATGCAGTTTTGGCCATTTCTTCGTGGTTTTCTCTCTTTTTGCTGGCAGGTCTCTCTATAGAGCCCCCCACCCCCCCTACAGGTCTCTCTATAGAGCTCCCCCCCCCCACAGGTCTCTCTATAGAGCCCCCCCCCCCCCCCTACAGGTCTCTCTATAGAGCCCCCCACCCCCCCCTACAGGTCTCTCTATAGAGCTCCCCACCCCCTCCCCCCTACAGGTCTCTCTATAGAGCCCCCCCACCCTTACAGGTCTCTCTATAGAGCCCCCCCCCCCCCCCTACAGGTTTCTCTATAGAGCCCCCCCTACAGGTCTCTCTATAGAGCCCCCCACCCCGTACCCCCCTACAGGTTTCTCTATAGAGCCCCCCCCCCCCTACAGGTCTCTCTATAGAGCCCCCTCCCTACAGGTCTCTCTATAGAGCCCCCTCCCTACAGGTTTCTCCATAGAGCTCCCCCCCCTACAGGTCTCTCTGTAGAGCCCCCCCTACAGGTTTCTCTATAGAGCCCCCCCCTACAGGTCTCTCTATAGAGCCCCCTCCCCCCCTACAGGTTTCTCCATAGAGCTCCCCCCCCTACAGGTCTCTCTGTAGAGCCCCCCCCCCTACAGGTCTCTCTGTAGAGCCCCCCCTACAGGTTTCTCTATAGAGCCCCCCCCCCCCCCTACAGGTCTCTCTATAGAGCCCCCCCCACAGCTCCTATGTTTCCTCGTGTCTGACTCCTCTCCCGGTCAGTCCGTTTCCTCTTTCTCTGTTCCTCCGACAACGCTTTCTGCTTCTTTTCCGCCGGCTCAGCCATGACGATAGTGTGAAGAACTCCATCGCTACTTTGTTAGCCGGTTCCTGGATGGCCGTATGGGGGGGGGGGGGGGGGGGGGGGGAATGGGGGTTCAGTACCGTGAAGCATTTCGTTACATGGCGAGACCTGAGATCACGCCATACTTCCTGACGCTGAGGTCAGCGGCTCGCCGGCCCAAAGTTGCGAGGGTGGTTTTTCCGCTCACAGGCGCTAGAGGGGAGAGAGACGACCACCGTTCAACTCGGAAAAAGTCATATAACCATTCAATGACTCTGAAGCTGTTCAGCTAAGGTAACTTACGCTAAAAAAAATTATTATTTTTTATTCCAAATGCTATAAAATTGAAAAAAATCGCCCAAATTTCAATGAAAATAATCATTTAACCTACGAAGAATGTTGTATGTGTTACTACAATGTACATGCATGCATCTAAGTTATTTTTGGGGCAATTTGGTTGAAAGAAACCCATATTTCTAAAATGGAAAACTTTGAAAAAGGGTCAAATTTTGCCTTGATTTGGAAAAATTGGAAATGGGCTTGAATGGGCTCTCGGTCAGACGGACTAGCAGAGCAAATCTCAAATTTTCCCAGCTGAGTCACAGCGACTCTTTCACGAATCTGATCTGATCTGATCTGAACTGGGCTTAAATCTAAAACGGTGTCGCGCTCAATCTGAGGAGATTAATTCTGACTAGAACTCAGGTTTAAACCACAGCTGCAGGTAAAATGATCTGTACCGAATACGTCTTAGTGTATAACTTGTACTTTAACATTTGCCCACTGTATTTCCTGTTGACCTTTACCCTCCCAAACAGCTGAGTACAGCAGCTTTTGATGCTCCTACTTATTTTTATTAAATTGTTAAGTCATTTGAATGTAAAACTCTACTTTGTGTACAATATTTCTGTATCAAAAATCTACAAAGATACTACATTCTTTGAGTGTAACGGCAGCAGTTCGCCGCACTGTTTACGTCCGTCCACCCGAGTCTGTTTCAACAGAATCGGGACTCTTTGTTCCTCATTCAAGTTCAGGAACGAGAAACAAGTCTAAAAAAAATAAGAAATAGCCCTTTATCTCCACTGCAGCAAGCAGACACTCGTCTGAACAGCAGGAAAGAAAGTCTGAGATGTCCCGTCGTCTCTCGTGGAAAATAATTTAAAAAAAAAAAAAAAAACAACAACATCCTGTGCTGACGTTTTGGTTCTACTTTTCTGCCGGCTCCCTCGGAGCATCCTGATTGGTTCCTTCTTTACGTCCAATGGTGGAGGAGCGCCGAGACAAGCAGAGACACCGAGAAGACGGAGAGCGACGGGATGATGGCCGACGCCCCGCCACACTCCTTGGCATCTTCCTGTTGGAGAATTTCAACATAAGAGTTGACGATAAAAACGTATACTTATATTCACTTAACTGAACTAAATTATTGAATACATTTGGTGCAGGAGAAGTCCTAAAATGTCAGTTTGTCGAGAAAAATCATGAAAAAGTCATAGTATAGTATGTCGAAAAGTCATGGTTAAGTATGGAAACTGTAGTCATGCTCTAAAGGAAATATCTGCAAAATATGGAACCCAAAACTCCTTTTATTGATGCATTCAAGGCCTGAAATTGTTTCACGTAAACAAGAGTGTTCACCATTTCTGTCTCCTGTGTATAAGGATGACCCATAGAAACTTTTGAATGGGTGTAACACAGGCTGTCTTGTTGGAAACTCATCAAGTATCTTATATATGCTGACGACCTGATCATTTTCAGTACATATAGTGCTGGGCTGCAGCAATTACTGAAGGTTGTTCACATTACGGCAAAGATTATGACATTGCATGTAATGCCAAAACTAGTACTGTCATGATAGTCAGAAGAGGAGCTTCATTTGTTATCTTCTCATGACATGTAAGGAAATGAAATACTTTAGCCATTTTCTCACCGATAAGATTGATGACGGAGAGATTAATCGACTTGTTGTGAACTATATTCTCAGGGCAACGTGTTGCTTCGCACGTTCAGTATGTGAACGCCAAATGTTCATTATTTAGAGCTTTCTGCTCACATATGTATACAGCTCATCTTTGGTGTAGCTGCAGGGGAAGTAGTATGTGGAGGCTCCTAATAGCTTAATGCAATGAGGCTGTTACTTTAGGTTCCCAGATGGCATTGTGCCAGTACTCCAATGTCCCTACATGTGAGGCATTTTTAAGACATTTCATGTGTCGCTTGGGTGAGTCAGAGATCAGCATCAAAGAGGCTTTAACCAGCCCTGGGAAGAGCTGCGCTCGGTACTCATCGAGGCCTCAGAAAACACTGGAGCCAACATATACATGTTTTTGAATTGAATAATGAATTGTTGTGGTTTTTATCTTGTATGTCTGTATCTTCTTTGTACTATGGACCCTCTGGGGAGTCCAGAATAAAGTTTGGATTGAACAAAATTTTCATTAAAAAGTCATTGAATGGTATGTCGAAAATGTCATAAAAAAGTCATAGTATAGTATATCGAAAAAACGCAAAAAAAATCATAGTATAGTATGTCGAAAAAATGAAAAAAGTCAAAAAAAAGTCATAGTATAGTATGTCGAAAAAAGTCAAAAAAAGTCATAGTATAGTGTGTCGAAAAATCATAAAAAAAAGTCATAGTATAGTATGTCGAAAAAATGAAAAAAGTCATAATATAGTATATCGAAAAAAATCAAAAAAGTCATAGTATGTCGAAAAATCATAAAAAAAGTCATAGTATAGTGTGTCGAAAAATCATAAAAAAAAAGTCATAGTATAGTGTGTCAAAAAAATTAAAAAAGTCAAAAAAAGTCATGGTATTGAATGTTGATAAAAGTGCGTACAATCATTAAATCCACACAAACTTCAGCATAAAACCTCTTTGGACAAACAAACATATTGAAAAATGGCATCTCAGACTTTTTAAGGACCTTAATTGTCACTACATTAATTTGCCAGCTCGTCAAGCTGTTTAAGAGCCCGCAGACATCCCGTCCGTGGAGTCGTCTGGACGTGTAGTGAGAGATCTGACATGACACAGACGACTCCACGGACGGGATGTCTGGACGTGTAGTGAGAGATCTGACATGACACAGACATCCCGTCCGTGGAGATGTCTGGACGTGTAGTGAGAGATCTGACAAGACACAGACATCCCGTCCGTGGAGTCGTCTGTGTCTTGTCAGATCTCTCACTACACGTCCAGACGACTCCACGGACGGGATGTCTGTGTCATGTCAGATCTCTCACTACACGTCCAGACATCCCGTCCGTGGAGTCGTCTGGACGTGTAGTGAGAGATCTGACAAGACACAGACGACTCCACGGACGGGATGTCTGTGTCTTGTCAGATCTCTCACTACACGTCCAGACATCCCGTCCGTGGAGTCGTCCGGACGTGTAGTGAGAGATCTGGGGATCCCAGAGCCTCAGCACTCACCTTCGGGTGGTAGGCGTGGCAGGAATCAGGACGCCTCCGCACCTTCTGGGATTTCATCCTGTTGCACTTCACTGTGGCGTTATGTTCACTGCCGTTAAGTAAAACAGACCACTCATCGCTTAACACGTTCCATCAGACGTCCAGATACTAAACCTGACTTTCAGTTCCTAAATCTGCTTATTTGAAGAACCGGACTTAAAAAAAATATAAAAACAGTTTTTACAGCAAACATTTTTTTTTAATTTAACAAAAGTTTTATTCAGTCCCTCCAGAAAAACGTGATTATGCGATCGCATAATTCAACGCATTTCTTCAAATACGCCGCACTTTCGCCGCATAAATTGCAGATTTCCGCGCAAAATACGCAGGGCTTGCATGATTTCATAATCCCCGCATTTTCGTTGTAAGAAAAGTCACATATATCTTAGCAGAAAGTTGAAAAATGTTGCGTTTACTTCACACAAGAGCAGCCGTTTTCCCCTGTTGCCATGGGGACGTTATGAAGTGACGTAATTACGCGACGTGAACATCATCGAAAAGCTGCAGACCCCGCGATGAAGCCATGATGACACCGCCGTTTTTGCAAGTTCCCGCAATTTCATCGCATAAAATTGCAGAAATATCCCGCATATTCCATCACATTTTTTAAGAAAACGTGCCGCATAATCACGGGTTTTGGCCGCAACAATCACAAAAAAACTCCCCATTTTTCTGGAAGAACTGCTTATTTAAACGTAAGTAACTTTGTCTCACCGAAATACAGAGAAAACTACGACGGAGCATTAGGGCCACATCAAGCAGAGCATATGAGCGGAGTGGAGCGGTGAGAGTCTCCGCTCATCGCTCACAGAGCTGTTCACCGCTCCGCTCCCCCGCTCAAGGCTCCATCAGGCCCTCCGCTCCCCCGCTCAAGGCTCCATCAGGCCCTCTGCTCCCCCGCTCAAGGCTCCATCAGGCCCTCTGCTCCCCCGCTCAAGGCTCCATCAGGCCCTCTGCTCCCCCGCTCAAGGCTCCATCAGGCCCTCTGCTCCCCCGCTCAAGGCTCCATCAGGCCCTCTGCTCCCCCGCTCAAGGCTCCATCAGGCCCTCTGCTCCCCCGCTCAAGGCTCCATCAGGCCCTCTGCTCCCCCGCTCAAGGCTCCATCAGGCCCTCCGCTCCCCCGCTCAAAGCTCCATTAGGCCCTCTGCTCCCCCGCTCAAGGCTCCATCAGGCCCTCCGCTCCCCCGCTCAAGGCTCCATCAGGCCCTCCGCTCCCCCGCTCAAGGCTCCATCAGGCCCTCCGCTCCCCCGCTCAAGGCTCCATCAGGCCCTCCGCTCAAGGCTCCATCAGGCCCTCCGCTCCCCCGCCCGCTCAAAGCTCCATCAGGCCCTCCGCTCCCCCGCTCAAGGCTCCATCAGGCCCCCCGCTCAAGGCTCCATCAGGCCCTCCGCTCAAGGCTCCATCAGGCCCTCCGCTCCCCCGCCCGCTCAAAGCTCCATCAGGCCCTCCGCTCCCCCGCTCAAGGCTCCATCAGGCCCTCCGCTCAAGGCTCCATCAGGCCCTCCGCTCCCCCGCTCAAGGCTCCATCAGGCCCTCCGCTCCCCCGCTCAAGGCTCCATCAGGCCCTCCACTCCCCCGCTCAAGGCTCCATCAGGCCCTCCGCTCAAGGCTCCATCAGGCCCCCCGCTCAAGGCTCCATCAGGCCCTCCGCTCCCCCGCTCAAGGCTCCAACAGGCCCCCCGCTCAAGGCTCCATCAGGCCCTCCGCTCCCCCGCTCAAGGCTCCATCAGGCCCTCCGCTCCCCCGCTCAAGGCTCCATCAGGCCCCCCGCTCAAGGCTCCATCAGGCCCTCCGCTCCCCCGCTCAAAGCTCCATCAGGCCCTTCGCTCCCCCGCCCGCTCAAAGCTCCATCAGGCCCTCCGCTCCCCCGCTCAAGGCTCCATCAGGCCCTCCGCTCAAGGCTCCATCAGGCCCTCCGCTCCCCCGCTCAAGGCTCCATCAGGCCCTCCACTCCCCCGCTCAAGGCTCCATCAGGCCCTCCGCTCAAGGCTCCATCAGGCCCCCCGCTCAAGGCTCCATCAGGCCCTCCGCTCCCCCGCTCAAGGCTCCAACAGGCCCCCCGCTCCCCCGCTCAAGGCTCCAACAGGCCCCCCGCTCAAGGCTCCATCAGGCCCTCCGCTCCCCCGCTCAAGGCTCCATCAGGCCCTCCGCTCCCCCGCTCAAGGCTCCATCAGGCCCCCCGCTCAAGGCTCCATCAGGCCCTCCGCTCCCCCGCTCAAAGCTCCATCAGGCCCTTCGCTCCCCCGCCCGCTCAAAGCTCCATCAGGCCCTTCGCTCCCCCGCCCGCTCAAAGCTCCATCAGGCCCTCCGCTCCCCCGCTCAAGGCTCCATCAGGCCCTCCGCTCCCCCGCTCAAGGCTCCATCAGGCCCTCCGCTCCCCCGCTCAAAGCTCCATCAGGCCCTCCGCTCCCCCGCTCAAGGCTCCATCAGGCCCTCCGCTCCCCCGCTCAAGGCTCCATCAGGCCCTCCGCTCATCATCGCTCAGCGCTCAACGCAGTTTGCTTCGCGCTCCACTCAAATCGCCCCCACCGCTCCCTCCAAAAAAGTAAAAAATCTACATGTATATCACGTTTTCTTGCACCACATTATCACTGTTAGTTAGTTTTTTAATAGTACACCTGTATGATTTCTCGTTTTCTTTTTTGAAGTACTTTTTGAACTCCATTATTGAGCCGAGTTTTGAATGAAAATAGTCCGTAGATGACAGTGCAAGACCGATGGATTCTGGGTCAGGCTTGACTGAGCGTGCTTCAGACTCGTGGTGTGAGCGGAAATAGAGCGACGCTCCGTCCTTTTAAAAATGCCGCTCTGTGCTCTGTCTAAGACCCTCGCGCTCGCGCTCCCCGCTCGCTCCCGCTCCTCCCCGCTCACATGCTCTGACATAAAGGAAAAAAATTAAGGAGGAAAATGTTTTATTTATTTTGCATTTTGAGAATAAAGTCGAAATGTCGAGAAAAAAACAAACTACTAACTTTACTTATAGTCTTCTACAAAATGCATGAACTCTCTCTCTGTTAGCGCTTCATAACCAGCATGGTGAGAAGTATTAGGACTCTGAAGAGATTGTGCCGAACATTGCGTCTGTTCAGAAGGAGGAACCACCCTAACTTGGAAGAGGTGGCCGTATTCCTGCAGACTGAAGGAGCTCGTAATGGACAGATGCAATAAGGGTATCCATGGTTACACCTACGTGCAATACAGAAGGATATGTCGTATCACAGGACACAATAAGACAACTGATCATCTTGTTTGATCCTGAAGGAGTGGAGCTCATAGATATGATGTAACCCATATCTCTGATGATGCCTACATGACATCATCATAGATATGATGTAACCCATATCTCTGATGATGCCTACATGACATCATCATAGATATGATGTAACCCATATCTCTGATGATGCCTACATGACATCATCAGAGATATGATGTAACCCATATCTCTGATGATGCCTACATGACATCATCAGAGATATGATGTAACCCATATCTCTGATGATGCCTACATGACATCATCATAGATATGATGTAACCCATATCTCTGATGATGCCTACATGACATCATCATAGATATGATGTAACCCATATCTCTGATGATGCCTACATGACATCATCAGAGATATGATGTAACCCATATCTCTGATGATGCCTACATGACATCATCATAGATATGATGTAACCCATATCTCTGATGATGCCTACATGACATCATCATAGATATGATGTAACCCATATCTCTGATGATGCCTACATGACATCATCAGAGATATGATGTAACCCATATCTCTGATGATGCCTACATGGCAGCTGGCACGGCGGACAGTCGCTGTAATGTGATGAAGTGATAAAGGAGTTGAAGTTATTATCGTCATTTCAACTTTAACCTCGACATTTCGACATTATTCTCGAAATGGTAGTTCAACTTTATCATAGTATAGTATGTCGAAAAAAAGTCATAGTATAGTATGTTAAAAAAAGACAAAAAGGTCATAGTATAGTATGTTAAAAAAAGACAAAAAGGTCATAGTATAGTATGTCGACAAAAGTCTAAACGTCTAATGTGATTAACTGATAAAGGAGTTGAAGTTATTCTCGTCATTTCAACTTTATTCTCGACATTTCGACTTGCAAAATAAGTAAAACATCTTCCTCCTTCATTTTTTTCCTGGATGTGGCCCTAATGCTCCGTCGTAGAAAACTGTAGGAACTACCTGATCAGCAGCAGCCGACCAGACAGTGGCTACTTGTATCCAGCAGGGGAGCTGCTGCTGCTGTCTGTAAGTGAAGGATATATTTGATCTCTTTGGGCTCCAGCAGCATGGGTCCGTACTGACGGGAACAGTCACAGTCGGCCTGAGTCACAACCAGAACCAGGTTACTGTCAGGGATCTGCTGCACCACAAACATCCTGAAACATCACACAAACAACAACGGACAATCAGCTACAGCTATTAGTGCGTATAGTTTCTGTCGCCCCCATGAGGAATTACCAACTAATTACTGACAACAACACTGTTGGCGCATCCACACGGTACATCATTACATCTACAATTAACTGTTTATCATTCAATCACAAGGACAATGTGACTATCATTTATATACAAGTGACTACCACTTTTATATATTTTAAATATTTCAATATTTGTTCTTGTATTGTATCCTATTATGCTTTCATGTATATTGTATCCTAGTATTCATGTATATTCTGTGCTGTGTGACTGTTATTTTGCTGCTGTAACACTAATTTCCCATTTTTGGGAATCAATAAATATCTATTTAAAGAAAAAATGTTAATGTTAGAGCTGCAACTAAGGATTATCATTTCATTGTTAATTAATCTGTTGATTATTTTCTGGATGAATGGGTTAGTTGTTTGGTCTGTAAAATGTCAGAAAACGGTGAAACATGTGGAAAGATGACGTCCTCAAATGTCTCGTTTTGTCCCCATCTCAAAGATATTCAGATTACTGTCCCAGAGGAGAGAAGAGACTAGAAGATATTCAGATTACTGTCCCAGAGGAGAGAAGAGACTAGAAGATATTCAGATTACTGCCAGAGGAGAGAAGATACTAGAAGATATTCAGATTACTGTCACAGAGGAGAGAAGAGACTAGAAGATATTCAGATTACTGTCCCAGAGGAGAGAAGAGACTAGAAGATATTCAGATTACTGTCCCAGAGGGGAGAAGACACTAGAAGATATTCAGATTGCTGTCCCAGAGGGGAGAAGAGACTAGAAGATACTCAGATTACTGTCCCAGAGGGGAGAAGACACTAGACCAACTATGCACGGTTAACCCTTGTGTTGTCTTCAGGTCGACCTGCAACCTTTTTGTTTTTCTGGGTCAAATTGGTCGACACTTTTTCTCACTTTTCCAGACGTTTTTCTCACTTTTTAACGTTTTTGTTCTTTTTTCCCACTTTTTTTAATCTTTTTTCTTTTGCTCAATGTTGTTTTAAGCCTCCAGCGGCAGCTGACCCTGACCCTGAACATAACCCTAACCCTGAACATAACCCTAACCATGAACATAACCCTAACCCTGAACATAACCATAACCCTGAACATAACCATTGCTGCGCTGCCTGGAAGGCGACATTGGGGGCTTAAAACACCAAACACCCTTTTTTTTTAGACATTTTGTCCATTTTTTCAATGTTCTTGCATCATTTTTATTTTTGTGAACTTTTTATTTTATTTTCCGTATTTTACGGAACCATTCAAGTTAATTTTTTCATATTTTTTTTGACAATGTGGTTGAAAGAAACACAAATTTTCTGATATAGAAACTTTTTGAAAACGGCTCAAATTTGACCCCGAGGTCAACCTTGAAAAAGGACGTTTTTGACGCCTTCTTTCCACAGTTTGTTTTTGCTTTCTCCAACGTTTTAAATTGTAACATTTTTCTTCTACACATTTTCAGCGCTTATTTCTACGTCTCATATTTTCTGATATAAAACAAAAGTCAACACATGGGACCGAGTCTTACACATAATACACAAGGCATGAAGCCGACTGAGGACAGACACGTTCTTGAGGTGGACAGCTGACTGTTTGTAGACACTTCACTGTCCAAAATGACTGAGTTTCAGGGTGAATTCCCCCTGTAGTTCTTCATCAATGCTGTTATATTTGATTTCATGAGTAAAGACAAAGACTTCGAGGCACTAGAAGCTTACGTTTGTTGACCACAAGATGGAGCTGAAGGTGTATTTTTATTCTGAAGAGAGAGTGTTTGACTTCTGCATGTAGGGAGGAGTCGAGTTTAAAAACTAAGAAGTGAGCAGGACCGGTAGTTTTAGGTTTTAGTTAAGTCGTATTTAGTTTCACATTTGTTCAGTGTTAAAGGACTTCTTGTGACTGTTGAGGTATGTGCATGTGCGTGCGTGTGTGTGTGTGTGTGTGTGCGCGTGTGTGTGTGTGTGTGTGTGTGTGTGTGTGCGTGTCGTACTTCTGGCAGCGTCCACACTTGATGAGGCTGTTGGCTTCCCTGATAGACGAGTCGTACATGAAGCCGGGATACGCTGTGTCACAGGGCTGAAACGCATCCATCTTCTTCTGCTTATGACCTGAGACACACACACACACACACACACACAGAGACACACACACACACACACACACACACACACACAGACACACACACACACACACACACACACACACAGACAGACACACACACACACACACACACACACACAGACACACACACACACACACAGACACACACACACACACAGACACACACACACACACACACACACACACACACACACACACACACACACACACACAGAGACACACACACACACACACACACACAGACAGTGAGAACTGAACCTAAAGCAAATTCTTCCTAATTTTAATTTAAACTCATCCAGTGAAAAAACTACGACCATCAAAATGTCCTCAACGTGCTTTCATCGTCTTTCTGTCTCTGTGAGGACGTTTTCTCCACACACACACACACACACACACACACACACACACACACACACACACACACACACACACACACACACACACACACACACACACACACACACACACACACACACACACACACACACGTTGTACTCACTTGTATGATAGCCAGCCTTGGCTGAATGGATGAAGATGGATCACAGAGAACACCACGCCCGGAGTGACGATGACGATGGTGGTGATGGAGGGATGGAGATGATGATGAAGATGAGGCCGGCCATTTTGAAACAAAATGTTTGTAAATGAGACATAAAGATGAGATGAAGAAAACAAACGCACCCCCCTGTCTGTGCGGCTAACGCAGCATGCTAACATCATGTCATGTGAGCCAGGCGATGTTTAGCAGGTATAATAAGTGGTGGAAAGTAACTAAGTATTTTTACTCAAGTACTGTACCAGCGTTTCCCCTCGGTTTGTGGAAGACTTAGGTACGCATATTTGGCGGGGAGGGGTTAAGGGGTCATTTTGGACCATTATCATCACCATATCTGTGTGTAAAACTTTGGAAAAGCTAGTCCAACAACAATAATTCGATCTGAGAAAAGTCCTTTAGTTAGTTTGGGGCTTTTGTTCGCTGTTTTGGGCGTTTTTTTTGCCACATTTCACATAGATTCAGCTTACGTGCTGCTGAAAACGGCTCGGGAGCTGCACCTCAGACTTCTAGTGGCAGGAATACTCTGATGTACTTACATACAATTGTAGGTACTTGTTATTTACTTTCCATTTTTTTGTATTTTACTTTCCAATTTCCATTTTCTGCTAATTTCTCCACGACACTGCACTACATTTATTTAATAACTTTAGTTTCTTTACAAATTTTGATTATTGAAACAAAACATATATTTTGTGATGTATTGTTATAAAGGACTTACTTGATCCTTTGATGGAATTCACAAGGGCTGGGTTCAAATAATAGATTCTCCAATTCAAATCTTTGTTTGAGTGATCTGATCTCGATTAATACAATCCCTTTAATATTTACCTTTTCACCATGGATGTATACGTTAAAAGTACTTTAAAGGATAACTACCGGGTTTTTTATAACCCTATTTTCCTGTTTTTGTGTCTAAGTGAATGATGAGAACAACAACCTCTGACATTGGTCCAGTATTAAGAGAGATCTCTGCAGTCGGCAGCGGAAAAACAAGCTACAATCTAAGTTAATAGGATAATTATCCAGCTTGTATTTACCTTCACAAAAGTGCATGTTTTGCCGCTGACAGACTCAGATTATTATTCTAAGTGTCTGACAACATTATGGAAAGGATTTCTAAGGAGGTTGACCTTTCTGTTGAAGAGTAAGATCCTTTTTTTAAACAAATATAAATGTATATCTGTGAAATTTCTATTGCTAAACCCACCAGACTCCATGTAAATAAACAGTCATTTTAGCATCGTAAAATACACTTCATTCAAAGTCGACAGAAACAAAATAAAACTATAAAAAGCCGTGACGGGTCGTCGTTCCACTTTTCCAACTATCACAACTCTAGTTTTGGTTGAAATAAACACATAGTTGACTGATTTACATGTGAGAATATGTTGGCTCTATACACGCTAAAAGTATTGCTTTTTTAAATGGAGTTTGGTGGGTTTAGCGCTAGCGACTACAGAGCTGTTTGTGGTTAAATAGAATAGAAAGAGGTTTTAAAGGTCTATCTCTGAGATAAAACAAAGCGGTGGAGCGAGCTAGAGAAAGAACATAGAGAGAGAGACAGAGAGAGAGAGAGACAGAGAGAGAGAGAGAGAGAGACAGAGAGAGAGAGACAGAGAGAGAGAGAGAGAGACAGAGAGAGAGAGAGAGAGAGACAGATAGAGAGACAGAGAGAGAGAGAGGGAGAGAGAGAGACAGAGAGAGAGAGAGAGAGAGACAGAGAGAGAGAGAGACAGAGAGAGAGACAGAGAGAGAGAGACAGAGAGAGAGAGAGACAGAGAGACAGCGACAGAGAGAGAGAGAAAGAGAGAGAGAGAGAGAGAGAGAGAGACAGAGAGAAAGAGAGAGAGAGAGAGAGAGAGAGAGAGAGAGAGAGAGAGAGAGAGAGAGAGAGAGAGAGAGAATTGCTAACGTTAGTTCCCTGTACACGGAGCACTCGGTCATATCATTTAACTCGCTGTGCTCTGACTCCATTTTTTCTTGTTGTTATGGATCAACAGGTCCAGAAAACAGGTCAAAAACACGCTCCGAGCTGCAGAAAAGAAGTCGGCGGTGGCGTTTAAAAAAGCGCTCAGGACTTTTTTGAAAACACGTTTACTCCGTAGGATTATAATGTACAACAGACGCTGGCAGCTTCACAAAAGACGCCAAGTGGGAACATAGCCTTACAGAGTATTACTACGGTGATATTATTACGTCTTCCACCTGTCTGTGTGTACGACATTCACACCTTACCGTCCACGAAGTAATCAGAGTGCCAGAGACCACAGAGATTAAGGTCCAGCAGGAACCTGATGGGAGACAAAAACATAGCGTTAACCGCAAAAAAATATAGATCTATTTAGCACGTTCTCACTCCCATCTCGTAAAATACGGACGCTTGGTCTGGTGCCTTTGTCGTTGTTATTGACGCTAAAAGTCTCCTTTAGCGTCATATAACGCGCTTTGCCGCAGTTTATGTTAAGGAAGAGGTCGTGGGTTGGCTTACATTTCCGTGACACGCGGGAACAGGACGGTTGAGTTTAGGAAAAGGTCGTGGGTGGGCTTACGTTCCTGTTTGAACATCGACAACTTCTCAGTCCGCTGAACACTTAGACACCCTCCCTGGCCCTGATTGGTGCATCTGAACAGTTAGACACCTCCCCTGGCCCTGATTGGTGCATCTGAACAGTTAGTCACCTCCCCTGGCCCTGATTGGTGCATCTGAACAGTTTGACACCTCCCCCTGGCCCTGATTGGTGCATCTGAACAGTTCGACACCCTCCCTGGCCCTGATTGGTGCATCTGAACAGTTCGACACCCTCCCTGGCCCTGATTGGTGCATCTGAACAGTTCGACACCTCCCCCTGGCCCTGATTGGTGCATCTGAACAGTTAGACACCTCCCCCTGGCCTTGATTGGTGCATCTGAACAGTTCGACACCTCCCCCTGGCCCTGATTGGTGCATCTGAACAGTTAGACACCCCCCCTGGCCCCTGAATGGGACGGTTGAGTTTAGGGAAAGGTTGTTGGTAGGCTTCCGTGACACGCGGGAAGAACGGGACGGTTAAAGAAACAAGCGGGACACGATCCCCGGTCTCCTGGGTATAAGTCCTTTGTTGTTTGACCCATCCTCCCCCCCAACCAACCTCCCTATACGGATTTTCGGCCTTTCATACTACTCGCTAAACTCGCTGCTCTCCCCGGTACTTTATACAAACACGCTGAAGGTTTGTTCGTCGCTACAGACGCTGACAGCCACTGTCCAAACGTCCGTATTCTACGAGTTCGGAGTGAGAACGGGTTGATCTATTTAACTCTTGGATTTCCTTTATTGACCTTTCTTAGCTCTTTAAATCGTAGCTTCACTCGGCTGTGACGATTTAACGTGTTCACAAAATAGCCTTTGAAAAATATATTTATTTATTTTTAAATACAAACAGAAGAAGGATTTTGAAGACTCTTCACGGACGCTACACGGTTCCAGCTGTTTCTCTGGATGACAAGCAGCCTTTTTACCCAATATTTACCTTTTTACTTCCTGCCGCTCTCCTCTGACGAACTACTGACTAACAGCACTTATAAAACACAGAGGTCATACGCATTTAACCAATACTTTTCCATGACTTTTTGGCAAATTTCCATGACTAGGTATTCCTGAAAAAGTCAGTCGACATTATACAATAAGAATAGAAATCTGTGTTAAAGTTGTACCCTCAGAGAGTCGTAATATCGCGCCCCGAATACATAACGGTGAGGTTAAGACGACGTGAAAATACATTCATTAATCACATATTATTATGCTGTGTTAAAAAAACAATTCCATGACTTTTCCAAAACTTTTCCAAAACTTTCTGGGTCTTTTTATGTTTCCAGGCCTGGAATTTGCATATTTTTTAAATTCCAAAAACTTTTCCAGGTTTTTTCCAAACGTCAGAACCCTGAAACAGCTGTCGGACTTACATCAGAGCGTTGGAGAAGAGCCATCTGATTAACGCAGCGATGCAATAAAAGGGCTGCAGGAGGAAAAGAAAAACAAAGTGACATAATACAGGAGGTGGTTTGGAATATTATGGAGATTTAAATGTGACAAAATGCAGAGTGGAGTCACTAAAGCAGTCTGATTTTTGATATCTGTCAGAACTCGTTTTGCCATTTTAAGAACATTAACGGGAAAAAAAGGAAATAACAGCCCTTTTCCTGTTTTTTTGTTCTCAGAATTAAAAAAAAAGTCAAATAAAGACGATGAAGATGTATTCTGTTTTAAACTGAAGAGTGAATAAAGATCGTCAGACGGGCGTAACAGAGGAGCTGGATTATTTTTAAATGACCAGCTTCATGTAGTTCTCCTGGAACGTAGGGTCAGTTTCAGCAAATATGACAGAAAGTTAGTTTTATAAGTCTTAACTACTGCACCTTTAATTATCATCAAACTGATTCTGTTGCTATGAACGTGTGTCGGGTCAAATGCCAACAACTAACTAACTAACTAACTAATAATACAAATATACAGTCCGACCATCAATCACTTATATAATTACAATTTGGTACATCTAAACAAAATCAGTCATACCTTAGGGCATTGGTTCTCAAGCTTTTATAAATAATGTTCCTACTTCGAACAGTTTTTAAGCCATGTACCCCCTAACCAGCGCAAATAATTTTTGGTAGAAAAAAACCAGTCTGTATAAAGAGGAAGAATACGGCGATGTCAGCGCTAGATTAACTATACTACAGCCTTGGACCTGGAGAACATTTAGATGCTGATGGAAAAAGGAGACAAAAATGGTAGAAAGAAGGACGTAAGGCAAGAAAGAACTTCGCAAAAAGAGACAAACTTGGAGAAAAAAAAGCCAGTAGAAGTAACTACAGCCTTCTAACTGAAACACATTTAGCAAATGTCACGTCCCCCCTGCAGTCCTCCAGAGTACCTCTAGGGGGACACTGACTCCCTGCAGTCCTCCAGAGTACCCCTAGGGGGACACGTACCCCCATTTGAGAACCACTGTCTTAGGATCTTTAGCTAATGTTAGCAATTCATTTCGGTTAAACAAAGAAACCGTGATTGTTTAAAAAAAAAAAGACAATAAGACAATCATGTAATACTTGTTACAGGCCTACTTGCTATGACTACATACTAACTGCAGCCGTGGTCAGTGACGCTAACGGACGTTGTGTATGGTTGATGGTAACTCACACTGAGCAGAGGGCGGGCGCTGTTGGCGTGATGATGACTGTTCTTACACATGGCCTGGTAGTCAAACAACGACACTCTGCACACAGACAAACTCACGTCAGAAACACGTCACCACGTTAAATGTCTTCACAAATGTCTCAACAACTTCCTAACATCATGAGGTGCTTTCTGTCCGTCAGTCCTACTTTTTGTACATTCCCATCTTGAGGAGCGACGCCATCACGGACCCGTCCACCTCGCCCAAGAAGCGTCCCACCTGGAAAAACAAAACGCGGACAAAGTTTAATAGTTTTGTCTAGGCATGCCCGGATTATCCATAAGGGCCGGTGGGCCGGGGCCCAGGGGCACCAACCATTCACAACCAGTGGGGGGGGGGGGGGGTGTTAATATTTTCCATAAATTGTTATATTATTCACTTGAAATTTTGAAAGACCTTACATTACTCGTTTATGAACACTCATTTCACAATAATAATAATAATAATAATAATAATAATAATAATAATAATAATAAATAGGGCTGTCAGTCGATTAAAAAATGTAATCTAATTAATTACATACTCTAATTAATTAATCAAAATTCATTGCATACATATTTTAACGGTGCCTGAACCAATACTTTTTAAGAAAGTAAAAAAAGAAAAGAAAAAAAAAAAAAGGTACTAAACAACAGTTGGTGACATTAAAGAACGGCTTGTTTGTTGCTAAGGCCATATGGTCAAAATTAAATGATTTAATAATAATGTAGAACAATAACAATAACTTATTTAGCTAGTAAGTTGCTGCTGAATGACAAAAACAACCACCAGATGTGAAAAGGACATTTACAATAACTTCAAATGCACCACGAGGCTGTAGTTTACCAGTTTCATTGAACGCACCGTCTGTGTTGTTTCTCCGACGGCTAAAACACAGTCAAACTTTACACCGTTTAGCGTTAGCTGTTAGCATTTTAACCGTTTTTAATCCAGCTACTAGCTAGCGGTAGGCTAACATTAGCTGCTGTCGAGTATAGTGTTAACTAGCTAGCGGGAGGCTAACGTTAGCTGCTGTTGAGTATAGTGTTAACTAGCTAGCGGTAGTCTAACGTTAGCTGCTGTCGAGTATAGTGTTAACTAGCTAGCAGTAGGCTAACGTTAGCTGCTGTCGAGTATAGTGTTAACTAGCTAGCAGTAGGCTAACGTTAGCTGCTGTTGAGTATAGTGTTAACTAGCTAGCGGTAAGCTAACGTTAGCTGCTGTTGAGTATAGTGTTAATATATCAGCGGCTCCAGATTTCGGTAGCCAGGGTTGGCAGGAAGAAGATTTTTATAAGTAAATGTTCCAATCAATGATCCAGCAGCACATTCTCGTCTCCCTCCTTCCTTTTACAGTCGGAAAGTACTGGAGTTTATGCACTAATCCGATACCTCGTAATAAAGCCCTAAAAAAATCTATGTTAAAGTAATTTATTTATGTTCTTTTCCCGTTATAACTGACTGTCAAACTGCAGAATAAAAGAAAGTTCTGTGGCGTTCATGTTTCACAAAGAGTTTAACCTGAGCCAGACCGACAACAAAGATAGAAATCATATCACCTCATACAGGGATAGTAGTATACAGCTGTTATACATCATATCATCCATACAGGGATAGTAGTATACAGCTGTTATACATCATATCATCCATACAGGGATAGTAGTATACAGCTGTTATACATCATATCATCCATACAGGGATAGTAGTATACAGCTGTTATACATCATATCATCCATACAGGGATAGTAGTATACAGCTGTTATACATCATATCATCCATACAGGGATAGTAGTATACAGCTGTTATACATCATATCATCCATACAGGGATAGTAGTATACAGCTGTTATACATCATATCATCCATACAGGGATAGTAGTATACAGCTGTTATACATCATATCACATCCATACAGGGATAGTAGTATACAGCTGTTATACATCATATCACATCCATACAGGGATAGTAGTATACAGCTGTTATACATCATATCATCCATACAGGGATAGTAGTATACAGCTGTTATACATCATATCATCCATACAGGGATAGTAGTATACAGCTGTTATACATCATATCATCCATACAGGGATAGTAGTATACAGCTGTTATACATCATATCATCTATACAGGGATAGTAGTATACAGCTGTTATACATCATATCATCCATACAGGGATAGTAGTATACAGCTGTTATACATCATATCATCCATACAGGGATAGTAGTATACAGCTGTTATACATCATATCATCCATACAGGGATAGTAGTATACAGCTGTTATACATCATATCATCCATACAGGGATAGTAGTATACAGCTGTTATACATCATATCATCCATACAGGGATAGTAGTATACAGCTGTTATACATCATATCACATCCATACAGGGATAGTAGTATACAGCTGTTAAAACATAATAAAATATATGACACACTGGTATCAGATCAGTACTCGGTATTGGCCGATACGCAAGTTCAGGTATCAGAATCGGTATCGGGAAGCAAAAAATGGTATCGGACCATCTCTAATGGAAAGACATCAATTGAGTGGTTGTGCAAAAAGAAAGTTAAAGAAAGACAAGGACTCTAGACGTTTAGCCACGGTTCAAAATGTTCCAGGGATCCAAAGTGTTTTTGGTGAGAACATCAGGGGGAATTGCGGTCACTAGCGGCGCTGACGAAGCCGAAGCTAACTGTGGAGACGGTAACGCTAGCGGGGGAGATGGTACCGGAGCTGGTCAAAGAAATGGACTTTGGGGATGTAGCTAGTCGCCGCTGAGGCACATTGTCTTAATACGGGCCTGTGTCTGGGGCTGCACGATGTGAGGAAAATATCTAATTGCGATAATTTTGACTGATATTGCGATTGCGATATGATTCACGATATTGGAGGGAATGATCATTTTTATTCTCACTTTCATTGAAAAATATTAAAATTAGTGCTGTCAAACGATTAAAATATTTAATCGCGATTAATTGCAATTAATCGCACATTTTATCTATTCTAAATGTCCCTAGATTTCTTTTTGTCCCATTATTTTTTCTCATTTTAATGCTCTTATCAACATGGAAAAGTGGATCGGCCTGCTTTGACGAGGGGGCGGAGAATTGGCATCAGCTGTGTGATGTGTATAGTCACAGCGTGTACAAATAACAAGGTCACATGAGACACAGCCATCTTCTAACCATATACATACTGGGAACTATATTCTCAGAAGGCGAAGCACTGCTACTTGGGCGGAGTGATTTGCTCGCAGCATCTGAGAAGCCCAGCAAATCATGCTGTGACTCTACAAATCACAACATGTAAACAGGAAAATGTTGGCGTTATTTTGTCACTTATTGGGAGCAGTAGACTAGATGGAGCCGGTTCCCTCCAGGATCTGTGCTAAGCTAGGCTAGGCTAGCGGTGGGGGCGTCAGACAGAGTTACGACACGCACGGAGATGAGAAGGCCTTATCTAACTTTGGGGGATACGGGGAATAAGACAAAGTCCCAATAAGTCGCAGTGTTCCTTTAAAATCTCGGACAAATACTCCGGGACCAGGCCATTTAAGGCCTTGAAAACAAACAAAATCTTAAAATTGTCGTGAGATGGAGGTCAGATTCAGACCAACATAAAGAGCATTACAGTAATCCAACCTTGAACTAATAAAGGCATGAATAGCCTTTTTCGAGATCGTGCCTGTTAAGGAAGGGCTTAACTTTAGCCAGGAGACGAAGCTGGAAAACAACAACATTGCTGATCTCATGCAGACTACACTGATGATTAATGAAAACTTTAAGTCTCACAGAAAATAGAAAGCCAGGTGACCGTGAGGAGGTATTGGCTAAATTCGACAAAAAGTGTACTGGATTAACATCACTTACTATACCTTTAAAACAGAGTGTGTGAAGTGTTAACCTGTGATTTAAAGTCTGGCCCTTAGCAGCACCAGAGTCTCTGAATTATTCAGAGCCTTTTGTCTCAGCCACTCTCTGCACACACTTCATGCCTGGACGGGAGTTTCCCAGCAGCCTCGGAGGGACTTGCAAGTTTGCGTTAGCGGTCGGATGCTGCTTCCAGCGAAACCTGACCCTCTGTTTACCTGACAGCAGCAGCAGCAGCAGCAGCGGAGGGTAAACATATGGGAATAAACTTAAAAATAAGAGCCAGGGTCGAATCTGCTGCCAGGCGCTCTGTCAGCAGTCTGCTGTGTTTCTGCTGAGTGATATTCAGGACTGCAGCAGCACAAAAACAGCTAACAGTCAAACATCCTATCAGTAAATCACAGATGGTCAGCTCCCAGTTTGAGTCTATATCCACGACGTGTCATTTAGGAGATTGCTCCGGTGCTGCCAAAAATTCCACCATATGTCCCTCATTTCAGCCGGATGTCCGTCCCTTTCCTCTGTCTCTGTGTTGGCGTTCTAACCTCCGGTGGATTTGTGAGGACTATGGTTAACTGCTCCTCAGATCTCTGCAGGGTAAATCCAGACAGCTAGCTAGACTATCTGTCCAATCTGAGTTCTCTGTTGCACGACTAAAACTACCTTTGAACGAGCCAAGGGAGTAACTTTGGGTTCAACATTTGGGGGGGGGGGGGGTTTGAGATCTCCAACTATCTAGGGAGGTGCAGGGACATGTATGCATGTATTGAGAAAAGCTCAAAACCCCCAAAAATTGTCGAAACAAAACTCGAAAAATTTGACAAAAACTTTAATAAGGCGACAAATGTTGGAAAAAGTGCCAAAAACTTTGCAAAACAGACAAAAAAGGGGACAAAAACATAGAGAAAATTGTCAAAAACAACTTGAAAAAGGCGACAACAAGATCGACAAAATAGCCACAAAAGAAACTTGAAAAAGGCGATTAAAAACTCAGAAAAAAGCAACAAAAACGTTAAAAGAAGCGGCAAAAAAATGTCGTAAAAAGCAATGACAACCTTAAAAAGTTACAAACACTTCGGAAAAAGCCCAGTTTTGATTATTGGGGGGGGGGGGGGGGTTATGCCTAAATTTCGCCTATGGAACGAGCACGTTCCACCAAAACAAGTTCCTTCCCGAGGCTATTTAGCAGCTGCACCGGGTTTCCGTCCGGCGTCTAGCACCAATAATGATTGTGATTGGTTTAAAGAAAAGCCAATAAACCAGAGCACGTTTTCCTCCCATCCCAGAATGCTTTGTGGACTAGACAGACCCTCCTCCGCAGCGCTGTGGAGGAAGGTCTGACAATACGTTTTAGGGTCCTATTTTAATGATCTTTGCGCCGTGCGCAGGCGCGTTTAGGACGTGTCCAAATCCACTTTTGCTAGTTTGACGGCAGAAAAAAGTGTCCGTGCGCCGGGCGCATGGTTCTAAAGGGTTGGACTTAGTGTCTTCATTAATCAGAGGTGTGTTTTGGGCGTAACATGCAATCAACCAATCAGAGATCATCTCCCATTCCCTTTAAAAGCCAGGCGCGTTTGGACCTTGGAGCATTGCTGTTATGATGGAGGATTTGCACCGTGATACTACTTGTTTGTGTGTGTGCTGCTGTGCGTCCCTGTGTGTGTAACAAGCATAGTGTGCACGAGCCTAGGAGCATTTTACTAATTTGCTTTTAAAATAACAATGAAATGCTGCGTTATTGACTTTAGACCAGGTTTTTGGTGGTCAATGGTGCGATCACTTCCCACTGACTCAAGATAACAATACGCCCAGAATGCACCTGAACACACCTCCCTGTAAGACCAGCACGCCCAGAATGCACCTGAACACACCTCCCTGTAAGACCAGCACACCCAGAATGCACCTGAACACACCTCCCTGTAAGACCAGCACGCCCAGAATGCACCTGAACACACCTCCCTGTAAGACCAGCACGCCCAGAATGCACCTGAACACACCTCCCTGTAAGACCAGCACGCCCAGAATGCACCTGAACACACCTCCCTGTAAGACCAGCACACCCAGAATGCACCTGAACACACCTCCCTTTAAGACCAGCACGCTCATGGGCCACAGATGGGAGCAGGTGCATTTGCTGTTTAAACAACATGGGCGCTGGACGGGAAATTGACAACTGCGTCGGTCTTAAACTAGTAAAGACACTTGCCTCGGGCTTTGGGCTGCACCAGGTGCAAGATAGGGCCTTAATGTATGTATCTATTGAGTTTCTGTTTTGTACTGTCTTTTATGTATTTGTTAATGAGAGACCCATCTAGGGACGGGCATTGCAAATTAGCCTAGGCTATAAATCCTGTCGTGTGAGGCGTACTGTAGGTTTATGCTTCATACTACGTTGCGCGGCACTATATGAGGAAAATATGCGATAACAATATTACACGCGATAAATAAACCGGTGTTGAAGTGTACTCAGTGCTTTCAGTATTTTGCTAAAATACAACAAACTGCTTGTTGAATTTAAAACAAACTAAATCATTTCCAACGTTCTTTAACTGAACTAATTGAACACTGAATTAAACATAAAAGTTACCACTAAAAAAAGAATGACCGTTACATTATAAAGTGCAGTTTTCTACTGATTTTCTTTTTCAACAAACAAGAATCTCTGAGTGCCTTTTGCGATGACACTAAAATAATAATAATAAAAAAACGATTAATTGTGCAGCCCTACTCCATACTTGTACCTATGCAAATACACATAAAAATACAAAGAAAATAAAGTATTAGTTCATGTTTAAGAGTCCAACCTGAGGCAGCTTCTCAGACAGCATCATTGATCAAACCGACCAATAACAAGCCGGCTCCCCACACTCCCTCACTATGACCCATTTCTGTTAGTCAGCAACGATTTAATTCCTCTGCTGATTAAATATTTACTGTGCCCTGCAACGCACTACACCTTCACACCACAGCGGCTCTAACGCCGGGGAGGATTCTGGGTGTTTCCACAAAACTTCCTGTAAAGTCCAGAGCTCAGCGAAAACACGGAGGAAGCACTTTATCATAATATCTGCTTAGTAAGGCCACTGGGAACGCAGCAGACATGCAAATAATGAAAAATGAGCTTCTACGGTAAATGATTCTGGCTTTAAGGTTACACTGGAACATTGTGCTGCTGCATGTAGACGTTAGACGTTCTTTTACTTCAACAACGTCACACACGTACTAATAGTTTTGTAACAAAGATTAGTTTGTGTCAGACGTTTTTTTTCCCTCTCTGGCAGCCATATTCATGGTTGTGGGTTTGGGCTATGTCTCAGTTTGCAAACTTCAATATTAACACCTGCTATTCTGAGTGCATAAGTGTGTTCACACTGACAAGCAGGGTTCAAAATGAGAGCCATCCATCTGCCAAATGCTTGTAAAATAGGCAGTTGGCGGTTAGATTAGAGTTGCTTCACTCGTATTCATTGTACCGGTATTTACAGGAAATACGTAAAAGCTGTGGGAAACTAAATCCAAATTTGACTTATCTTAATTATAGTGAGTGAAGAAGTTAGAAAGTCGGAAAAAAATTATGATTTACTTTACAAATATCTGGAATTCTGAAGTTCAGAAAACCTAAACAATTTAACCAATAAAAACAGAGGACCATCTCTCTGGAACAATCTACCGAAATCACTACAATCAGCGTCTACATCATCATCACTCAAAAGACTTTAAGACTTTTAGGATCTTATTGGAATTCTTCCTATTTTGTACGCTTATGCCTGATGTATGGTTCTGCGTGGAATCTACGGCGTGGGTACGTAACTACGTAGTTATGTTCGTAGTTACCTACGTTGTTGCGTACGTAGTTGTGTTCGTAGTTGCGTGCGTAGTTATGTTCGTAGTTATGTTCGTAGTTGCGTGCGTAGTTATGTTCGTAGTTATGTTCGTAGTTGCGTGCGTAGTTATGTTCGTAGTTATGTTCGTAGTTATGTTCGTAGTTGTGTTCGTAGTTGCGTGCGTAGTTATGTTCGTAGTTATGTTCGTAGTTGCGTGCGTAGGTATGTTTGTAGTTGTGTTCGTAGTTGCGTGCGTAGTTATGTTCGTAGTTGTGTTCGTAGTTGCGTGCGTAGTTATGTTCGTAGTTGTGTTCGTAGTTGCGTTCGTAGTTATGTTCGTAGTTGTGTTCGTAGTTGTGTTCGTAGTTGCGTGCGTAGTTATGTTCGTAGTTGTGTTCGTAGTTGCGTGCGTAGTTATGTTCGTAGTTGTGTTCGTAGTTGCGTGCGTAGTTATGTTCGTAGTTGTGTTCGTAGTTGTGTTCGTAGTTGCGTTCGTAGTTATGTTCGTAGTTGCGTACGTTGTTGCGTACGTTGTTGCGTACGTAGTTGCGTGCGTAGTTGCGTACGTAGTTATGTTCGTAGTTGCGTACGTAGTTACGTATGTAGTTGCGTACGTAGTTACGTTCGTAGTTGCGTACGTAGTTACGTGCGTAGTTGCGTACGTAGTTACGTGCGTAGTTGCGTACGTAGTTACGTGCGTAGTTACGTGCGTAGTTATGTTCGTAGTTGCGTACGTAGTTACGTGCGTAGTTACGTGCGTAGTTATGTTCGTAGTTGCGTACGTAGTTACGTGCGTAGTTACGTGCGTAGTTATGTTCGTAGTTGCGTACGTAGTTACGTGCGTAGTTATGTTCGTAGTTGCGTACGTAGTTACGTGCGTAGTTACGTGCGTAGTTATGTTCGTAGTTGCGTGCGTAGTTGCGTACGTAGTTACGTATGTAGTTATGTACATACGTAGTTACATACATACATAGTTACGTCCATCGTTCCGTTTCCTCTACTCATTTCCGGGTTCTTCAGTCGAGGACAGCTCTAGAATACTTTGCATTTGTCGCTATGAAACTTAGCTTTAAGTTACACTCAGTGTCCACCAGTGTTGTGTGTAACGCGTTACAGTAACGTAACGAACTACTACTGAAAATTTGGTAGCGAAACGTAGTTCCTTTTTCAATTTTCCCTGGGGCAGATTTGACAGCGACGCTGCCTTCTCAGCTGCTCACAAGCTCCACGCGGGCCGTGACAGAGGCTGGTAGCAGCAATCATAGCAAGCGAGTTAGCAGCCAACGCTAACTTTTGACAGCGTTTGAAGCTTCGTGGCTTTTTGCTGGACGGCGCTCTGAGCGGAGAGCTACGTGACACATGCCAAACGCTGAGGACTGGAGGTTAAATCGGCCGTCCAGGCAGACACAAAGCTGACAACCTCCCAGATGGACACGGTGGAGATGGGCTCATACATACACGCAGCGGACCGCTGTGGACTTTCCAGAAAAGAGGCTGCATGTGTCTACGACAATGCACGGACCATCGTGGCTGCGCGACCAGTACAAGTCGATACAGACATTATATAGTATACAATAACGCCGTGTAACGCTGATGACCTGCTGATGTGCATTCAAACCGCGCTGGACTCGTTCATAATGACTCAGCCGTCCCTCTGTGAGGAGAGAATCCAGCCTGCAGGAGTTCAGACACTTCACTGATACACTGAGATTGGCTTTATGGTCAAAGATAGTGTTTGTATAATTAACTTCAGTATCTGCCAGAGACGCCTGCTTTTAAAAGTAACGTAAACGTAACGAGTAACCTAAAAAGTTACTTTCCATAGGGGGGTAACTAAGTAAAGTAACGGATTACTTTTTTAAGAAGTAACGAGTAACGAGCAAACACTACTTTTTAAAAGTAACTTCCCCAACACTGGTGTCCACCGAGCTAACACTACTGCGGTCTAATACAACAGTCCTCCAGTGAATTCTACCTTCATGAAGGTTATAATGTTCAGTTTGACTCTGGTCTAGTTTGGAGTAGAGACTAAAGATGGGTCACTGATCTTCACTGATTGGATTCGCAGACACGACAAGCTGCTCCAGCTCTTTGTTTGCAGCCTGCTCAGATACACACGTTATTACGTAAGATATAACCGAACAGTGCTCCTCTGTGGAACAGACGGTGGACTGAACATATGGAAGTCTGTAACTCAGGCTGGACGTCAGTTTGACCCTGACAGATGTCCCAGGACGACAGCTAAACCTCAGCGCAGCCAGCTGCTGCTGCACAGCTGGCCGCCGTGGTCACCAGCAGTCACGAACCGGCGAACATCACAGGTAGATTCCCCTTAACTAAATCCTTAACCCAACAACAATCTGAGAGATTAAAGAAATTAAATAGAAGTAAACATTTTAGCAGACGCGGAGATGTTGGGCATGAACTGTATGTGTATGTGTGTGTGTGTGTGTGTGTGTGTGTGTGTGTTGAGAAAATGTCCTCACAGACACAGAAAGATGATGAAAACACATTGAGGACATTTTGAAAGTCGTAGTTTTTATTACTAAATGAGTTTAAATTAAAATTAGGAGGAATGTGCTTTGGGTTCAGTTCTCACAGTGTGTGTGTTTGTGTGAGAGTGAGTGTGTGTGTCTGTGCATGTGTGTGTGAGTGTGTGTGTGTGTGTGTGTGAGAGAGTGTGTGTGTGTGTGTGTGTGTGTCTCTGTGTGTGTATGTGTGTGTGTGCGTCTGTCTGTCTGTCTGTCTGTCTCTGTGTGTGCGTGTCTGTCTCTGTGTGTGTGTGTGCGTCTGTCTGTCTGTCTGTCTCAGTGTGTGTCTGTCTCTGTGTGTGTGTGTGTGTGTGTGTATGAGAGAGTGAGTGTGTGTGTGTGTGTCTGTGAGTGTGTGTGTGTCTGTCTGTCTGTGTGTGTGTGTGTGTGTCTGTGAGTGTGCGTGTGTGTGTGAGTGTGTGTGTGTGTGTGAGAGAGTGTGTGTGTGTGTCTGTCTGTCTGTCTCTGTGTGTGTGTGTGTGTGTGTGTGTGTGTGTGTGTGTGTCTGTGTGTGTGTCTGTCTGTCTGTCTCTGTGTGTGTGTGTCTGTGAGTGTGCGTGTGTGTGTGTGAGAGAGTGTGTGTGTGTCTGTGAGTGTGTGTGTGTGTGAGAGAGTGTGTGTGTGTCTGTCTGTCTGTGTGTGTGTGTGTGTGTGTGTGTGTGTGTGTCTGTGTGTGCATGTGTGTGTGTGAGTGTGTGTGTGTGTGTGTGTGTGAGAGAGTGTGTGTGTCTGTCTGTCTCTGTGTGTGTGTGTGTGTCTCTGTGTGTGTGTGTCTGTGTGTGTGTGTGTGTGTCTGTGTGTGTGTGTGTGTGTGTGTGTGTGTCTGTGTGTGTCTGTGTGTGTGTGTGTGTGAGTGTGTGTGTGTGTGTGTGTGTGTGTGTCTGTGTGTGTGTGTGTGTGTGTGTGTGTGTGTGTGTGTGTGTGTGTGTGTGTGGATTAATCCTCAGTATTATGGCTCCCAACAGGCTGAGTTAATCCGGAGCTAACGAGCAGCTGTCAGATGGACGACAGCTCACAGTCTGCACGTGTCTACACACGCTCAACACTTCAGCCTTCACAATGATACCTTCGATGTACAGAAGCCCATTAATGTCAACAAGAGAAAAGAAATAGTCATTGTATTTATAAGAAAGACGTAAAAGCTGTGGGACCCTAAATCAATATTTGACTTATCTCAATTAAAGTGAGTGTAGTTAGAAAGTCTAAATCACTACAATCAACATCTACATTATCATCATTCAAAAACCTTTTTAAGACTTTTAAGATCTTATTGTAATTCTTCCCATTCTGTACGCTTATGCCTGATAAGCCCCCGTCACTCTCTCACTCGCTCTACCACACACACACACACACACACACACACACACACACACACACACACACACCGGCTCTGCTATTCTCTTAAAGAGATACACTAGAACGACGCGCACACGTACTGTATAAATCCTCACCACGCCGTAGATTAATCAGCCTTTACTCCCTATTTTTAGTTATATTTCTTGCCAATTTCGACTGCTGCTTAGTGTAACTAGTGTTACTTAGAGGGGTGGTATCTTTATAAGCCAGGGCGTAGGTCAAACACTTCATTTCCTGCATTCTGGTGAATTTTTATGCAACAATTTGTGTAGCACAAGTAGACACAATTATTGTTTTCCATCAGATCGTTTATAGATATTGACATTTCCTATTTTTGAAAGGGACAAATCTACCTCTTCTAAATATGGCGGGGAGGGTAGACATAGTCAGACCTCCTCCACAGCGCTGAAAAGAGGGACATCCCGCAGAATTTCCGGCGGCACCGGAGCAATCTCGGAAGAACGTCGTGGATATAGTCTAGGGGGGACATATCCCCTGCACCCCCCCCCCCCCCTCCTCCCCCCCCCGCCACCGAAATCTATGCCTATGTTTATACAGCCCAGTCTCACGGCAGGTCGTGAAATGGTCACGTTATTGAATATATTGATTCGTGAACAGGACACGAATATGTCGTTTTTTTCGTGTAGTGATTACGAATTTTAATTTAATGTATTTAAATGGTAAGCATATTTCGTGATCACAGCACGACAACGGTAGGTAGTAGTATTAGAAGCCAAAGAGGTTGGTCGGGGGGGTGAATGGGTCAAACAACACAGAGCTTTCACCCCGGAGAGCGGGGATGGCGTCCCGCGTGTTGCAGTTCCTTTCCGCGTTATTAACCACAACTGTCCCGTTGTTGTCGGCGTGTCCGGCGTGTGACGGTTCCTTTCCCAGTTCTTTTTTTTCCTAACCTCAACCGTCCCGTTGTTGTGGCGTTTCATGTCCCCGTTGTTGCGTGCCTCAGAGACCGCGGATCGTGTCTGTGCGCCCGGGGAACGCATCCCCGTGTGGTGGTCCGTCCGTTGTTGTTGCCGGCGTGTGGCGTTTAATTTCCCCGTGGCAGTACACAAAATGAAATTCGTAACCTGCACACGAAATAAACGAGAAAATCGTGACCTGTACACGTATCAATAAATAAAAATAACGTGACCATTTCACGAACTGGCGTGAGACCGGGTTGGTTTATAAGATGATGATGACTTTTGTAATAATGTGTGAACAAACTAAGCTAAACATCTTTTAGTCTTTTTAAGACGGTTTAAACCTGCAGCTCGTTGCGCTCTGGTTAAGCTCCGCCCACGGTCAGATTAGGTCATCAGGTGCAGCAGCTGCTACATTTCACTGCTAATGCACCACACACACACACACACACACACACACACACACACACACACACACACACACACACACACACACACACACACACACACAGTTTAGGAACTGTCCTCTAAATCCTGCGAGCCATCCAGATGTTGTTTATGAACACATTAAATAATGCAGAGAGAAACCTCTGGATGACAAAAAAACCCCCAAAAAAACCCTCATCAACCTCCCGACTCCCACCAGGTTCAAACCGAGCGGGCCAAAGTGTTCCTGTTTAATTAAGAAAGATTTAAAGAACTGTATCTGCAGGTTCTGACCGTTCAGACTGATTCCACACGTTTTATCGGCATAGATGCTGCTAAACATAACGAAAAAAACGGAGATCTTCGAGACTGTTACTTTAAAGTGACTGTATGTAACGTTTTAAGGTTTCTAAAGCTCTGTCATTTTTCATACAATGGTCTTAAATGACCTGTAACAGCAAACGAGACCAACGGTGAAAAGAACGCTATTCTTATACAGTTTTCAGTAACACATTCTTCTGTGTTAGCGTTAGCGAAAAGCCAGAGCAGGCGGAATGAGAGGGGGAAATGCCAGAGCAGGGGGAACGCCAGAGGAGGGGGAAACGCCAGAGCAGGGGGAATGAGAGGGGGTTACGTCAGAGCAGGGGGAATGAGAGGGGGAAACGCCAGAGCAGGGGGAACGCCAGAGGAGGGGGAAACGCCAGAGCAGGGGCAATGAGAGGGGGTTACGTCAGAGCAGGGGGAATGAGAGGGGGAAACGCCAGAGCAGGGGGAATGAAAGGGGGAAACGCCAGAGCAGGGGGAATGAGAGGGGGAAACGCCAGAGCAGGGGGAATGAGAGGGGGGAACGCCAGAGGAGGGGGAAACACCGGAGCAGGGGGAATGAGAGGGGGTTACACCAGAGCAGGGGGAATGAGAGGGGGTTACGTCAGAGCAGGGGGAATGAGAGGGGGAAACGCCAGAGCAGGGGGAATGAAAGGGGGAAACGCCAGAGCAGGGGGAATGAGAGGGGGGAACGCCAGAGCAGGGGGAATGAAGGGTGTTACGCCAGAGCAGGGGGAATGAAAGGGGGAAACGCCAGAGCAGGGGGAATGAGAGGGGGAAACGCCAGAGCAGGGGGAATGAGAGGGGGAAACGCCAGAGCAGGAGGAATGAGAGAGGGAAACGTAGCAGAAGATATTTGTTTTTAAACCAAAACGTAGCGATGTAAATGTAGCCTGAGATCTGACCTCGTTCCTCTCTTTGGACAGCAGGATGAAGCCGTTGTTGTCGACCAGGAAACAGTTCAGATCCTGAACAGGAAGCAGAAGGAAGAGGAGGAAGACAAAGAAGAACCATGTTTAGGTTTTTCACGGTGTTTGGGGTTGGTCTTGAGGGTAGGGCTGGACGATGAGAGGAAAAAATATAATTGCG
>CM042320.1:3791563-3846563 GCA_023566125.1 Zingel zingel | reverse complement strand
AAAGTCTGAAGTTAAACGAATGTCCCAGGGAGGCTGTAATGTTTGTTACACATGGGGAAACAAAAGTGTTTGATGGATTAAAATTAATTTTTCTTTTATTAGAGCTTTAGAACTAGCAGAGTGAAAATAAAAACAGGTCAACTTTGTCCTGAGGAGGGCGCCACAGGCAATATCAAGATGGTGACTAAATCGTTATGTGTTTGGAGTTAATTTGAGGACATCTCAGAGTCACTGGACTCAGAGTCACACCAGCATTTATTACAACAACATCTAGTTGTTATGGTGTGTGTTTGAAGAGTCCTGCTAGCTTGCTAGGCCACAGTAGCCCCCCAACAAGCCCCTAAAGTCACTACATCATCCAACTTCAACTTCCAACAGCACCTACTTTGGCACAAAATAATTTCACTCTTCCACTTTGAGGTTTAACGGAGCTAAATGTAGCATGCTAACAAGCAAACATCACCATATTAAAGGAGAAATCGGGCGCACAATGAACCTAGGGGTTAATAACATGATTACCGAGTTGACCGTTCTCTGGGATATGTCTTCATGCTAATCGAATGTGACCAGTTTTAGCGCAAACCGCTAATTAGCTTATAACGCTAGTCGTCGAGGCAGTAAAAAGAAATCGCTATTTATACACCACTAACACAGACGCATTGAGAACTTTGTAAGTGTACAGACAGTTTATTAAAAAGATAGATTATAAAGACAGTACCGTTCACGTATACAGGCGGGTGCCATCTTGGGACAACAGTCGACCAGTCGTCTGTATACGTGAGCGGTAATGTCTTTCTAAATTATCTATTTAATAAACTGTCTGTACACTTACAACGTTCTCAATGCTTCAGTTTACATGTAGGGACCCTCATGATGCTACCGTGGAAGTGTGGTGATATTTTGAGCCTTGTCAGTGGTGTAGAAATAGAGATTTCTTTTTACTTTACCCTCTGCCCCGACGACTAGCGTTATAAGCTAATTAGCGGTTTGCGCTAAAACTGGTCACATTCAATTAGCATGAAAACGTATCCCAGAGAACGGTCGACTCAGTACACATGTGCTATTAACCCCTAGGTTCATTTTGCGCCGGATTTCTCCTTTAACACCATTTATTTAGAATTAGTTGACGGAAGCTCTCCTTTAATTTGAAGGATTAGAAAAGATTAAATAATGAAAACTGTTCCAGAGCAGACTGGGAAACTTTCATCTTTACTTTGGTCTGTAATGGGTCAAATCAAGCTGCTTTATATCTCATTCTGTGCACATTCCTCTTTAATCTTAATATGAAAAAGTCAAAAGGACTTAATGCACACAATTAATGGGTTCCGCTCCCTAATGAAGCAAAAGGAAAATTAAAAAAACCGACCTCTGAATCCAGACGATTATTAACGGACATTCACACAGTATAATAATAATAGTTTAAGACAGACCCAGTTGTACATTTGCCGTCCAGCGCACACACACACGGACGGGCAGCAGCTGGTAAGAAAGCTCAGTTGTTTATTTAAAAGTGCGTTTATGTGATTATTTTAAATCCCATTGCCTTTTACCAATGTTGTTGTGGTTTTTTTTCCCGCACTTTCACTTCCCGCACGAGCAGATCAGTTTCTTCTCTCCGTCCTGTTTACAAATCCGCCATCATAATGACCTTCCAGAAGAAGTTGTGCGTTCCCCCTTCTATCAATATATATATATATATATATATATATATATATATATATATATATATATATATATATATATATATATATATATGTGTGTGTATGATGTTTGTATGTATGTGTATATATATGTATATATAATTGTTTTGTATCTTGTAAAGTCTGGGATAGAGGATCGTATATCCTGTACCAGAAATATTTTCAATAAATTTCAATAATAGCAATGGGAGATGACACTCTGATTGGTTTATGTGCATGTTTCGATTGATAGGCGAACTATGCGCTTGCCTAGGGCGCCACATGTGTTGGGGGCGCCGTGTCGCCCTTAGGTCTCCTTCTCATTAATATTACAATTAGAATGACAAGCGAAATAAAACATGCTTATTAAACATGATCACCCCAGGGCGCCCTCTCAGCCACACGTTTACTTGTCAACCTGATTGTTTGATTGGATTGATAATTATTGTCGATAACTTCCTAATTGGGGGAAAACTTCAAACTAATGATTTAGTTTGAAGTTCCCGTGACGTGACGTTTCCGGCCTCTGGGTCAGACTCAAACACACGGAGCTGTGCGTCGCTTGGTGTCCTCTCTCGCTGTAAAAATAGAGACCAGCAGACCATGGAGCTGCTGCAGCCTTCTGTGGTCTGAGCAGCTTCAGATTTATAAAGGACGAGCTCTGCTGTGGACATGCTGCGGCAGATGTGTCCCGTTTGTGCTCCGTGTATTTCTGCAGTAGTTTCGGGTTTCCACCGCCGATGTAGAGCAGCGTACAGCCGCTTCCCTAAACGTTGTCTCATTCAGAGACCGGACTCGAGTCTCAAACAGGGCTCTGAGTCTGTCAGACGGTCTGAGATCTACCGTATCAGCAGACCAATCACATAATGCACAGCAGACTATGGTGCAGATGGATTCTTTTCTGAAATAGTGTGACTTTATTCTTGTAATAGCCTGTTATCACTTAATTTTTCTCAAAATATCACGACTCCTCAAAATCTCATAGAGCACAGATGGGATATATTTTAAATGTGCACAACGTTTTGAACATGAGCAGAAATATTGCTCAAACACATCTGAAATATTACAGTCCAGGGGTTTATTAATTCATTAAAATGAATTATAGTATAATTAAGGTGAATAATTGCACATCATATGCACATTTAAGGAGGTTACTTCCCCAACAAAAGACGTAAAAGAGGAGGGAAGAGTTAATGATGCCTCAGCTACATGTGTGCTGACTCAGATATAATTAGAAAAGTAGATCCAAAAGGAGAATAAATAGATGAAAGCAATACAGAATGCCTGAGAGCCTTCCTGCTAAATATTCCATTATGTTTTTATATTTGGATTGTAATCTATGTTTCCCTTTACATCAAGATATTTTCAGCATAAATTGATTCAGAAAAAGGTAGAAATAGGTGCATAAAAATCCACCTGAATGCAGGAAATGAAGTGTTTAATGCTCAAAATGTTATGGTGGAGGACCCCCACACCCCTCCCCCCCCCCACATCATAGCTCACCACAGATCTGGAAACAAAGAACTGGCCTTTGGGTTGCCAGGCCGGTTATGATTAGACCAAATGTTGGTGCCATCTAACTTACATGAAACCTAGAAACTAAAATGAACATACATTGCTACTCTATCGCTGACACAGCACTGTGGAGATCTGGCAATGCGAGACTAAGGTGGGGGGGGGGCAAAACTCAATCTTGCCTAGGGCAACGAAAGGGGCCCTGATGTTACGCCCAAAACACACCTATGATTAATTAAGACAAGTAAGTACAACTGCAGTGCCCTGCAGTGCCCTGCTACACCCTGTAGTGCCCTGCTACACCCTGTAGTGCCCTGCAATGCCCTGCTACGCCCTGTAGTGCCCTGCTACACCCTGTAGTGCCCTGTAGTGCCTTGCTACATCCTGCTACGCCCTGTAGTGCCCTGCTACACCCTGTAGTGCCCTGCTACGTCCTGCTACGCTCTGCAGTGCCCTGCTACGCCCTGCTACGCCCTGTAGTGCCCTGCTACACCCTGTAGTGCCCTGCTACGTCCTGCTACGCCCTGCAGTGCCCTGCTACGTCCTGTAGTGCCCTGCTACACCCTGTAGTGCCCTGCTACGTCCTGCTACGCCCTGCAGTGCCCTGCTATGTCCTGTAGTGCCCTGCTACACCCTGTAGTGCCCTGCTACGTCCTGCTACGCCCTGCAGTGCCCTGCTACGTCCTGTAGTGCCCTGCTACATCCTGTAGTGACCTGCTACGTCCTGCTACACCCTGTAGTGCCCTGCTACATCCTGTAGTGACCTGCTACATCCTGCTACACCCTGTAGTGCCCTACTACGTCCTGCTACACCCTGTAACGCCCTGCAGTGCCATGAACTACTACAACGACTATTTCTAGTCACTGTTCCATTATCTTTATTGTGACTAGTATTGCCACTGTTCATCACACCCCCAACCGGCACCGTCAGACACCGCCCACCAAGATCCTGGGTCTGTCCCAGGTTTCTCCCTAAAAGGAGTTTTTCCTCGCCACTGTTGCACTAAATGTTTGCTCTTGGGGGAAAAACTGGAATTGTTGGGTCTTTGTAAATTATAGAGTGTGGTCTAGACCTACTAAAGTGTCTCGAGATAACTCTTGTTATGATTTGATACTATAAATAAAATTGAATTGAATTGAAGCTGTAATTGCGATACCGCAATACCCTGGAACCGTGACATTTCTGCTGAAGGTTATCATACCGTCAGAATCTCATACCGGTGCGTGCCTAGTTATGGTTAATGTTAAAGTGTCAACGTCCTCAAAAAGGACATCGTATGTGAGAGTGAGTTTCTCTGGTCACCTGCTTGGCGATGGCCCAGAACCTCTTTTCCAGCAATTCCAAGGACAGCTGCACCCCGATCGCTAAAAATAGAAAACACAGACACCCATTAAAGACAGACGCAGGACACGATGGACTCTGCAGAGTTTGCTGTGTTTGTTGGGGAAAGGAGGAGGAAGAGGAGGAGGACAGGAAATCAATGCGACCCCGGCTTCACCTCTGCCTGACGCTAATGACGGGATGTAAACAGTGGTGAGGCTGATGGAGCGTGTGCTCCCTGCAGACGGGGTAATGACACCTTCAGTCCCTCGGTGAGTAGTCTCTCATTGCCAGACCTTCCTCCACAACGCTGGGGAGGAAGGTCTGGCTAGTCCACACAGCATTCTGGGATGGGAGAAAAACGTGCTCTGGTTTATTGGCATTTCTTTCAACCAATCACAATCGTCTTGGGCGCTAAGTGCCGGAGGGAGCCACGGTGCCTCTGCAAAATAGTCTCAGGAAGGAACTTGTTTTGGTGGAACATGTGGATGTTCAAATGTAGTTTTAGTCTCAGAAAGCTCAGATTGGACAGATAGTCTAGCTAGCTGTCTGGATTTACCCTGCAGAGATCTGAGGAGCAGCTAACCATAGTCCTCACAAATCCACCGGAGGTTAGAACGCCAACACAGAGACAGAGGAAGGTGACGGACATCTGGCCAAAATGAAAGACATCCGGTGGAATTTCTGGCGGCAACGGAGCAATCCCAGAAGTGACGTCGTGGATATAGACTACCAGTGATCAGTGCTGTACTAAAGGAGCTTTATTACTATGATTATCACAGTGACGTACAGCGAGGAGTCAGGAGCAAGCTAGTCTGGATCAACGGAAGTACATTTCCAGGAATAATTGCATGACCTTCTTCTCCCTCACCTTCTGCTCTCTGTGTGTTGCCGTTCTCAAACTCTGTTCCCTTAGGGCAACAATAACCCTTAAAGCTAATGAGCTACGCAGCGAAAATTGCAAATTCTGAAGATAATTTGGATGGGGCAACAAGGCAGGCCTACTTGGTTCTTTTGGGGAATGATTGTAGACATTTACAAAGAATATATTTAGGGCATTTCCTCTCTAACTGGGAGGTTTTGGGACTGATTGGTGGGATTGCTGTGGAGGAAGTACACACGGAGATACACTGGTAAGAGATAATGAGGTGTAACCATGTATCAGCTCATTTAAATAGCTCACGTTACTGTATAGTGTCAACAGTTAACTTCATTTAATAAAAGTGGCTTTTGCAGGGTGCAAATGTTCCACCAAAACAAGTTCCTTCCTGAGACCGTCACTGCGTCCGGAGCTCAGCGCCGCCCAAGACGGTTGTGATTGGTTTAAAGAAATTCAAACAAAACAGAGCATTTTTTTCATATCCCAGAATACATCTGTGGTGGAGCTGGATGGCAATGGTAGACGAGAAGCAAGCTGACGATCTGTGTAGAGTCTGATGTGTGTGAGCGGCGATTTTAAGACTTTACTCACTACCATGCAGTGGTGGAAAATACATTTTTAGATTAGATTCAACTTTATTGTCACTGTGTTTGCATCCAACCAGAAGTGCAAAAAGAGCAGAAGAGTGTAATGCAACATACATTTACTTCAGTATTGAATTTAAATACAATTTTAAGGTACTTTTACTTTGAGTATTTTCATTTTATACTACATTTAACGTCTACTCTTCTAATCAGCTGTTGTATTGATGTTTTCTTCTTTCCCTTCAAAATAACTTTTGAACAGATATAACATCAAAATTCTGACACCACATGTTTTATTTACATTTGAAATACTTTTATTATGAAATGAATCAAACTTCCATTTAGTGGACATCCCCACAGTGTTGCATGATGGGACAATACTCGCACACGCACACACACACACACACACACACACACACACACACACACACACACACACACACACACTTAGTGCGTTTCACTCTCTTTGTGGGGACCCGTCATTGACATAATGCATTCCCTAGCCCCTTACCCTAACCTTAACCATCACCACTAGATGCCTAACCTTAACCCTTACCCTCACCCTAACCATAACCTAATTCTAACCCTAATCCTAAAACCAAGTCTTAACCCTCAAACAGACCTTTAACCTTGTGGGGTCCAGCATTTTGGGTCCCACAAAGCTGTCCGGACCCCACGAATATAGTTAAACAAGAACACACACACACACACACACACTATTAGCAGCAGCATATTCAATTAGTTTTCCAGTGCAGAAATGCGTCAGAGACCCTCGATCATTATTGAATCCCAGCGTGTCATTGGGCTCTAAATATCGAGTTGTTGCGCTTTTCTTTGGGCCCTCTGCAGCCTCCTCAACAGCTAGATTGAAGAGGTTTAAATAAAGTGTAAGGGACTGTTCGTTATTTAATTAAGGGGCCACCGGAGGAGTTTTGCGGTCTCTAACCTAAAAAGCCTTGACCCTCCCCTCGACAGTAATAATTTTCTATGACCCTCACAAATAATTTGAAAAAGAAGCATGACCCTCCCCCTTCAGTATGCACTTAACAAAGAAGTACAGATGCCATTTGATTTTTACAGCCATGACGTACAGTAGTTAACCCCTGCATTCTCATCTTAACATCCCACTCCTCTGTTATGGTGTGGGGGCCATTTCAGTAGATTTACTCACTAACATTGTTGTGAAAACACAATAAGCATGGAAACTAAATGCACACTTCCTGCATTACTGCATTACTTCAAATACTAAGTCCCTCCTCTAGTGAACTAGTATTCACATGAAATAAAACAATAAAATATTGAGACCATTCAGCAAAGGACACTGGGAAGTCACCAATTCAACACTGGTTGCTATGGACTGGTCACTAGGCTTCGTCATTGTATATTTAACACATAGGTAAAGGTGCCGAAGCTGAACATTATATTCCAAAACACATATGTTTATTTTTAAAGCAGATTTTAAATTACATTGTAACAATTTAACAATTCGCCCTCATGAAATCCAATCGCGGCTGCTTATATTCAACTACAATGTAACGGTGAACACTCGGTGTTGGGCCTCCAGTCTGTTGAGATGCCTCTCCAAACTCACCATATAACGTTAAGACACGTTGAGAAAAAAGATCCGTATTTTGCCGTAATCCAATGACACGGAAAAAAAGTAATCCACAGCGATCAGTAGATCCACGGAAAGGGTCACGGTGTATCCAGCAAGGGGTCACATTCACCAGCCAGCTCCAAACAGGTGAACGAGGCCTCGCCACTTCGCCGTTTAAACAAAGTGGAATAACATATAAAAGTCCAAATCTACACAAAACCCACAATCAAGTATTAAGCTGACATCACATGTATATACATGGCATTTAGGAAACCTTTACTGCAACGTTGGCACGGCAAGATGTCCAGACTAGTGCAACAGTAACTTTCGTTTTTTGCGTCCTACTGCTCCCATCGTCAGCCAGGTCATATTTATTTTACTATAGCAGTATATGAAATCTGATGTATTACCTACCACCTACCATTTAGTTGTTTTGTGTTATTTAAGATATTTATAAAATATCTGGTCGTAATTATTCCACTCATTTTTTAAACAATGCAATTACCCGTTTGAGCCACCAGGGGGGCAGTGCTCCTCCTGCCCCTCCAGCCAACTCCGTGCATGCGGTCAGACCCATCTGCTAGGGGGCCGAGACTGAGACCTACATGATGAATATGCACCAAACAAGCCACTTTGAAATGTTGCTCTTTTCATGAATACGAAAGTTGGGTGACCCCCCCGCCCAGACTAAAAAATGTTGGATGACCCTCCCCTCAATAAAAAATAAAAAGACATGATCCTCCCCTATTTTCCTCCGGTGGTCCATTCCATAAATACCAAACGGTCCCTAAATGTTCATCTGATGTTCTAACAGTGCTAACCCGAGACTAACTACGTTTTGAAGAGCTTTGCTGAATGTTGATTCTGGCTTGTTATTGGCTGCATTATTGAGCACTTGACACTGAAACAGGAAGCGTTCCTGTTTAAATCTGCACTGATGCTAAGCGTCCAGTGTCTTTGACCAATGACTGCTGTTTCCGTCTCTCCTTCTTCAACTGCTGCTCAGAGGGATCTTTGTCTCTTTCTACTCTTTCAGTCGTCAGTCTGGTTGAACCGTTACACAGCGTTTTGTTCTCCGTGTACAAAACTAAATAACATCTATTTGTAAAGGGGACTTTCTGCATGCTTAAGTGTCCGGCGTTTAGGCTTCAGCCTCATCTCGGGGGAATACATTAGAATATTTTATCTGCAAAATATAAAGCAGATTTTTTAGGCATTGATAAAACCTTTAATGTAAAAGGATGAGACGTCTCTTCAAATGAAATCAAGGTAACAACGTTAACGTCTAGCGGTTATCTCTCTCTGTACTGCAGCAATCTGCAGTCAGTGAAACGCTCAATAACCACAAATAAAAGCTGCTCTGCCTTCCCAATAACACCAGCACACAAGAGACTCCACGTGTGTGTGTGTGTGTGTGTGTGTGTGTGTGTGTGTGTGCATGTACGTGTGTGTGTATCTGTGCATGAGTGTGTGTGTCTCTGCATGCGTGTCAGTGTGTGGGTGTCAGTGTGCGTGTGTGTGTGTGCGCCAGTGTGCGTGTGCCAGTGTGTGTGCGTGCGTGCATGCACGTGTGTGTGTGTGTGTCAGTGTGCGGGTGTGTGTGCTTGCCAGTGTGTGTGTGCATGTGTGTGTGTGCGTTTGTGTGCACACGTGCGCGTGTGCGCGTGTCAGTGTGTGTGTGTGTGTGTTTGTGTGTGTGCATGTACGTGCATGTGTGTCTGTGCGTGCTTGCGTATCAGTGTGCGCGTGCGGGTGTGTGTGCATGCCAGTGCGTGCATGCGTTCATGCGTGCGTGTCAGTGTGTGTGTGTGTGTGTGTGTGTGTGTGTGTGTGTGTGTGTGTGTGTGTGTCAGTGTGTGTGTGTCAGTGTGTGTGTGTCAGTGTGTGTGTGTGTGTGTGTCAGTGTGTGTGTGGCAGTGTTTCAGTGTGCGGGTGTGTGTGCGTGCCAGTGCATGTGTGCATGCGTGTGCGTTTGTGCGTGTGTGTGCCAGTGTGCGTGTGTCAGCATGCGTGCGTGCGTGTGTGTGTGTGAAGAACAGCTTTCATTATTGAAGTGACCAAATGCTCTTGGAGATCTTACATTGATCTGAGAGAAAAACGACCCCCGCTGGTCCTCTAAACGCCGCGGCCACTGAGTGACGAGCAGCTGCGGACGGCCGCGGCCGCCGGCTCGGACCGGATCCTTGGATCTCCCCAGGCACACTGGGTTTTTAATTGCTCTGGTATTGACTTTTCTTTAGAGAAGAGTCAAGCTAACCAGGACCAATCAGGTCCGGCTCTTGAATGATGTCATTCATTCACAAAGTGGCACTCCCATCACGTTCATTCATTCACAAAGTAGCACTCCCATCATGTTCATTCATTCACAAAGTAGCACTCCCATCATGTTCATTCATTCACAAAGTAGCACTCCCATCACGTTCATTCATTCACAAAGTAGCACTCCCATCACGTTCATTCATTCACAAAGTAGCACTCCCATCACGTTCATTCATTCACAAAGTAGCACTCCCATCACGTTCATTCATTCACAAAGTAGCACTCCCATCATGTTCATTCACTCACAAAGTGGCACTCCCATCACGACCAGTCAGGTCAAGAGCCGGACCTGACTGGCCCTGGTTAGTCAACCAAACTATTTAAGGCTATAGTTGAGGTGAATGTGTGAATGTGTGAATGTGTGAATTTACCTGATGAAGGTCTAAGACCGAAACGTATTTTTCTAAATACATTATTGCTTGCGTAATGGTCAGTGTGCGGGACTCTTCTCTAAGCTTTTGATCTGCTACTTTTGATCACATCCTACGCACCTGCCCGACAGAAGAGGTGTGCAAAAAAAGCTTTCTTACATTGACTTTTCTTTAAAAGTTCATGAACCTAGAATCAGGCGGGAGCAAGAAACGCCCAAAATACAGTCGGACTGAAACTGGATTTTTGGGGTTATTTGAGTAGGAAAAAAATGCAATGACAGATTATCTTCCAATACGTATTTTTTGACGAGGGCTGCATGATATGAGAAAAATGTGCGATAACGTAATCACAGATATTAGTGTTTTCAGTTCTGCTGCTTTCAGTGTTCTGCTCAAATACAACAAATGAATGTTGAATTCAAAACAAATGAAAGGAAATCATTTCCAACTTTCTTTTTTTTTTTAACAAATGGTACACTGAATTGAATATAAAAGGCAGCACTGAAAAAAGAATGACGGTTACATTTTAAAGTGCAGTTTTCAATTGATATTTCCTGTAATTCGCGATGCGTTGAACACAAAACATGAAATGTTCGTCAATAAGAAGCTTTTTTTTAACATTGTGACCATGTTCTCTTTTGAGCTGGAGACATTTCACAGTTTGAAACTCACTACAAACTACGTATAACTCCTCCAACATTTCATTAGTATTTCAGTATTTATTTTCTTGTTTGTTATCAGCCAACAACTACGCTGATTAAGACACACGCAACCGCTGAAAAGTTGGTAATTCGCTGTCGCAAGCTTGATCGTGTCCAGTCGGATGTCTTTACGACATGTCTTTTGAAGCGTTTGTTGCCGCTTTTGACCCTTGTTTCGTTTCCAGTTTCTAAAAGTTGAGGGATTTTCTGCATTGAGTACTTTTACTTTTAAAAGGAACATGCCGACTTATTGGGACTTTGTCTTATTCCCCGTTTCCCCCAGAGTTAGATAAGTCCATACATACCCTTCTCATCTCTGTGCGTGTCGTAACTCTGTCTGACGCCCCCACCGCTAGCCTAGCTTAGCACAGATCCTGGAGGTAACAAATAACAAGGTCACATGAGACACAGCCATCTTCTAACCGTATACAAACTGGGAACTATATTCTCAGAAGGCGAAGCACTGCTACTTCTGCTACTTGGGCGGAGTGATTTGCTCACAGCAGCTGAGAAGCCCCGTGGTGAGGAGCAGAGAGTAACAACGGTGCTTTCAGGTGTTGCGCTAATCACTCCGCCCAAGTAGCAGAAGTAGCAGTGCTTCGCCTTCTGAGAATATAGTTCCCGGTTTGTTTACGGTTAGAAGATGTCTCATGTGACCTTGTTATTTGTACACGCTGTGACTATACAAATCACAACATGTAAATAGGAACATGTTGGCGTTATTTTGTGACCTATTGGGAGCAGTAGGCTAGATGGAGCCGGTTACCTCCAGGATCTGTGCTAAGCTAGGCTAGATGGAGCCGGTTACCTCCAGGATCTGTGCTAAGCTAGGCTAGATGGAGCCGGTTACCTCCAGGATCTGTGCTAAGCTAGGCTAACGGTGGGTGCGTCAGACAGAGTTACAACTCGCACGGAGATGAGAAGGGTATGTATGGACTTATCTAACTCTGGGGGATACGAGGAATAAGACAAAGTCCCAATAAGTCGCCGTGTTCCTTTAACACTTTAAGTACATTTTCCTGATTACACTTACATACTGTTACTAAAGTAACATTTTCAATGCAGGACTTTTTACTTGTAACAGTATTTTTAACAGTGTGGTGTTAGTACTTTTAGTTTAAGTACAGGATCTGAATACTTCTTCCACCGCTGTATTACAGTGTAGAAATGTGACACTGCATTTGGTGTCCAGAGAGACTTGTGACCTCTGGGTCCTTTAAAGCTCATAAGGCATCACTCTCCTTCATTCTTTTTTTAAAATAGCCTCTCTGTGGACTCAGTGGTCTGCGGCTTTGCTCTGCTGCTTGATTCCATTTGTTTGCCCCCCCCCACCCCCCGCACCCTCCTCCTTTCCTGTCAGCGGCGGCGGCGTCATCGCCCGCCCTTCAGCGCTGCAGCGGCATCGTTTCCGCTGCAGTCTGCACTCTCGGCGAGGGACAAAAACACACCGCACACACTCATCTACGGCGGCCCTCAGGGGCAAACGCACTGCAACTTAGACTTAGACACGCAAATAGACTAAACACAAGCAAATTAAGAGAACACCTTCATTAATTTGACAACACATGCGCATCATTCAGCAAACGCGCTGCAAATACACACAACACAACCAAATACACACAACACAACCAAATACACACAACACAACCAAATACACACAACACAACCAAATACACACAACACAACCAAATACACACAACACAACCAAATACACAAAAGCGCTGTAAATACACACAACACAACCAAATACACACAACACAACCAAATACACAAACGCACTGTAAATACACACAACACAACCAAATACACACAACATAACCAAATACACAAAAGCGCTGTAAATACACACAACACAACCAAATACACACAACACAACCAAATACACACAACACAACCAAATACACAAACGCGCTGTAAGCTACAGAAACTATGCAAAAAGAAGCGCACCCAATCCCCAAAAACAAACGCCGCATCCAGATTACACAACCAAAGTTCTCCGTAAATGCTGCGCATGTTTTCTTAAATTGCTTGTGTTTTGTCTATTTACGTGTGTTTCATTAAAGCTTTTTGGATGCTTTTATATAGGCCTTAGTGGTCCCCTAATACTGTATCTGAAGTCTCTTTTATATAGACCTTAGTGGTCCCCTAATACTGTATCTGAAGTCTCTTTTATATAGGCCTTAGTGGTCCCCTAATACTGTATCTGAAGTCTCTTTTATATAGGCCTTAGTGGTCCCCTAATACTGTATCTGAAGTCTCTTTTATATAGGCCTTAGTGGTCCCCTAATACTGTATCTGAAGTCTCTTTTATATAGGCCTTAGTGGTCCCTAATACTGTATCTGAAGTCTCTTTTATATAGGCCTTAGTGGTCCCCTAATACTGTATCTGAAGTCTCTTTTATATAGACCTTAGTGGTCCCCTAATACTGTATCTGAAGTCTCTTTTATACAGGCCTTAGTGGTCCCCTAATACTGTATCTGAAGTCTCTTTTATATAGGTCTTAGTGGTCCCCTAATACTGTATCTGAAGTCTCTTTTATATAGACCTTAGTGGTCCCCTAATACTGTATCTGAAGTCTCTTTTATACAGGCCTTAGTGGTCCCCTAATACTGTATCTGAAGTCTCTTTTATATAGGCATTAGTGGTCCCCTAATACTGTATCTGAAGTCTCTTTTATATAGGCCTTAGTGGTCCCCTAATACTGTATCTGAAGTCTCTTTTATATAGACCTTAGTGGTCCCCTAATACTGTATCTGAAGTCTCTTTTATATAGACCTTAGTGGTCCCCTAATACTGTATCTGAAGTCTCTTTTATATAGGCCTTAGTGGTCCCCTAATACTGTATCTGAAGTCTCTTTTATATAGGCCTTAGTGGTCCCCTAATACTGTATCTGAAGTCTCTTTTATATAGGCCTTAGTGGTCCCCTAATACTGTATCTGAAGTCTCTTTTATATAGACCTTAGTGGTCCCCTAATACTGTGTCTGAAGTCTCTTTCCCGAAATTCAGCCTTGGTGCAGAATTACAGCCACTAGAGCCAGTCCCACAATGAGCTTTCCTTAGGATGGGCCATTTCTGTGTCTGTAGCTTTAAATGCACAGGGACCAGAGGCAGGCTGGGGGAACTCACATTAATGTTAAAAAACCTCATAAAGTGACATTTTCATGCCATGGGACCTTTAAGTTGCAGTGCGTTTTCCCCTGTCGGCCACCGTATTCATACCACTTTACAACCTCACGTCAGTAGCTCGCAAATACCTCATGCTGTGCAAGAGGGAGTTCATGAGGACCAGGGTCGGGCATCGTTTAGATTTTAACAATCGTGATTCCAATTCCGATTCTTCCTTTCGATTCCGGTTGTTATCGATTCTCGACTCGACGGATCACATGCTTATTTCATAGATCAGAGGAGGATTTCATTTGGATTCAATGGTGATTTGCAGTGTTCCCGGGCTTTTTCAAATGTGAAATAAAGCCACACTTTAGAGCGCCGCTTCCTGCGCTCCGTGACTGCAACGTAACAAGCGCCTGGAAGCTACGGAAGCCAAAACATGCAAGTGTTAAATTTGTTTGCGTGGATGAATAAAAAGTTACATTCGTATAATTTATGAATATTTTCTTTTGCCAACGTTAGATATCTTCACAGCTACAAGACATATTTAGTAACACAGAGATTAGTTTGGTTTCAACACAGCTTTTGTTTTCCTCTTTGTACAAAAGTATTGGATGGACATGGATAGTTTCCTCTATAACAGCATATTTAGGTCACAGATTTGAACTCCAGCTGTCAGATCCATGTAAAGTAAAAAGACCTTTGAATTGTACTTGAGTCAACGTAGCTCAGCTTGCAGTGAAGGGTTCTTAGTCTTATCCTTGGACCAATCAAATGCATACAGTGCACTGTATACGTTACACACTGTCATTGTCTTTTTGTATTAGCGTCTGTATAGTTCGATACAGTCCTGGAAAGAAATACAAGACATTACATATTACTACTCTCTCATACAAAGTCTCTCTCCCCCCCCCCCTCTCTCTCTCCCTCTCTCTCTCACCCTCTCTCTCTCTCCCTCTCTCTCTCTCCCTCTCTCTCTCTCCCTCTCCCTCTCTCTCTCTCTCTCCCTCTCTCTCTCTCCCTCTCCCCCCCTCTCTCTCTCCCTCTCTCTCTCTCCCTCTCTCTCTCTCTCTCCCTCTCTCTCTCTCCCTCTCTCTCTCTCCCTCTCTCTCTCTCTCTCCCACTCTCCCTCCCTCTCTCCCTCCCTCTCTCTCTCTCCCTCTTTCTCTCCCTCTCCCTCCCTCCCTCTCTCTCTCTCTCTCTCTCTCTCTCCCTCTCCACCCTCTCTGTCTCTCTCTCTCTCTCTCCCTCCCTCCCTCTCCCTCTTTCTCTCCCTCTCCCCCTCTCTCTTCCTCTCTCTCTCCCTCCCTCCCTCTCTCTCTCTCTCTCTCTCTCCCTCTCCCTCGCTCCCTCTCCCCCCTCTCTCTCTCTCCCTCTCCCTCGCTCCCTCTCCCCCCTCTCTCTCTCTCCCTCTCCCTCGCTCCCTCTCCCCCCTCTCTCTCTCTCTCCTCTCCCTCTCTCTCTCTCCCTCTCTCTCTGTCTCTCTCCATTCAGAGCTCAGCCTGCAGCTGCAACACTCTGCTGTTACTATTTCTGTCAAACTGCTTTAATGCACATTACACGCTCAGTACAACACATTTACTCTCTCTCTTACACACACACACACACACACACGCACAGACCATTAGCAGCAGCATGTAGCTTCTCCAGCTCTCTCTCTCTCTCTCTCTCTCTCTCTCTCTCTCTCTCTCTCTCTCTCTTGAACACACACAGAAGCTGGCTCGGCCTCAGTCGGGCGGCTGGGTGTGTGTCGGACGGAGCTCAGAGACGAGGGAGCAGCGGTGTGGACGAAGAGGAGGAAGACGACGACGTTCAATCCGGAGTAAAACTCCAAATGCAGCGTCTGCTTTCTGGTTTTAACAGACGCTTTGAGAGCCTGGGTTCCAACGAGGAATCGAGCTGCTGCCGTTTTTTTAAAAATCCGAGACCAGTTTCTGTCCTTGAAGACAAAGTCTGGTTTCTGGGGCTTTCAGATTTGTTCAGTTCAGATTTTTTTTAATTTTTTATCTTCTCTTCTGAACGCTGCAGATGAAGCAGAAGAAGAACAGTTTCTGTCTTCTTTCTCTGTTTGGAGGCTGAAACAGCAGAGCCAATGGTGAGCGGTGTGTGTGTGTGTGTGTGTGTGTGTGTGTGTGTGTGTGTGTAGATACTGAATTTAGAGTTACGTGCATTGAAAGTGATAAAGAGTGTGTGTCCTGCATGCACATACTTACTAGTACTTGCTAAGTACTAGTGTACTTTTGGTTTGTTTTTCCTCATTTGGGACCCCCTTAATGAAAATGAAGGAAAATATTAACGCTACAGAATAATGGACCTGCAACTAATGATCATTTTCATTGTCAATCAATTTGAATTAATTTCACATTTAATTGATGGTTAACAAAATGTTAGAAAATTGTGAAAAAGCGCACCTGAGGTGACGTCTTCAAACGATTTACTTTGTCTGAACAACAGTTCAAAAGTGGCTTATAAAGTGACCTGATCTGCTTAATAATTATCAAATTAGCTCCCCTTCAGTCTTCTGCCAGTTGACACCACGGTATTTTAGGGAATCGTGTGCTTGTGTTAGTCTCCTGTCCTGTCTCAACGCACTGATGTCAGCTCCATAAAGAAATGGCTTCGCTGTGGAAGAACTCGACTGGTCTGCACAGAGTTGGATTGAAACCCTGTCCGACACCTTTGGGATGAACTGGAGTACCGACTGTGTTTCTGTCCTGATCCCCCAACAGCAGTGTTGGACCGCGCTGAGGCTCTCTCCCCGCAGCCAGGCTCTGATACCAGCTATAGCAGCAGATTCATGCTCTTTGGATTTGGAACGGGATGTTCAACAAACACATATGGCTGGAATCTTCGCCTGGCCGCATACTTTTGGCCAAGTCGGGGACAAGCATATGCCTTTGCTTTAAATAGAGAGAGTCTAAAAGCATGTGTGTGTGTGTGTGTGTGTGTGTGTGTGTGTGTGTGTGTGTGCCCGTAGTTTACTTGCTCTCTGTGGTTTTCCTCGCTCGTCCCGCCTCAGCGTGGATGCTGCAGTGGGTTTGTGCTCTCGGCCCTTTACGGGCCGAATGCTGGGCTGCATCGTTCTCAGGCTGTTTTGGAGAAAGGGAACGGAGAGTAAGGGGGGGAGGGGAGGGGGGGGGGCTGCCTGTCAGAGGCCATTACGCAGATAGCAGGATGCCACGTTAGAGCACAGAAAACCCCGAGCGATGCACTGCAGATGAAGCAGGGGACACGTCGGCAGGACTTCAGTGACCAAATCACCAACAGCTGGGTTTTAAAAATCGAGATACTAATCAACTTTTCCAAATGAAAAAAAAAAGTCTGTTTTGCTGCTTTTTGTTGCACAATGTCGACCCACAAACAGGTAGAGTGAATCCCCGGGGCCCGTGATGTTTTCCAGAGATCTTTCATGGGATGGCCTAAAGCAGGGGTGTCAAACATATGGCCCGTGGGCCAGAACTGGCCCGCCAAAGGGTCCAATCAGGCCCACTGGATGACTTTGCAAAGTGTGAAAATTGCAGAGAATTAATTCCAATTCCAAATTTACCACTTTAATCTAAAATATCCGAGTTATTTTCGCCGTTAATGTACGACTTTATTCTTAGAAATTCAAATTTTTTCTCAGAATATTACCCCTCTCTCCTTGGTCCGTAACATTTCTTTCCCCCTACATGGCCTGAGAACGCTGTCGTAGCAGAAGCAACGTGCGTTTGCCAACATCACGCTAACAAGAAACTCTGTGGCAGATAAAGTTTCTGATCTTTCTGGAGTGGTTGACTGGTCCGGCCCACTTGAGATCAAATTAGGGGAATGTGGCCCATGAACTAAGATGAGTTTGACACCCAGCTCGTTGGTCTGATTGGTTGAAGGACTGTCCAATTGCGTACAGAGTCATTTGAACTATGCCCGTTGATCACGCCTCTTGTGCAGTAGAAAATACAGAGCAGACTCCCCAGACTAATGTTCACTCTTAAGAGATTGAGCTCGGTCTGGTGATAGCCAGACTAGCAGTTTACAGCACCTGAGCGCCAGTATCTGTTAAGCGCTTGGAAACTAAATGTAAGCGTTGTTTTAAAAGTAGTCCTTTCTGTACGTCAACTCGTACTTTTTTTCGAGGACAAATGTCGAACAAAATGGGGGGAAAAAACCATCAAAAAAAGCATCAGAAAAACAAACAAATATAGGATATATGTCAAACTTCGGAGATGAAAACCTATAATACGTATCAAGGCCAATTTAATTCTCGTTTGGCCAACGGCACATTGAAATCAAATGATTGTGATACGATGATCCCAGAACGGGGAAGTGCGTTGTTATATTTAATTGCCCCAGGCTATCGGCCAACACTTATTGTGGAACCCTGTTGTACATTTGCGTACATCTCATCCGCGCGTGTGGACAGTGTTGTGGCCATTTTTCTCTCACAATGTTTCTGGCTTTGAAACAAAAAGATGATGTGGTCATTATTTGTCCTGCCTACTACGTTCTGATCGGTACCGTTGATTTTCCAACAGTCAATGAGCACAACACCAGACCTATTTCAATGGCTGACTCTGACATGTTAGGGGATATTCGGGTGCGGGAAAAGTATATATATGTATAAAGAGAGCTGGATATGGTGCCCGCATGTTTGTGGAATGGGTTAGACCAGGTGCTTAAACATTGTACAAACATAATAAAGTTTAAAAAGTGATATAAAAACATTTTATTAAAAGGATATGACGAGGAAGAGAGATGACTGTGAACGAGGGTTAGTGTACGGATTGTTAGGATGATGGATTTACAGAAATGGGTTGTTGACTTACTTAAAATGTAATTAAATAATCAAAAGGGTTTGGTACGTGGAAAATTAGAGATGTATTGTTGTGTATATTGGTTACCATGTTGTAAAAAATATATGATATATAAAGAAATGAGTTAAAGTAAATGAGGGGTAGGAAACGTTACAAGCTTCGGTTTCATCATGCTCCTTTTGGGACAAATTTTTTAAATCAGAAATGGTAATAGTATTTTTAATATTACTTGTAAACACTGTATGGATATTGTTCTTTTTCCTTTGGTGTGTTGCTACACACTTTTTATTTTATATGTGTATGTATGTGTATATATGTATGTGTATGTGTGGGTATGTGTATGTGTGTGTATGTATGTGTGTATGTGTATATATGGATACATGCTGTATGTGTATATGTATTTTTAGTTTTGTTCGAAATAAAAATAAATGAAATGAAATGTTCCCAAGTATCCGACTATGGAACTGCAATGAAAACTGAATCCACCGTGGCCCAAATATTTCCTCACAGAGCTATATTACAACTTTATGTAACGGTTAACGTTAGCATGAGCACCAATATGGACAGAAACTCAAACTGTATCAACTGAAAATCTCAAAGGAAATTGCCATTTTGCTAACATGGCGCTTAGCTCACCAGATCATTACTTCACGCTATGACCACACAATCGATCACGATTGATCAGAGGTGAAAAACAGAAGCAACCAATATCATTAACAGCTGTTCAGAGCCACTCTTGGACCCCGATATAGCGCGTCACACCATCATTTGTTTTTCGCCCCGAGTAGCTCGCTGGTTATCAGCTAACAAATGAAGTGCTGTGTATGTGCAAACAGCTCGTGTGAATGTGCTTTAGAGTCGGACGTGCGATGATAACGCGACGGTCCAAACAGGAAACAGAGAGTGAGCGGTTGTTCCGACGCCATCTGGACTTTCAAACAGGCGTCTGGTCCGCTCCGGGATTGAAACCACAGTTTTAATCTGCCCCCTCCCTCCCCGCAGCTGCTGTGTGGGCGCCGTCTAATCTGGCTGATGGGGCTTTTCACAAGTGGTTGCGACGGCTGTTTGCTCCCAAAAACGGAGGATATTATTCTCCTCGCTTCTTATAAATGTGGAAGCATTTTCTAAACTGTCATTAACTTGTCAACATTAGTTAACAGTGTTAACAGTGGAGCAGGAAACCCAACTTTTGGACGTGATGCGACATAAAAATCCGCACAGGAGTAGGCTGCAAATCCCTCCCTCCCCTCCCGTCATCTTTCATCATTGACATCCTAAAATAAAACGAATACAGTGTGACTCACAGATCAACCTGCTGGGTAAAGTTTGACTTTAGGTGAATGTGACGTCCTCTATGCTCTCGCTGGAGTCTTTAGAAGACACCAGTCCAAAAGAAAGAGACGCCGAGTAGCGCAGAGACGAAGAATGCACGCTCAAAAGATACCAGTGAATGAGGATGGGAGAAGCAGCCGGGAGCAACTTCAGCTCTTGATAAACAGAAGATGACATACCAAATGGGCTGTCCTCGATTTAAAAAATTCTTAGATCAACTAACACTGATACGATTTTGTCCACTAATCAATTAGGTGATTTAATCGACTTTTGAGATTCTCTCAAAGTCACAAAAAATCATGCAAAAGCACCACTTTAAATCTTATGTTTACCAGCGATCAGTCTTGCATTGCCAGAACTTCCTCTTCATCCCCATTAGATACGCTAGGATCTGATAAAGGCTAGCTCATCCTCTTACAGGCGGCTGTAGTATGGGACCGACAGCTGTCACTCACAGCTGATCTGCGTTACTAAGCCTGTAGACTCTTTCATTTGTATTTTCTTGCACAGCATGTTAGTATTGGCCCACACTGGACCTGGAACCAATGGATGTATGACAAGGACGTGGCTACAGCGTTGGGGGTGGAGCCTTGTTCATTCCTGTGAGAGTTGCTCAGTTGCGCATGAAGCCATCATGGAGCCAAAAATGACCTCGGATGATCGGCGCTGCTTCCTCACTGCGCGGCCCATAGAGCAGGCGCAGTAGAGACCGCTGCCGAGCCCGCCCCCTTCATGGTTAGCTCTTCGCTAACTTGAACGGGGATTTAATCATGCAGATCTTCTAGAAATGTTATCGGACCAAATGGATCAAATTCTGGTAGGGAAACGAGTCATTTCGCGGGGGTTGTTATGCTCAAAAAAATAATTATTTGCCATGTTAATCTTTGGGGAAAAGTCTTTTTGGGCCAGAGGGCATCACGTGACAGACACGGAAGTTGTAATTCCACCGTTTGGCCGCTTTGTTCAATTAGCTTCCTGAGGGTCTGCTGGAGCCGTCCAACAAGTCCTCGTACTGTAAGGTCAAGAAAGGTTGCTTCTGGTTTGGTTGCTTTAAGCTTTAAGATTTTTCTGGTGAGAAAAGTCTGCAGACAGCCTAAGCATCAGTACTTATTGTACATTATCTTCTGCACACATGTAGAGGAAGTGCATGTCATAGTCATCTGCGAGCTAAAGCTCTGACTTTGCACTTCTGATTTCTGGTCTCCTGATGACGTGAAGTGACGTCAAATGTTCTTCTGGGAGCCACATTCGCCTCCCATTATCCCCCTCCTCTACCTGCGTTGTACTTCCTTCCGTTTTGTAATCGGTCACTTGTGGCCTGAAGGCACCTTGCTGCCTCACGCGGGCCGCAGAGGAGTGACTGGCATCATTGTGCCAACTGAACAAAAGACAGACCTGCAACAAAAGAAAGACCCTGAGGCAGCTTTTTCTCTGGCTCTTTATAGCAGCTACAGACGGATGATGGAGTGACAGCACTTTTCTTTACCTCTGCATATCTCAGTGCCCATAACTGCCAGAGAGATCAAGGAGGAGGAAAAATAGTGATATTAAAAACAAATTATCAAAAAATGTTCTTCTCGGTTGTGTGTGTGAAACAATACTGACGCCGTACTGTATCTGCAGCGTACAGAAATTGCGCGTGGGCGTTAAGAAGACAGAAGTTGGCGTTGACTTCTCTCCGGTGTTGCTGGATGAAAACACAAGAGGATTATTTCACTTTATCATGAAGCTTGTGTGTTCTCTCCGAGAGAGAGAGGCAAATAATGAAAAAGGATTGAGGACAAGCGAAAAGCTGTGAATTACAGCCCAACCTTGGTCTGCGATGCCAACATACCATAGAACAGCTCTGCCGGAGACTAAGCTGTTGATGGTTTTTAATCAGCGCGCACCAAATACTGCACTTAATCTCGCATATCATGTTGTACTCTTTATGGCGGCTGAGAGGTTTCACAAACAGGCCAGGGGAAAATAAATCCTCCATTTAAATCGCTGGTCAGGATGCAAAGCGTGGTGTGTGAAGGAGTACATCTTGTATTTGCTAGTGACGGGATGAATGGAAGAAAAGATGTGTGAAAGCTGAAAGAGAGCTCACAACAAAGGATTACCCTTTACTATCCTAGAGGAGTGAAGCGGAGGAGTCATTTCAGTCGTCCACTCATTTTCTCAGACAAATAACTCCTTGTTTTAATCACCAGTACGAAAATAAAATCATCAACCGTGTTCGGAAATGTCAGTTGTTTTGAATAAAAAGTCCAAAGGTACAGCTGATTGGAAACATCCAGCTGAAGATGACGTGTTGTATAAACCTAGTTAAACATTCAGCGGTTTTAAATCAGTTTACTTTCACATTCTGGGTGAACTTCGGACGAATTCAGTTGCCATTGCAACCCGTTCTGAGTTTAGTGTTTGGTGTCTTTGCTCGCAGACTGATCTCACTAAGTGGCGTATGTATGACACGCCAATTCGTATGCCCTTTTTGCGTGTTATGAAGACACATAATAGTTTTTTTTAGCGTGTTTATCAACACCGTTTGGGCTCCATTGACCTACATTACATGTGAATTTTCGCCATATAGCGAGTAGTATGAAAGGACGGAGGTTGGTTGGGGTGGTAGATGGGTCAAATATTGTTTTACACATTGTTCTCGCGATAACACGGCACGTGGCGTGTATGTTTACATCCGCTGTATACAGCGTAGACATACACGTGGATAGCTCAAAATGCGTACAGATAACACGCCATTTGTCTTTAGGAAAGTGACGTGTATGTTTACGCAAAGTTGTTGCGAGGATTGGGCATCGAGAACCGATTCCTACTTGGAATCGTTTAAAAAATTACGATTCCAGTAGAATCGTTTCTTTAATGGAATTGTTTAGAGGATTTTGGTTTCCGAAGCGGCCAGGCGCTTGTTGATTTGCAGCCTCGGAGCTCGGTAAGCAGCGCTACCATTGAATTATTTGTGAAAATAGGCATGTAACCCGTTTCACACTCCAGCCCTCAAAGAATCGAACCGGAATCGAGTATCGATGAGAACCGGAATCGAAAGGAAGAATCAGAATTGTTAAAATCCGAAAGATGCCCAACCCTAGGTGGCGGTAGCTCAGTCCGGAGGGAGTTGGGTTGCCATCACAACGCGTTCTGAGTTTGGTGTCTGGTGTCTTTGCTACAGCTACAACCATAAATCAGCCGGGCTGATGTATTGACCGATATTACCTTATTGCAGATATATCGGTGCTTATCTCTACTGATAAGTAACATGAAGGAATTGTTAGTAAGGAAATGCCAAATTATGTTTCTCCGATACATTTTGCGTCCATCAGAGAGCCCGGACCGCTTCCTCCATTTCTTTCCCGTTAAAGGAGGTCAGAGCGTCAGATAGAGGGAGTCTGTACAGATTGTAAAAGCCCCATCAGGCAAATTTGTTATATTGGGTGGATACAATTGACTCGATTCAAATTGAATAAAAGTTCATTGTTCAAGTGTAAAAGGTCGCGCTCACTACATATCCTGGTCACAAACAAATCTAAGTGATCTTCGACCCTGGTACCCTCAAAAATCCAGTATATGTCACGCGGTCTTTGCCACAGGACCGGTCACTGAGGCTGACGGCTATGGTAATATTTGGAGCCACTAGTTGTCTGTTGTTGAAATATATCTAACAGGTTATGGCTGTTTAGTATCAATAAATCATCCAGAAGACTCCTCTTGTTTCTCTGTTGAAGTACCATTTTTCAAATGTGAATTTATAGCTCTCTTCCCATTACAACATTTCCTACGCTGTCTCCTTTTTACTTTTGTCCAGGACGCTCTCCACAGCTGGACATTGGTGTGAACCGGCAGAGTGCGGATACAGCTGGATGAGAGTTTGAAGTTACAGTAGAGTCAATGTGACAGACATGAAGAACCCGGACCAGTATGGAGGAAGTCACCTGGAGAGTCTGGGTGAGTCCGGACAGACGCTTCATCGAAGCGACAGAAGAGACAGCAGAGAAGCACTTTTATGAAGTCCGTTAGTGCCGTTAGTCTGGCAGAGCGGAAATATCAGCCCTTATTTGGCTTACTCAAAGTCATTATATAATTTCCAAGAAATGTTTCTTTTGTGTATGACTTCCAAGAAACTGTAGGCTGAAAGAAGGAGGGTTATTTGATATTATAATATTGTTGCACTGCTCACTAAGTTCAGTTGTATGTCTGCAGACTTGAACTCCGATCTTTATTGATGAAATAGCCAGCTCGGTCTCCTGATAATTCATTGATTAATCTTCGGCAACAGAAAAGCCTCAACACTTTAGATATCCTTCATTTTCTACATTTTCTCACTTGTTGTTGTTGCAGTGTTGTTGTAACGTCTCTCCCTTCTAAAATCTGTTCCCCATGTCCTCCAGCGTGTGCAGCGCTGTCCAGTCTGGTGTTGGTTCTCCTGGGACTGCTGGGCTCGGCCCACGGCTGTCCGGGTGTCTGCACATGCTACGGTAACACCACTGACTGCTCCGCAGTGGGCCTTCTCTCTCTGAAGCCAATCCTGGGACTGCTGGACCCAGACTCGCTGATCCTCCGCCTACCCCACAACAACCTGTCGTCCCTGGGCACGACCGACCTGTCCAACCTCAGCAGCCTGGACCTCCTGGACCTCTCCCAGAATCACTTTTCCACCTTGCAGCCCGGGGCTTTCTCGGGCCTGAGCGGCCTGCGCTGCCTCAATCTCTCTGCCAACTACCTCGGGGTTCGCCTGGTGACCCCTGACCCCAACAATGGCACAGAAGTCCTCCACAACGGAAGTCAAGGGAGCGTTGGCCTGAGCAGGGACGTTTTCAGGGGGCTGTGGCGGCTGCGGGGACTCGACCTGTCCTCCAACGGCCTCCTGTGGCTGCCCAAAGGCATGCTGGATGGGCTTCAGAGACTCGCCTGGCTGTCCTTGGCCAGCAACCGGCTGGCGGCCCTGGACAGAGTCACCTTCGAGCCCCTGGTGGGGCTACAGCAGCTCCGCCTGGCGGGAAACCCCTGGGAGTGCGACTGCAAGCTGAGAGACTTCAAGCACTGGATGGAGTGGATGGTTTACAGGGGTGAGCAGAGCTGTTAGCGGGCCTCTCCACATCTCAAATACTCTGAAGTTTGATAGGTTTGGCAGTCGGCTTTAAGACCGTACCGGAGCGAATTTCTTCGGATTTTTTTGAGTCAGTACTTTCAAAGCTGTCTAATCAAAGCAATTAATCTCCGCTCTGCAGAATGGACGGATGCTGAGCAAAGACATCTAAGAATATAATGACCTCAATCCTTGCCTGTCTCTTTCCTCCACTACATCTTTTCTATTTTCCAGAAAGTTTTTTTTTTAATTGAGCCAAAAGGTGATTGTACAGACAGTAACATAATTGAATCAGTGCTTATTTTTGTAGGAAAGTGAAGGCAAGGTTACAATCACCAATCTGTACATAGGACATTTGGTGCCAAAATACAGAATTATAACAAAAAGAACATAAGAAGAGACCTTCATTTCCCCATACCCTTCCTATTCCTCAAACTACTACTCTTACTCATTCAACTCACTAAAAATACAACAGTGCGTATTTGTATTCTACAACTTTTACTGTGTCAGGTTCAGGGCTGCCAAATCGTACTATATTGTACTTAAATACGTATCTTACCCTTACCAGATGTAATGTAATAGTCCGGACATGTAGCCACACTTTGGTTGAGGGAACCAATGTCCCTTTCTATGACATCAAGTTATTTCTTTTGCTGTGATGAGACAGTCAGAAAGGAATTGGTGCTGGAATTTGGTGATTTGGGTATATTTCAGACGTTCCAAGGACAATCAGTAAAGCCCAGTTCAGACCAAATATTCGCCAAATTACCGTTTTAGAATGTTGCGGCGGTCTAAATCGGCCCTTCTCAGCTGATGGTGTCGCTGCGACTCAGCTGGTCGAGTCTCCAGTAGGGTTGGGTACCGAAACCCGGTTCCACTATGGAACCGGTTCCTACGCAAAAGGTAGGAATCGGACCGGATTAGAACGCAAATTGCGGTTCCTCATTTCGGTTCCACTTAATGTGTCGACTGAAATATTTTCCCTCTGTCTTTCCGAAACGGACGTAAAAATATCTCCCTTTCTCTGTAGTCTGCCGTTAGCTACCGTTGATGTAGGCTACTTTTAAAATGCCATATTTTCCCTCTGGGCTCACCGAAACGGACGTAAAAGCATACTAATCATTCACTGCATGCGATCGCTAGTAAACATATTACATCTATGATGTCATTTTTCAGTTTGTCAGTTTTCAACTTTCATTCTCTTTAAAATAATTTCCCCCTGGGATTATTAAAGTATTTCTGATTCTGATTCAGATTTTTCAAGAATCGGTTTAGGAATCGGAATCGTTTCAAACGTACCGGTTCGGTATCGGAATCGTAAAAATCCGGCTACCGGCAAGTAGTTACAAGTTTCAACTCGGCTTGTCACAAGTCGTCGGTCTGAACTGAGCTTTAAGGTTCTGGTTCGAAGGGAACGTTTGTGCAAAACAAAGAAAGTTGCACATGATACGAAAATCATGAAAAGGGCTGCTTCTGAGGAGTGACATTAATCGCACATGGGTGTTTAACCTCAAAGTAGTAAAGTCTGTGTAGTATCTTAAACTCTGTGTAATGCAGATGTATATGTTATGTATATGGTAACTACATATTTTCCATCCCTGTCCTTCCCCTCTCCGTCTGCCTTACAGATGGGCAGGTAGATGCGATGCAGTGCAGTCTCCCGGGGGATCTGAAGGGCAGGGACATCCGCAGCGTGCCAGCAGAGATGTTCAGCTACTGCCTGCAGACTGTGACCAAAGAGGGCGCGCCAGGTTACGCCACGCGGCCTCCGTGCCCGCCCGGCCGCATCAGCAGCAACGACGAATGCATCCGCCAGCGCTACCGGCCCGTCAGCGTCCGCCGAGCGCACGGCACGCAAATAGTTGCGGGCGTGATTTGTGGCACAGTGTGCGTCATGATGGTGGTTGCGGCGACGTACGGTTGCGTCTACGCCTCCCTGATGGCGCGCTACCAGAAGGAGATGAAGAGCCGCGGGCAGCCTCTGATGGCCGAGTCCGGAGGCGACACAGACCTGGAGGACGGGGAAATGTCATCTCCGTCGTCTCCGGAGGAGTCGCCGCCCAAAGAGGGCTGCGGCATCGTGCACGGGTATCGAATCAGCAGCTTCTGACCCAAGCTTTCGCATCCATCCAGGACGCTCCGGCTGCTTCTGCTCCTCAGCTCTCATCAGTGATGAGACGAGAAACCCTGCAGCGGTGTGATTGTGCTGAAAAGCCTCTGGGCGGGGGACTGATCGTACAGCTAACAGAGTGGACTAAAGTCAGTGAAAGTGTAGTCTATGTCGACGACGTTGCATTTACGGGATTGTTCCCGTTCCTCCGGAGGTTCTGCTGGATGTCCGTCACCTACCGCTTCTGGTGTTCCAAACTCTGGTTGATTCTGGAAACATCCTCCAAGCTAGAACCGACAATCAAATTATATTCACCAGCTTTTTTTTTTTATTTTTTTGTTAAATTCTCATCACACGGGCGCCCGGGTAGCTCAGTTGGTGGAGCGGGTGCCCATATATAGAGGTGTACTCCTCGATGCAGCAGGCCCGGGTTCAACTCCGACCTGCCGCCCTTTGCTGCATGTCACCCCCCCCCCTCTCTCTCTCCCCTTTCATTTCTTTAGCTGTCCTGTCAATAAAGGCCTAAAAATGCCCTAAAGCTGTTTTTTTTTATGTATGGATGCTCTGTGAATTACTATTCCCCGTGCTGCATCTCTCAGCCAGAGCTTAAACCCCCCTTTGAAGCTGCTGTTTGGCACTTCTGCACCTTTACGTCCCTTCCTGTGTTTTTTTTTTCGTTCTTTAGAAAAATGAAAACTTTTCGTTCAAGCTGTCTATCGTTTATATCTGAGCCCAACAAGCACAAGCTCCAAATATACGTACAAATGTCTGTGAATCTGTGAAATATGACATTTCTCCTGCTGTTTGCTGCACACAATCTCTTGTTTTCTTGATCAGTTATGTGTATTTTATGTGTATCTGTAACATGAGTACTTTGAGAAATAGATCATCCTCTGTTGTCAGGTTGGACGCCCCTGTTGAATTCCCTGTTGAATTCCCTGTTGAATTCCCCTTCACTAGAGCTGTACTGCCACCCAGAGGGCAAGCTTTGAGCTGCAACAGCTTTCAATCTAGCACAAACCAACAATAATTCCCAACAAAGGAAAAGCCAGAGCTGCTGAGCGAAAGTGTGTGAGAGTATCAGCTCACATATACCGTAACGTCCACGTGTTTTCATTTATTTTGTCCATATTTTCTGTGATAAGCACACGAAACATCGTCTCATATTCAACTCAAGAAGCTGTTACTTCATGCGGAAGATAATAAACTCTCTATTTATCTAAACTGGATTTTCTTTTCTTTCTTATTAAAAACATCACGATTTGACGGCCACAGTTCAACGTGACGACATCCGACATCAGCCAGGGAACCAATGTACGTCAAACCATAAAAAGAAGAGCCAGACCCACAGGACGTCGACATGTTCTGAGATTACGACAAACGACACGATCCAGTCAAAAAATCCTCGCCCCGCAAGTAGAGCTGAGGGTTATGGTAAACATCGGCTAGATTTTATATTCAAAACAAACCAAAGAAGACCTTATACGGCCATCCGGTCATTTTCTCCAACATTTAAAGATTTCTTTTGGTCTATTCTTCTCATTCTTTCAAAAACGGGCCTAATAAGGCAACCGTAGATCAATGAGCAAATACAACAATGAAACAGAAAGCCACGACGAGATAAATATCACAATAACGTTTAAAATATTCCACCTATCTATGGTTCTTTTTATTCACTGCTCCCTTCTACTTATTCAGTTATTTAATTTACTTTAATCTCGATTTTTATTTGTTTTTCTTTTCGGACAAAACAATCACAAACTACATACACATACAACACAAGAGCACAAAGTCATCGAACATTGCAATGCCAAGTACAACCGACGGGGGGGAGACTTAAATGCTCTCACACACATGCACACACACACACACACACACACACACACACACACACACACACACACACACACACACACACACACACACACACACACACACACACACAAACTCAAGTTTGGGGACCCGTCATTGACATAATGCATTCCCTAGCCCCTTACCCTAACCTTAAAGGACAATTCCAGCGCAAAACGAACCTAGGGGTTATTAACAGATGTGTACCCACTCTGTTGTTCTCTGGGACATGTTTTCATGCTAATCGAATGTGTTTGTAGCTTGAAAGAAGCTAGCGCGGACCGCCGATTAGCTTACAACTCTAGTATTCGGGGCACAGGGACAGTGTCACAATGTCCGCAGGTACACCACCAGTTTCCCGAAGTACGAGGCTGTGTTACGGCATTGACTACCGGTAGCTCTCGGTCTCTCTCTCGTAGCCCTTTCACGGAGCTCCCGCAGCTCTTCGTTCAACAAACTGTCTGTACACTTATAATGTTCTCAATGCTTCGGTTAACGTAGGGGCCCTCATTATGCTACCGTTGAGGTGTGGTGATATTTTGAGCCTTTAGTGGTATAAATAGCGATTTGTTTTTACGTTCCCTGTGCCCCGAATACTAGCATTGTAAGCTAATCGGTGGTCCGCGCTAGCGTCTTTCGAGCTAAAAACTCATTCGATTAGCATGAAAACATGTCCCAGAGAACGATCGAGTGGGTACACATCTGTTAATAACCTGTAGGTTTGTTTTGCGCTGGAATTGTCCTTTAACCATCACAACTAAATGCCTAACCTTAACCCTTACCCTCACCCTAACCATAACCTAATTCTAACCCTAATCCTAAAACCAAGTCTTAACCCCCAAACAGACCTTCTCTGCTGTCGGGACAACACAAGTATACTGGACTCCCAGTTTTTGGACCCCACGAATATAGTTAAACAAACACACACACAAACAGAGTCACACACACACACGCACACACACACACACACACACACACACACACACACACACACACACACACTCTGAAAGCCTCCATTGTCAATTGCTGTTAAACTCTGTGAGGTCTATGGGCATTTTCTCCATCTTTACATATAAAGTCACCTTTAAAGGGTATTTGCGTATAACCTGATACCCATGTACTTTATATCTAAATGTTCAGAGCAAACTCAGCTTACTGTATAAGGAGGCCCGAATTCGTCGCACACACACACACACACACACACACACACACACACACACACACACACACACACACACACACACACACACACAATTAGCAGCAGCATGTGGCTATAATCAAATAAATAAAAAAATAAATTCAGTCTCCTGCTGCTTTTAATCCTCCCCCCGTGTGCGCTCCTACCTCCATCTCCATCTCCTCCCTCGTATGTTTGTTTTTAAAGATATAAAATGGCACACGCCCTGAGCTGTCCTCCCGTGTGACTCACCTCCGGCCACGGCCGTCCTCCCGCCCGACGACACCGTCACCGCTGTCGTCGCTATCACGTACTTCACTCCTGTGGGGAAGACATTCACCACCGGGTCAGCTGATTACAGACATATCTTTTAAAGATTAAAAATCCTTTATTGATCCCCCAATGTGGGGGAATCCCAACCCGGTCTCACGCCAGTTCGTGAAATGGTCACGTTATTTTTATTTATTGATACGTGTACAGGTCACGATTTTCTCGTGTACAGGTTACGAATTTCATTCGAATTTCATTTTGTGTACTGCCACGGGGAAATTAAACGCCACACGCCGGCAACAACAACGGACGGACCGCCACACGGGGATGCGTTCCCCGGGCGCACAGACAGGTCTCTGAGGCACGGAACAACGGGGACATGAAACGCCACAACAACGGGACGGTTGAGGTCAGGAAAAAAAAGAACTGGGAAAGGAACCGTCACACGCCGGACACGCCAACAACAACGGGACAGTTGTGGTTAATAACGCGGAAAGGAACAGCAACACACAGGACGCCATCCCCGCTCTCCGGGGTGAAAGCTCTGTGTTGTTTGGCTTTAATACTACTACCTACCGTTGTCGTGCTGTGATCACGAAATATGCTTACCATTTAAATACATTAAATTAAAATTCGTAATCACTACACGAAAAAAACGACATATTCGTGTCCTGTTCACGAATCAATATATTCAATAACGTGACCATTTCACGAACTGCCGTGAGACTGGGCTGGGGAATCCACACTGTTGCAGCAGCAAGGAATGGGGGATGGGGATGGGGGAAGTACAAGACACAGATAATCAAGCAATAAATAAATATAAGTAAGGAGAATAAATAGTCAAACGAATTTGGAGTATTGCACAGTCCCATTTTTCATCGCACCGGTAACGCTATATAATAATGGTACATGAAAAAGCATGAATTCACTAATGCAGTGCTTGATGAACTGTCAGTGATGTACAAGGATTAACAGTATCTCATGCAGGACTTAATGCAGGAACAATAGACTTCAGAACAAACTCAGCTTTCTGTACAGTGAGGCCCAAATTTGTTCCAAGCAGCTAGGCGAGCATTATAACATGTGTTACAAAGTGACGCTCCTTTGTCACGGAAGTAAAGACTATCTGTCCAATCTGAGTTTTCTGTTGCACAACTAAAACTACTTTTTAACGTACACGTTCCACCAAAACAAGTTCCTTCCTGAGGCTATTCAGCAGCGGCACTGATGCCTAGTCCGGCGCTTAGCACCGCCCAAGACGATTGTGATTGGTTTAAAGAAATGCCAAGAGCACGTTTTTAACCATATTAGGGGCTTTCCGATCGGAGGGATTTCTGCAGTTCTTAGAACTAAATGTTCCTACAACACTTCTTGCGTCGTGTTCCGACAGGAAAAAATTTGGGATTTTTAAGTTCCTCTGGCCGCAATAGCTTACTTAGCTCCTACTTCAGAGCAGGGTCTTTTCCCTTTTCCTAGGTGGATTTGATTGGTCGAACTTATAAGTCCCGCCCACTGCCAACTCGGAACTTGCAGACAGAGCAACAACCAACAACGGGACATTTTTAACAATTTTCACCGTCTTATTCATCGTTAAATTCACTTCTGACAACGTTTTAGACGAGAAATGAACTGTTTAGATTTTGAATATAGGCAGTCTTGCGAAAATTGATGCCGAATTGACAATTTGCTTCAAAGTTTTCGGAGTTGAGGAGCTCCATGAAGTGAGGCGACAGCCAGCAGGCGCCTGCCCCGGCCTCTAGCTCGTCACTGGGCCAGTCCTGCTCAGACACCTCGCTGTGAGCTGGAGGTCTCTCAGACCGTTCTCACACACACACACACACACACACACACACACACACACACACACACACACACACACACACACACACACACACACACACACACACACACACACACACACACACACACACACACACACACACCTCGCTGTGAGCTGGAGGTCTCTCAGACCGCTCTCACTCACACACACACACACACACACACACACACACACACACACACACACACACACACACACACACACACACCTCGCTGTGAGCTGGAGGTCTCTCAGACCGCTCTCGTTAATAAGAGGCTTTTATTTCGCCGTTGATGGTTCGTTTGTTTAAATATCACAACACATGTCCATCATAACATTAACGGGAATCTGTGGTTAACTGTCTTTTCGCCGGCCGTCACACACACGCACACACACACACACACACACACACACGCACACACACACACACACACGTCCACAGCGCAGCAGGCAGAGGCGGGGTCTGTTCCGAGTACCAGTCCCTACGGCCACTTGGCCAGTGGGAATGCAAACGGAAAAAAAGATTTTGGGGGAGAGTAGTTCTTAGAACTGCTTAGAAGTGTACTTTTCCTCTAAAAAGTACAAGTACTATCCGGTCGGAAAGCACCTAATGCTGTGTCAACTAGCCAGACCCTCCTACGCAGTGCTGAGGAAGAAGGTCGGGCAAAGCGAGACTATTATTATTATAATTATTATGTCTAATGATAATAATGACGACAATCTACTTTTTCTGTTGTTCCTTCACTAAATGTGGAGCGGCGGCGAGGAGACACACCTTTGTCGTTGACTGAGTAGTAGTAGAAGCTTCCAGGAGTGTTTTCCACGGCCAGGCGGTACCACAGAGGGAAGTGGTCGATGGTGAACAGGTTGTCCTTATCAGTCTCAGTCAGAAACCTCCTGTCAGGTGAAAAATCAGACCACATTTGACTCTGAAAACATAAAGCAGTTATAGCATTTCATTCCTGGTTTGTAGCATTATGCTCAGTTTTTCATAAGGTTCAGGTGAACACGATTTTTGGCTTTTTGTCTTGTCTTGGAATGCAACTAAGTACATTTACTCCAGTACTGTACTTAAAGAGCCCATATTATGAAAAAAAATCACCTGATTTGGGGAGTTATTTTGTGTCTCTGGTGCTTCCACACGCATACAGACTTTGAAAACAAGCATCCATGCTGTTTAGAGTGAGATCTGGTGTCTGAATGTGTCCTGCCTTCAGTCTCCGGGTGAGCTGGTCAACATCTGCACGGCTTTCTACGTCACTAGCCGAGACGAGGGGGCTAAACCATGCTAGCGGTTAGCCCCCTCGTTCTCAATGGCAAAACACTGCTACAACACACACTAATTCACCATTATCTACAAAAGAACTACTTCCATGTCCCTGTTCTGCAGGTATTCACCACTAAGTTGGAAGTGCGCCCTCGTTTAGAAGAAGTCTCCCGGCTGCAGAAACAGCTAGCTAGCTCATGTAGTCCTTACCTAGCTATTGAGCATGTGGTCTTACCTAGCTACTGAGCATGTGATCTTACCTAGCTACTGAGCATGTGATCTTACCTAGCTACTGAGCATGTGGTCTTACCTAGCTACTGAGCATGTGATCTTACCTAGCTACTGAGCATGTGGTCTTACCTAGCTACCGAGCATGTGGTCTTACCTAGCTACCGAGCATGTGATCTTACCTAGCTACTGAGCATGTGATCTTACCTAGCTACTGAGCATGTGGTCTTACCTAGCTACTGAGCACGTGGTCTTACCTAGCTACCGAGCACGTGGTCTTACCTAGCTACTGAGCACGTGATCTTACCTAGCTACTGAGCACGTGGTCTTACCTAGCTACTGAGCACGTGGTCTTACCTAGCTACTGAGCACGTGATCTTACCTAGCTACTGAGCATGTGGTCTTACCTAGCTACTGAGCATGTGGTCTTACCTAGCTACTGAGCATGTGGTCTTACCTAGCTACTGAGCATGTGATCTTACCTAGCTACTGAGCATGTGGTCTCACCTAGCTACTGAGCATGTGGTCATACCTAGCTACTGAGCATGTGGCCTTACCTAGCTACTGAGCATGTGCGACTGCCAACAAAGTTTATGTTTCAGCAGTGAGAGGTCTCACTCTGGAGCTAAAACAGAGAGCTCAACACACAGGGTGAAAAGAGGAGCTGCAGCAATGTGCAGTACAACAAAAATATGGTGAAGATTGAAACCATGTAAACCTATTCTGATACAACCTCTAAATACAATTATGAACCTGAAAATGAGCATAATATGAGCACTTTAAGTACAAATGTTGAGTGACTTGTACTTTACTTGAGTCATTTCTTTTCATGCCACTTTCTACTTCTACTGCAATACATTTCAGAGAAAAGTCTTGTACTTTCTACTTCACTACATTAATCTGACAGCTTTAGCTTTTGTGTTTTTGCAGAGTATTTTTACAGTGTGGTATTAGTACTTTGTAAATCTTTACAATCCTTTCCCAAAAGAACCGAGCGGGCCTGCTTTGCTTTACTGCCCCATCTAAAATGATCCTTGAAACTTGCCATTTTCAGTGTGTAAAGTTGCTCAGAGGTTCCAGCTAATACTGCTCGACCGGAGTTTAAGAGACTAGTCAGATGTTAACCAAATGTTGAGTCTTTCTGTGAGACAAACTGTGAGACAAACACGGGAACTGTGAGTGCTGCCTGGTTCCAGTCTTACTTTGCCACTCTGGTCTCCAGTCCTGCGTATCTTAGGATCCTCATCAGGCCCGAACGAGTCCCAAGGAAAGCCGTCTCCACACCCGCCTCCACCCTGCACACACACACACACACACACACACACACACCACACACACACACACACTCAGACACACACACACACACACACACACACACACACACACACACACACACACACACACACACACACACACACACATATACACATAGACAGACAGACACACATACAGACACACACACAGACACACACACAAACACACACACACACACACACACACACACACACACACACACACACACACACACACGCATACAGACACACACACACACACACACACACACACATGCACACACATAGACACACACACACACACACACACACACACATAGACAGACACGCAGACACACACGTACACAGACACACACACACACACACACACACACACACACACACACACACACACACAAAGAGACACACACACACACACACACACACACACACACACACACACAGACAGAGAGACACACACAAAGAGACAGACAGACACACAGACACACACACACACACACACACACACACACATACACACACACACACACACAGAACACACACACACACAGACGGATGGAAGGTAAATCCAAGCAATAATACAGGATTGCGTTGGCAGGCTCCACCTTTGGAAGAGGACTGCCTGGTTATGATGAATAATTCATATTAATGACATCTCCTCTTTTGAATCTAATTGTACAAATGAATAATTACCACGGAAAGATTTATGAAGTCTGGTCTCATTTCTTCATGTATATAACCAAAGAAAGATTACAGAACAAAAATGTTCATATTATATTTCATTTATGTGGCATTTTATTTATATTTTGTGCCTTTTCATCTCCTCTGTGACAGTACACTGAATATCTTTGAATTGGGGACAAAACAAGACATCTGAGGACATCATGTTGGGCTTTTTGGGAAACAAATTCCATATTATTTCCATTTTATGACACATTCATCCAGAAAATAATCGACAGATTAATGGCCAATGAAAAGAATCGTTAGTTGTAGCTCTAAAGATGATACCCAGATACTAATAACACTCATATTATACACACAAAGTATTCCCATCAACCCTGTAATGATACGGTATGAAGTCTCACCCGTCGCTGAGCATCAATGCGTTCCAGTAGGCTTCCATCGGAGCCGTTACCACGGCGTCAAACAGCGTGTGCTGCAGCAACAACTCGTCACCTAGGCAACGGACAGGTTGGGTCAAACAAAGACGACTTTGAAATAAACTTCTTCAATGTTGTTAAAGAAAAAAACAGTCTCATCAAAAGTTTTTTTAAAGGATTTCACTAATTCCGTGACTTTTTACCGCCGTTTCCGTTTCTGCAGGTTTCACCAAGTCAAATTGAAGACTTTTTAAAGACCGTTATGAATGAAATGTAAGACCTAATATCACAACATGGAAGTAAAACGAAATGCAGTGTCACAGAAGTACTCGCAAAGTACATAAATGTATTCAAATTGAATAGAATTCGGACGAGCGAAAGAAAGAAGCACAGAATCAAAACATAAACATGTCAATGAGCATCAGATGTAGTGTTAAATGGACGTAGGGAAATGAATAAGACCTGCAGAGAATTATTTAAGGCCTAGAACACAACACTTTAGCGAATTTAAAGCTCCATTGTGTAATATTTTGAGTTGATTCTCAGCAAAAAAAACATTTGTTCTTTCACAAACATGTGCTCATTCATGTGTAATTACTTCCACCAACTAATCAAAGTGTTCTCGTACGTGTAGAATCTGACATACGAGCGCCATGTAGCGTCTCCATCTTTATAATACATTAGCCAAAGAGGGCCATACCTCCATCTTTATAATACATTAGCCAAAGAGGGACATACCTCCATCTTTATAATACATTAGCCAAAGAGGGACATACCTCCATCTTTATAATACATTAGCCAAAGAGGGACATACCTCCATCTTTATAATACATTAGCCAAAGAGGGACATACCTCCATCTTTATAATACATTAGCCAAAGAGACATACCTCCATCTTTATAATACATTAGCCAAAGAGACATACCTCCATCTTTATAATACATTAGCCAAAGAGGGACATCCCTCCGCCTTTCGCCTTCTTACACTCAGTGGCACTGTGACGAATGCCAGGGGGAGATTACTCAATCTGACAGCAGATTTGAAAGCCTGTTGCAGATGGAGGATCGCGCCTATCGAGGATATGTAACGGAGTCGCCAAGGAAGTTAAAAAGAGAATTAAAACAACAACGCGACAGGCAAAGCAACGAGACCAAAGTTAATAATGGAGTGGCTTTTCCAAGATGGAAAGAGCTCATAAGGAGCAAGGATTTTAAAAGGGACGCCAAAGTTGCCTGCTTCCTTCTCGACAGGTAATTCAGCCTATTGTGTAAATTAAAAGCTTTTATAGTTGCTTGGCTAACTATTGCATGGTTGTATATATCGCTAGAACGACGTCTAGGATACTTTTCCTCGCGTCAATGATGAATAAGGATTGTCTACCTTGTAACATAAATCTGGCCACCGTAGCAGTTAAAAACGCGCTCGCAATGGGAGGGGCTAAAAAGTAATATTCAGTTGGTTGTCATATACAATTTCACCGCTGGATGGGAGAGATTCTTACACAATATAGCTTTTTAAGGCCTCAAATTTCGATTCAAAGTCTTAGACTTTTTAAGACCCAAGAAGCCCTGGGCTGACATTATATAGGATCATTATGTTAAATGTCAAAAACCTACACTGGAGGTCGGGCTCCTTGCCCAGCAGGTAGCGGATGGCGGCCTGAAGCTGGGTGTACTTCCGGTGGCTGGGGTCGATGTCCGTCTCACAGTACGTCCTGAGAAAGAGAAGGTTCATTAAACCAGATTTTAAATACAAAGTTTCAGGAGAGAATCGAAAAAATATATATATTTATATTTGTTATTAATGTGAGGATTGTGGGGGAAGGGATTTTAAGGAAGAAAAAGACTTTATATCCCGACTTTGACTTCTACAACTCTTATATTCTTTTGTTCTATTACTCACTAGGGCTGCACGATAGGAGAAAAATATGCGATAATGTTGGTGAATATCGCGATAACGATATTACTCGCGATGAACAGATGTTGAAATGTACTCAGTTCTGCTGCTTTCAGCAAACTGCTAAACACAACCTGGAGGGGAACGTATCTTCCAACAAACTTTTATTGAACAAATTTAACATTTATCTGAACTCGAAAGGCACCGTTAAAACATAATAGAATGACACACACGTTACATTTAAGAGGTGTTACGTGTGAATTTAAGTGGTTACATTTTGAAGTGTGGTTTTCAACAAAATCCTTAATTCCTTAGTGTCTTAAGCGATGTGTTTAAGTTGATATCGCGATGACGATGGCGATATCAACTTAGCAGGGCCGGCACATGTGTGTGTGTGTGTGTGTGCGCGCGCGCGCGCGCGCGTGTGTGTGTGCGTGTGTTTGTACGGAGTATGTGTGTAGACTGGAGTGTGTGGTGTGTTTGTGTGGACTGGATTGTGTGGTGTGTGTGTGTGGAGTGTGTGTGTGTGTGTGTGTGTGTGTGTGTGTGTGTGTGTGTGTGTGTGTGTGTGTGTGTGGAGTGTGTGTTAGTGTGTGTGTGTGTGTGTGTGTGTGTTCTCGTTTAACTGTATTTGTGGGGTCCAAAAACCGGGAGTTCAGTATACTTGTGGGGTCCGACCAGCTTTGTGGGGCCCAAAATGCTGGAGCCCACAAGGTTAAAGGTCTGTTTGAGGGTTAAGACTTGGTTTTAGGATTAGGGTTAGAATTAGGTTATGGTTAGGGTGAGGGTAAGGGTTAAGGTTAGGCATTTAGTTGGGATGATTAAGGTTAGGGTAAGGGGCTAGGGAATGCATTATGTCAATGTGTGTGTGTGTGTGTGTCTGAGTGTGTGTGTGTGTGTGTGTGTGTGTGTGTGTGTGTGTGTGTGTGTGTGTGTGTGTGTGTGTGAGAGTATCTTCAGAGTCAGTAGTGACTCTAGAGTCATCGTGAGAGAATCAAAGTGTCTCCCTGTTCTTTCTGACCACGGTTGGAAATCTGGAGCAGGAATAGTATCTATATCAGAAATGTGGGTTTCTTTCAACCAAATTTAAAAAAAACAACCATGGATGGTTCCATACAACACTCTTCACAAGTAAAATAAATGATCAGTTTACTACTTTTATTGAATTTGGGTGTTTTAGTCAATTGTATAGCATTTTACTTTTTTTTTTTTAATAGAAGAACGTTGAAAAAAGTGACAAAAATGTCAGAAAAAGCTTCAAAAACGTTGGGAAAAGTAACAAAAAGGTTGCAAAAAGTGACAAAAACATCGAGAAAAGCAACAAAAGTGTCGCAAAAATACCAAAACATTGAAAAAAAAGGCTTCAATTTTAAATTCTGACCCAGAAAAACAAAAAGTTGCACGTTTGACGGGAAGACAACACGAGGGTTATCGCAGAAGCAGGAATCAGCTCCAACTACCAGCACACTCTCCTTGTGATCCACGGTAACACAATGTCGTTTGTCATTTGCGGATCTATTTGGCTCATTAAAGGTGCAGTAGGTAAGACTTCTAAAAGCAGGCAATTTAAAAAAAGATCCGGCTCCTCTGGCTCCACTTACAGCCTGTTCAGATGCACCAATCAGGGCCGGGGGGGGTGAGGTGTCTAACTGCATGTCAATCACTGCTCATGCACACGTATTCATCTCCCTTAGGAGACCGTTTTGGGCTTAAGCGGAAACGGGGGAGGCACTGAGTCCTGGATCTTCACAATCCTACCTACGGCACCTTTAACATGTGTCTGCATCTGCATATATGAACTGATTAAAACTTCTATTGTGTGGAATGTCAGCTCCTGGCTCAGACGTACCACTCGGTGGCGATGCTGAGGTCTGGGGAGGTGAGATCGTGCAGGCCTGCGGAGGAAGGTACAAACACTTCAGCCAGGTCAAATACAAACATCCATTTACTTCCTTTCCCGAGGACACGTGGTTAACAGCCTCAGAGTGGATGAGGTTGTATTTTTAGATTTTTTTTTCAGCACCCATCTACACACACTGTGGTTGATCCGATTCATTGCTAGGCCTGTTACAATTATTACATAATTGTCAATTTTATTTATTTTTTAACATACTTGCGCTTTCTTGAATTTCTTGAATCCCATTTCGCTGTCTTACCCCTTCCCCTTCCCCTTCGTCTTACCCCTAGCCCTTGTCCCTCGAAACCGAGTGGTAAGGGCTAGAGGTGAAAACATCCCCCTATGAAATGAGACGCCACTTGGTTACGGTTACGTCATCATACATCGTCGTTAGCTGGCTGCCATGGAGTCCATTCAAGGCTAGTCAGAGAAATGCGGGACTGTTGTGCAAATCAGCAATGTTAACGTTAGCGTAGCAAACTAGCGATTTCTAAAAATGTTTCAATTACGAACATGGTTGCAGTTATAAATGTACAGGACTGTGTAGAGCACAAAACAAGACTGCCGTAATTTTTAAAATCAATTATTTAAGCCGAAAATACATTCATGAGACTCTGTGTACCCCTTGGTTTCAAGCTCATATATATATATATATATATATATATATATATATATATATATATATATATATATAACTATATATATATATATAGTTATATATATATATATAGTTATATATATATATATATATATATATATATATATATATATATATATATATATATATATATATATATAGTTATATATATATATATATATATATATATATATATATATATATATATATATATATATATATAAAACGAGAATTGGGATAGCCCTTACTCTCACATGAACGTGCAAAACTAAGGGGAAGGGGTAAGACAGAGAATTGGGATTCAGCAAAAAAATAATTGCTAACATTAGCTAAGATCTTAAGGCGTATGACTGGTAAGTGTTGATTCTGTTTCGATATGCCAAATTGTAATTATATAAGAGATTATTGGTCGGACTATATATTAACCCTTGTGGTGTCTTCACGTCAACCTTGAAAAATACACTTATTTTTTCTATGTTTTTGACGCCTTTTTTTCACAATTTGTTTTTGCTTTTTCCAACGTTTTAAATTGTAAAATTTTTCTTCTACACATTTTCAGCGCTTATTTCTACATCCCATATTTTCTGATATAAAACGGGTCAATTTAACCCAAAGTCAACACAAGGGTTAATATTTCAACTGTTAGTTGTTGGCACTTAACCCGATACACGTTCATGGCAACAAAAATGACAGAAAATATGTTTCATTATAATAAATAGGCGTTTTTTTAACTTCATAGGCTGTGTATTTGTGTTATTACGTTATCTGGATCACATGACAGTGATGATATAACCAAAATATGATTTAATTGTAATTTTTATTTGCACAGCAACATTTTGAATTGTTACAGATCTATTCATTGTATTTTTCTAACCAACAACAGCATCAGACACAGCAGCGGATTTGAAAGGTCCGTGCAGCAGGGAATTGTGGGGGAAATCCTACCTTCCTCCACGGAAACATTCCCGATAAACATGAGGCTTCCGGGACCCCTCGTCAGCACCATGCCGAAGCTGCAGACACACACAGAGGAGAGCTGACACAGAGAAACCCTCTACCTCTAACAACATATGATGTAAAACACTGCCCTCAAGTGGTCAGATCACACACACACACACACACACACATAGTGCGTCTCACTATCTTTGTGGGGACCCATCATTGACATAATGCATTCCCTAGCCCCTTACCCTAACCTTAACCATCACAACTAAATGCCTAACCTTAACCCTTACCCTCACCCTAACCATAACCTAATTCTAACCCTAATCCTAAAACCAAGTCTTAACCCTCAAACAGACCTTTAACCTTGTGGGGTCCAGCATTTTGGCCCCACAAAGCTGGTCGGACCCCACAAGTATACTGGACTCCCAGTTTTTGGACCCCACGAATACAGTTAAACGAGAACACACACACAAACACACACACACACACACACACACACACACACACACACACACACACACACACACACACACACACACACACACACACACACACACACACACACACACAACTGAATGGATCAGCAGTGAGAAGCTGTGTCCAGCTGATATATACAGTATGGGAGTATTTCAGTTAGAAAAAACTCATAAAATCTAGCCTGACGTGGTCTCAGATTCAACTGGATAGACCTCCAACCTATCAGAGCGACGGATAGACCTCCAACCTATCAGAGCAACGGATAGACCTCCAACCTATCAGAGCAACGGATAGACCTCCAACCTATCAGAGCAACGGATAGACCTCCAACCTATCAGAGCAACGGATAGACCTCCAACTTATCAGAGCAACAGATAGACCTCCAACCTATCAGAGCGACGGATAGACCTCCAACCTATCAGAGCGACAGATAGACCTCCAACCTATCAGAGCGACAGATAGACCTCCAACCTATCAGAGCGACAGATAGACCTCCAACCTATCAGAGCGACGGATAGACCTCCAACCTATCAGAGCGACAGATAGACCTCCAACCTATCAGAGCGACAGATAGACCTCCAACCTATCAGAGCAACAGATAGACCTCCAACCTATCAGAGCGACAGATAGACCTCCAACCTATCAGAGCAACAGATAGACCTCCAACCTATCAGAGCGACGGATAGACCTCCAACCTATCAGAGCGACGGATAGACCTACAACCAATCTGAGGGACGGAGTATGTGACGTATGTTGTAACTCAACTGCACTCACGCTGGAAGAAGTAGAAGATGAGTCGGGGCCAGCTGATAAGTTAAACTTTTGCCGACTCCCGTAGGAAGGACGGCAAAAACATCTTTCCGATCGACAAATGCCTTGATCGCGTTTCTCTGTTCCTCTTTTAAAATGAACGCGCTGTCGATATCTTCTATAACAGACGCGATGGAGGAACCTACACATCTCAATTCTCCAGCGACAGCCGTCTTTGTTGTAAACAAATTCAACCCGAGCGCTCTTTGGTAACGTGGTTGATCACCTTACTGTTGATCATCTGTCCGTCATCGTATAAAGCCCGCCCTGATAATTTGATTGGTCCAATCAGCTCTGGTTCAAGCATAGTTGATCCACAACGGATCAAGTCCAGACCCAACTTCAAATGTTGTGGGCGGGGCTAAGTTCGGCTGGCATCCAGGCTACATAAAAATATATTGGGCAATATTATTCTTTTTTGTTATAAAGACAAAGCATCCCTCTCTATTTTTTTTTTTTAAAGAAGACTGAGATAGGAGCCGAGTGTAACATTTAAATCCAATTTAAATGACACAGTAGATGGTGGTTGGGACGCCCCCAGTTTGGAGAAGCTAAGCAAGCTGTGGACGGGGCAGCAGCTAAACGCATTTTAGACCTAAAAATATCAGTTTAAGTGGATGCTATATTTAGGATATTTTCAGAGCTTTACCTTGCTGTCAGACAGCCCTTTACGACGGGGAACTAAAGCCGTTATCTCTGCTCTCTTCAAAGCCACCAGACTCCATTGACAAAAACAGTCATTTTACCTCGCAGAACACGGGAGTTGCTGCTCTACCGCTGCCTCCGTTGGTTAGTTAGTTAGTTAGTTAGTGTTATTGTGTGACTTTGGTGAATCCGAAATAACTATTTTAAAACACCTAAGTTATACAATAACATCCCGCTTTACCGGAACCTCCTCCAAAGCGCGCTGGAGGAGGGCAGAGATAACGGCTTCAGTTCCCCGTCGTAAAGGGCTGTCTGACAGCAAGGTAAAGCACTGAAATAGATATTTTTTAGGTGTCTAAGGGGGCTTTCACATCTATACAGTAGTTCGGTAGATTCGGTGTGATACGGGGCTGAAGTTGCAACATTGTTGAATTTTTTATTTGGTTCGGTTTGCGTCACACTGCACGTTATCAAATGCACCAAACACTGTCAACGAATGTCACACGGTGGAAGCGGTCACCAGTTTATTGGACAGAATATACCCGACAGAACTAGCTGAAACAACATCAAATTCATAACGTCTTGGGTTTTCCGGTTTAGGGTTTCTAACATTTCAGAAGAAGGCGAACAATGTGAGCAGACAGCGAGTGAAGGAGAAGGCAAAAAAACAGCTGATTTACCTGAAAGGCGTCTCATCGATGTTTGTGTAGAAGTAGTCGTTGACGAGGTACAGGGGGCGTTTCTGTTGGAGGAGAAGGGAACAGCGTTGTGATCACAACTGTCAGTCACCGTGGATAGGGCTGCGTATTGGCAAGAATCTGGTGATACGATACGTATCGCGATACGTGGGTCACGATTCAATATATCACAATATATTTAGATACTGTGCGTAAGGCGATGTATTGGGATTTTTTTAAATTACGATTTTAGAAAAACTAATATTTAAAAAAAGACATGATGTGCATAAAAGTCAAAGAAGTTTACTTTAGGTAAACAATTCAGTACACAGAAAATCAAACTGCCAGTTTGGGATTGTGGTTCCCAGGATCTTAGTGAGCTAATGTTTATATGCTGAAGTAGGTCAAAGTTCAGCCATAGCTACATTGTTAGCTTCTAGCAAAAAGTCAGGCACTGTTAGGCACTGCTAGGAACTGTTAGGCACTGCTAGGCACCGCTAGGCACCGTTAGGCACCGCTAGGCTCTGTTAGGCACTGCTAGGCACTGCTAGGCACTGTTAGGCACTGCTAGGCACTGCTAGACACTGCTAGGCACTGATAGGCACTGCTAGACACTGCTAGACACTGTTAGGCACTGCTAGGCACTGCTAGGCACTGCTAGGAACTGTTATGCACTGCTAGGCACTGCTAGGCACTGCTAGGCACTGTTAGGCACTGCTAGGCACTGCTAGGCACTGCTAGGCACTGCTAGACACTGCTAGGAACTGTTAGGCACTGCTAGGCACTGCTAGGCGAGGACACTAGTGGTGCGTCTCAGCATAGCCATCTAGCGGTAGGGGGTTTAAACACAACATGAACGTGAAACACTGTCTTACATAAATATTTTTGCACGTAAACAAAAAAAATGTTTTTGCGTTTTTGAAAATCGATATAGTATTGCTAAATAAAATATCGCGATACTCAAGTGTATCGATTTTTTCTTACAGCCCTATCTGTGGAAGCATGAATGAGACACACAGCTGGATCCCCGACAGCTCATCAAACAGCTGCTTGGGTCTCTACATCACTTCACTGGTCAGCAAACCACAAACTGAATCTGCAGCTTTTGTTCAGCGATTTATTATAGATTAAACTACCCAGCAGTTTATAATCTGCTCATGATGTCAAACTCAGCGCTGCTTCTGCTGATTATTTTAAACAAAACAGGAACTTAAATCACATCGCTGCCTGTGTGGTAAAGCCAGAATGACGAAGACAAATCAATAAAGAGACCCATGTGGCTGGTTATTCGACTATTTTCATCTCCAGGATTGTACATCCCTCGATTGTGTGAAAATCAAAAACAGTTTTTGCTTAGAAACAAGACTTTGGGTCCTATTTTAATGATCTAAGAAGGTGCGTTTAGGGCGTGTACTATTGCTAGTTTAACGGCGGAAAAAAAGGTCCGTGCACGTGCAGATCATATATGCACTATGCCACAAAAACTCCATAATACTATTTCACATTGTAATATTTTTTATTTGTAATCTTCTGCATGTGTGTGTGCTTCTGCGCGTCCCTGTGTGTGTCACAGAGATAGTGTGCACGCTGTGCACGAGCCATTTTCTAATGCTCTGTTAAAGTAACGAAATGCTGAGTTATTGACTTCAGACCAGGTTCTTGTTGGTCAATGACGCAATCTCTTCCCGCTGCCTCAAGATAGCAATCACCCTCATACTCTGCTTCTGACTGGCTAGTAGTCCTTACCTAGGTACTGCCAGGGCACGCCCTCATACTCTGCTTCTGACTGGCTAGTAGTCCTTACCTAGGTACTGTCAGGGCACGCCCTCATACTCTGCTTCTGACTGGCTAGTAGTCCTTACCTAGGTACTGCCAGGGCACGCCCTCATACTCTGCTTCTGACTGGCTAGTAGTCCTTACCTAGGTACTGTCAGGGCACGCCCTCATACTCTGCTTCTGACTGGCTAGTAGTCCTTACCTAGATACTGCACATGCGCGACTGCCAACCAAGATGTTACAGCAGTGAGAGGTCTCACTCTGTAGCTAAAACAGAGAGCTCAACACACAGGGTGAAAAGAGGAGCTGCAGCAATGTGCAGAACAACAAAAATACGGTGCTTTTTGAAAATTAAACCACATAAACCTATTCTGGTACAACCTCTAAATACAATTATGAACCTGAAAATGAGCATCATATGAGCACTTTAAACGACGTGGGCGCTGGACGGTCTTAAACTAGCAAAGACACGTGCGTCTGGCTTTGCGCTGCGCCGGGTGCTAGACATGGCCCTCAGACTTGTTATATTCAGATAATATGAAGTGATTCCTCACCCCTTTATCCACTGAGGCTCTGATGCTCAGCCTGTAGCTGCCAGTCTCTCCCCTCACCATGGCGGTTCTCAGCTAGAAACGTCACAAGTTAACACAAAGTCACATCAGTTCTTTAAGACTTTCAAGTGATTATGTGAAGGGTTTCACTCCAACACGACGGGGTATTAGGGACAATGCAGGTCAAAATAATAATCATTACGGAGCCGGGGGAGGGGGGTAATATTCGGAGAAAAAACTTTAAGAGATTAAAGTCATAAAATGAACGAGAAAAATTCTGAGATTTACGATGGAAAAATTTTTGAATATTCTCTAAGATTATTGAGTAATACATTTGCGAGAAGAAGGTTTACTTTGAAAGGTTGGATCGACCGATGTATTAGGGCTGCAAGGGGTGACCTCATCAAATTAGACGTTGCAATCAGATTCTGCAAACAGGAAAAACCCATGATTTTATTATCTCGAGCATCCAAACTTTGATGAGACACTGCCGTGAATCAGGGCGATTGAGATGGATGGATAACGTGACTACATTCATAACTAGGGTTGGGTATCGTTTGGGTTTTTTCTGATACCGATGCTAAAACAATACTTTTAAAACAGTGCCGGTGCCTGAACCTAAATATATATAATATATTTAGAATGTATATAATATAAAATATAAAAAAGGAGCACAAAACGACAGTTGGCGACATTAAAGAACGGCTTGTTTATTGCTAAGGCCATATGGTCAAAATTAAATGATTGATTAATAATGTAATAACTATAACTTATAACTATGACTTATTTCACCAGTGAATTGCTGGTAAACGACAAAAACAAGCACCAGATGGGAAAGGGGTATTTTACAATAACTTTGAATGCACCACAGGGCTGGCGAGTTTCAAGTGAACGCACCGTGTGTGTTGTTTTACCAACAATGGCAGCTGCAGTCAGACCGTTACGTCACGGTGTTGGAATCCTCTACAGAGAAATACAGTCTCACGTTACACCGCTTAACGTAAGCTGTCAGCATCTTAACCGTTGGGTTTAATCCAGCTGCTAGCTAATGCTAACGTAGCGCCCCGTGCAGCTATGCTTCTGGAAAAAATTAAAAGTCAGGCTCTTAGGAACCGAAATTGTCGTTCTTATTTGGTCTCGTTACTACCGTTTACGTTGGAAAAGGTGCCCTATTGGCACCGCGTTTCGGTACCCAGCCCTATTCTAGACTTTATAATCTTAGAGAATATTTGAGTTTCTCTCCCCCAGCTCCGTAAATGTAGTTTTTACCTACGATGGCTCTAAAACGCCGTGGTTCTGTTCATCCACATTCATACAGCTAGAGTTGTAGTTACCGTCTCGTCTGTATCCTCCCACTCCACCTCGGACATATCCACACTGTTGTAGTTTGGCTTCGGCTTCAGTTTCTTTCCATCTTTGTACTGCAGGACAGAGGACACGCTGTTACTGTGTGTGTGTGTTACTGTGTGTGTGTGTGTGTGTGTGTGTGTGTTACTGTGTGTGTGTGTGTGTGTGTGTGTGTGTGTGTGTTATTGTGTGTGTGTGTGTTACTGTGTGTGTGTGTGTGTGTGTTCCTACAAATAGTGATGTTTGAATCTGTGCCGAGGCTTCGACATGTTTTTTCAACGTTGTTGACGCTTTTTCTATGATGGCTGAGGCTATGTTCACACTTGGCGTCTTTTTTGACAAGAAAAAGTTGACTAGAGCGTCTTTTGTTGCTATAACAACAACTTCTGCTACAGTATCCTAGAGCGCTATGTGGAGGGGTGCTAACGTTAAATAAAAAAGGTGGAGAGAGAGAGAGAGAGAGAGAGAGAGAGAGAGAGAGAGACAGAGAGAGAGACAGAGAAAGAGAGAGAAATAAAAGATGTGTGAACATAGCCTAAGGAACTTCTTCTAGGGCTTTATGTCGACCAAACTCTAAGTGAGATACTATATGAGACATGCAATAATACAGTTGAAACATGAGTCTTTTTCTCTTAAATAAAAGCATGTCAGTAAACTAAACATGTCCGGCACCACTGCCAGTAGATCATCTGTAATGTAGCTGCCTGTTTTACACTCTCTGACCAACAGGTGGGGCTGTGAGCAAATGAAGCCGTTTGGGAAGCACTTTGCTGGAAAGCTTCAATGCTCCATGAGGCTCCATCTCACCATCACTTCTTATAAATACTTAATACCTTCTCCCCTTTCATGTACCCTTTCAGCACATCTGCTACACTGTTAGAGTACATCGCTGTCTATAAATAGGGATGGAGCAAATCAGAGCTAAATCTGTCGTCGGCAGTCGTGTTGAACTCACCAGAGGTCGGAGGTCAGGGTGAGCCAGGATGTAACCGTTGTTGGTGACGAGGAAGGCGTAGCCGTGAGCGCCCAGCTGTGGAGGAAGAAGAATGTTATGACTGCGGTCATATTCTTTCTTTAGCCTGCTGTGTGTGCCCTTGTTTTCAATTTCACATGCAAATAGGTGTGCTGGGAGATAATTGTTGGAAAGCTCTCATGCCCGAACCCGTGATTGGCTGCAGCTGGGGAAACCACCTGACATAGAAGGAGCCAAGATGGCGGCCGTCTGCCGACAACATTCCCATAGACAGTATATAAGAATGGACCAACAGATCCCATTGCTCTGGACGGAGACGAGTGAAGGATATTAGAAGTCACTTTTCTGGTGATGGCTGAGCGTTACTGAGCAGCCTCCAACTGAGCTTGAAGACGTAGATGTGACGTGAGCAACCTGTCTGAAAGTTGGAAGTCTTCTGGTAGCTGTGCCAAGAGAAATCTCAATCATTCCCAATCTAGCAGAGACGGAGAGCGTAGGTATATGTAAGGAGATAACATAGGCACAGGCTAATTACTGATCACTAACATGATAGTTAACATTAGGAATTACACTTAAACAGCTAATGGAAGTCCAAACTGCCTGCCAGCTTCTCCTGTACTATACGGTAATTCCTCTACTGTGAGACAGTAAGTCTCGTGGTTATGACACAATCGTTAGCCTATTTTTATAACAACGTCTGCTACGGAGCCATAACGTGAGCTACAAGGTAATGGAGCCTTTTATACGTTGTCGTGTTTCTTTAGAAATAAACAACGGACAAATAGAGTCTTTAAACGCTTCAGATGTAAAGTTATTCGCTGTGAAAGTGACGTCAGAATGAATGGGAGTCAATGGGACGCTAACGTCGGGTGATCGTTTTGTAGCATCAAAATGGCGCCATAGGAGGTTTGAGCTCCCACTTCTGCTTTGTTCAACCTTGTTTTAGATTAGGTACTGTTTCTTTTGAATAGTACGGGTGGACTGCCTGCTGTGTTAACCCTGTTTTCTCCTGTTTAATTAGTTAGGGAGGTAAGTCTTTTGTCATTCTTTTTGCCATTTTTGTTTGTTAGGTTAATTTCTTATCTCCTAGACAGGATTGTTTGTTTGTTGGTCATTTTGGTGGTAGGCCACCCTGAAGCCTTGTATAATATACCTATATCTATATGTTTATCTATATATTTTCTTTTTTATGTCAAATAAATAAGTTTTTCTGACATTCAAACAAATAATTGTTTGTGGCTACTTGGGAGACGGGGAAGATGGGGCCTTTTCATGTTGTGTCCTAGGCCCCCCTAGACTGGGGCATAACAAGAAGAAGAAGAAACGCATAAATAATCTTTTACTCCTTTCTTAGTCTGACTCTGGATAAAAACCACAGACTGTAAAAATGATGGACATAGCAACCCTGACGTCCCCCATTGTCTTGTGGACTGCTTAGGCCTGTAACAACTATTACATAATTGTCTAACTGTCAATTTTTTTTTACCTAAACATGGTTTCTTTGTTTAACCGCAATTAATTGTTAACAATAGCGAAGATCTTAAAAGCCGATAATCGGCCGTTGGACAGTCTGGCGAGGTCGATGACTCGAGTCTGTTCGGTGTGTTCCGTGCCGTCATCCGTCGGAGGGGCCGTCAGCCTTCATTTTGGCCGATTTGACATGTATAATCGGCGGGGCGGGCACTGCCGGAAGTCAGACTCAAATGACCAATCTGATTGGTGGAGAGCTAACCTGGAAACGGGGAGCGGGATGAGTGTGACTAGAGTCTCTCAAAATCTGACGAGAATCTTTTAAACTGACCTTTGTTGATCTGAAATGAAGACAGATTCAGCGACTGCACGGCCTATTTCTCTCTTAAAATGTTTTCAGGAACACGTTTGGGTGAACTATTTTAGTACAATATGAGATCGTATTCTGAACGAGCCGCCATGACGGTCTGGCTTTGAATTTCCTGGAGAAACCAGACCCACATGACGCGTTCATCCAATTAGCTGCCAGCTTTCATTTTTGGGCGACAATACAGATTAGCGCCGCCTGCTGTTATGGAGACGTATTACGTCTCGTCTCTTCGGTGTGGTCAGAGGCACTTTTTTGACCAACTCGGGGAGACTGATCAGCCCAACTGGCTTTTCTGCCGACGTCTGGCCGCCGGCTCCGTGTGTCTGGGCCTTAAGGCGTATGACTGGTAGTTGTTCATGTTGTTTAGATTTCCCAAATTGTAATTATATAAGTGATTATTGGTCGGACTATATATTAATATTTCAACTATTAGATGTTGGCACTTGACCCGATACACGTTCATAGCAACAAAAATGACAGAAAATATGTTGCATTATAATAAAGACACGTTACTTCATAGGCTCTGTATTTGTGTTATTACATTATCTGGGTCACATGCCAGTGATGATATAACCAAAAGATGTATCCTGGAACATTCAAAACTTAATTTTCATTTTAGAAATAAATAAATTGTTTTTAAATTTGACTGAAAGAGACAATTGTATTGTTAATCGCAATTATTTCTGAGAAAATTCATTGTACAGCAAAATTTGGAATTGTTACAGCTCTAGGACTGCTGTTTTGAAGCCTCAATTTTGGCAATGTGGACATTGGACAGTTGCAATGGTGTTGCGCTAAGCTAAACGCTAAAGAGGGAAAGTCGCCAATTTTCAACCCTTCTGAAGCGAGTCATTCAGCGGAGTTTTACTGGCGGGTAAACGCAGACCTCCAGGTACAGGGGGCCGTTCATCTGCATATACGGCAGAGCAGAGAATGAGCAAACTTCCACTTAAGTTACCAGTTAACGCTAGCGGGAGCTAGCTAGCTAGCCTGGTTGTCAGAACGCTGAACAAGACATTTTCAGGTGACCAAAATGTTCCAGTTAACTTTGCTCACACAGTGAAAGGGTCAAAGTTTAAGATGAAATCAGAGACAACACCCAAAAACAAGTTGAGGTCTACTTAATGTCCACAGTGTTAGCATGGTTAGCATTGCTTAGACTCTGTCCTGATTGACAGGTCCTAAAACATCCCCTGCTTTATCTTCTGTTTTAAAATAAATGGGACCATCATTTACTAAATCAACATCATGATGTAATGAAGAAGACGTGAAACTACGAACTGAGACCATTAACTTATTATGAAAATGTTTACTGAGTAAATAAATCAAGAGAGAAGTAGGCTCATTTTCTCATAGACCTCTATAGAAACTGACTTCTTTTTGGAGCCGGTGGAGTCGCCCCCTGCTGGAAGTTAGACAGAATGCAGCTTTAAGGAGCTTCAGCATCGGCTTCACTTTTCAGACCCGGAAGCTCCTTCCATTATTGTTACAGTCTGTGACAAAAAGACATCTAAACTGGGCGTACCATGTATCGGGGTGCCAGCTTCATCACCTCCATCAGTGGGACGTCGGTGCCAACCACGCCCAGCAGGATCCCATGGGACAGCTGGAGAGACAGGCGGCACATTATTATACAGAGTTAAGACATCTGAAGATATCCCAAATGTACAGTATGCTCTAGTCCACTGGTTCTCAAACTGTGGTACGCTGACAACTAGTGGTACGCAAGCTAAACCCAACCGTCCCGTTCTTCTTTTCCTAAACCCAACTGTCCCGTTCTTCTTTTCCTAAACCCAACTGTCCTGTTCTTCTTTTCCTACACCCAACTGTCCTGTTCTTCTTTTCCTAAACCCAACTGGCCCGTTCTTCTTTTCCTAAACCCAACTGTCCCGTTCTTCTTTTCCTAAACCCAACTGTCCCGTTCTTCTTTTCCTAAACCCAACCGTCCCGTTCTTCTTTTCCTAAACCCAACTGTACCGTTCTTCTTTATCTAAACCCAACTGTCCCGTTCTTCTTTTCCTAAACCCAACTGTCCCGTTCTTCTTTATCTAAACCCAACCGTCCTGTTCTTCTTTTCCTAAACCCAACTGTCCCGTTCTTCTTTTCCTAAACCCAACCGTCCCGTTCTTCTTTTCCTAAACCCAACCGTCCCGTTCTTCTTTATCTAAACCCAACTGTCCCGTTCTTCTTTTCCTAAACCCAACTGTCCCATTCTTCTTTTCCTAAACCCAACTGTACCGTTCTTCTTTATCTAAACCCAACTGTCCCGTTCTTCTTTTCCTAAACCCAACTGTCCCGTTCTTCTTTTCCTAAACCCAACTGTCCCGTTATTCTTTTCCTAAACCCAACCATCCCGTTCTTCTTTTCCTAAACCCAACTGTCCCGTTCTTCTTTATCTAAACCCAACCGTCCTGTTCTTCTTTTCCTAAACCCAACTGTCCCGTTATTCTTTTCCTAAACCCAACCATCCCGTTCTTCTTTTCCTAAACCCAACTGTCCCGTTCTTCTTTTCCTAAACCCAACCATCCCGTTCTTCTTTTCCTAAACCCAACTGTCCCGTTCTTCTTTTCCTAAACCCAACCGTCCTGTTCTTCTTTTCCTAAACCCAACTGTCCCGTTCTTCTTTTCCTAAACCCAACCGTCCCGTTCTTCTTTTCCTAAACCCAACTGTCCCGTTCTTCTTTTCCTAAACCCAACTGTCCCCTTCTTCTTTTCCTAAACCCAACTGTCCCGTTCTTCTTTACCTAAACCCAACTGTCCCCTTCTTCTTTACCTAAACCCAACTGTCCCGTTGTTGTCCCGCTTGTCAAGTAAACGTACCTTTTATAAACCCACCCACCATCTTTTCCTAAACCTAAAAGCGTCAAAGCAGAGAGATAGATAGATAGATAGATAGATAGATAGATAGATAGATAGATAGATATATCGATGGATGGATAGATAGATAGACAGAAAGATATATAGAACGGCTGACTGACCGTTTCCTTCTTCTTGCTGAAGACCGGCATGGCCACTGAGGTCATCAGCAGCAGACTCTGAGCTTTGGTGTAGAAGAGCTGAGACAGAGCAAAACATTCAACACACAGTGTGTCGTTATTTCAAGAACACAGACACTGTCAAACACGACTGATGGGCCGAGGAAAAGGTTTTTAAAAAGATAGACATTCAAAATGATACTCTCTAACTGGCTGCCACTGAGTAGGAAAACTGACCCCACGTTTAAACAAAGTCACAATCTACGTGCGTTTCTTTGAAATTTCTATATGAAGCATATTCTTCGTCATCTACTCACACATATAATGTTTACTGTGATACATCAAGCAGCTATAACAAGTGCAGATCTGAGGGTGACTCGATGTAATACTACTGCAGTTCTGTGTACATTTAAAAATACATAGATGGTAAAAGTACTACAATCACTACGGTCTAAACCAGCGGTTCTCAACATGAGGGCCAGGACACTCCGGGAGGTCCGACAATGGCTTGGAGGGAGTCATATATGTTAATATATACATATATATATATAAAAATATAATCAAAATCTCTTCCTAAAAAGTGTAGGAGAACATAAAGTCAATAAGGTGTAGATCTTACATGTTCATAAAAAATTATTCAAATAGATCAATCAATTGTCAAAATAGCTCGCGATTATTATAAGTTGACAAGTAATCGATTAATCTCTGCAGCTCTTTTCATTTGTTTAAATGTAATCAAGTAATTTGTTGTATTTAAGCAGAACACTGAAAGCAGCAGCAAGTCATACCGTTATCGCGATATTCAACGACATTATCACATATTGCGTGTATTTTCCTCAAATTGTGCAGCCCTAACTTCTCCTCTCTCAGTGCCCACGTCTCCGTCCTGACGGCTTTCTAACGTTCAAATTAAGGCTACATTTACATTACTACGTTTTGGTTTAAAAACTAATATCTTTTGATACATCCCCCTCTCTCATTCATGCTGCTCTGGGATAAACCGGAGACATTTGGATACACTTCTGACCCGTTTTGGTTTGGAGTCTGCGGGGTTGTGTTGCAGTCTGAACGGCTGCAAACGGAGACCTTTGGCAACACCGACACTGACGCCAACGTTTCTCTTCCTGATTGGGTCTTATCGGTCACGGCGTCTCG
>CM042320.1:3771563-3786563 GCA_023566125.1 Zingel zingel | reverse complement strand
TGTTCCAGGCAATAATGACTTTCAATAACAACTGATAAAATGTAAATATTTTTTAATATTGTATTTGAAGACATTTTATTTCCACAAATCTTTTAAAAGTGCATTCATAAACGATTCTTTGCAACAGCAAATCATTTCCAACTTCATGCAGGCCTAATTGAGGCTACTTTTAAAATCATTCATCATAAAATCAGTGGGCCTATCCACAAGTCAACAAAACATGTTTAACATGTGTTATGATGTGGGGGGGGGGGGGGGGGGGGGGGGGTCGGGGGGGTCCTCCACCGTAACATTTTGAGCATTAAACACTTCATTTCCTGCATTCTGGTGAATTTGTATGCACCTATTTCTACCTTTTTCTGAATCAATATGCTGGAAATATCTTTATGTAAAGGGAAACATTACAATCCAAATATAAAAACATAATGTAATATATTGCAGTAAGGCTCACAGGCATTCTGTATTGCGTTCATCTATTTATTCTCCTGTAGATCTGCTTAACTAAATAGATCTGAGTCAGCACACATGTAGCTTAGGCATCATTTACTCTTACCTTGTCTTTTGCATCTTTTGTTGAGGAAGTAACCTCAATTATACATTATTCATTTTAATGTATTAATAAACCCCTGGACTGTAATATTTCAGATGTTTGAGCAATATTTCTGCTCATGTCTAAAACGTTGTGCACAAAATATAACTCATCCCATCTGTGTTCTCTGAGGTTTGGAGGAGTCGTGATATTTTGTGAAAGATAGGCTATTACAAGAGTAAAGTCACAATTTAAGAAAATAATCCACCTGCACCATAGTCTGCTGTGCATTACGTGATTACTCTGCTGAGACGGTAGATCTCAGACCTCCTGACAGACTCAGAGCCCTGTTTGTGTCTCTGGTCTCTGAATGAGACAACGTTTAGGGAAGTGGCTGTACGCTGCTCTACGTCGGAGGTGGAAACCCAAAACTACTGCAGAAATACACGGAGCACAAACGGGACACATCTGCCGCAGCATGTCCACAGCAGAGCTCGTCCTTTATAAATCTGAAGCTTTTACAAGCGACGTCCAGTTTTATATTTGTCAGTCAACTTTTGAAAATACATTCAGGGTTACACTCAAAACATTCGGGGCTGAAGCACCGGCAAAATCAGCTGACGCCGCGCCTGTCAGTGGGAACGATGAGGCCGTGCTTTTGATGCGCAGTTGTGGGGTTGCACTGCAGAGAGAAATAAACGCAAGTCGTCCTCCACCTGCAGCCTTGATCTGTATTTATTTTTAATCAGGGTCAGTGCGGAAAACCCACACTCACACAAGTAGGTGGAGGTGAAGGGGACTAGGACTTCCATAGCCTTAGTGGAGATCTGGGGGAACACAGACAACCATAAATGCGTGATCGGCATTTCTCCGTCTCTGCGGCACAGATGCAGCCTCGGACCCCGACCAGGTGAAAGCTAACTTTAACTCAGGATCATATTTCCTACGTTTTTTGCTGGGTCCTGTCTCCTCCCTTAATGCTGACTTCTGTTGACTTGGGACAAGGAAACGATGCATTTTAAAGCTAATACACGCACGCACAATTACCGATATCAATAGAGCTGCATACAGTTATTTTTTCTTTGTGTGTCGCGCCTCCCCTGTGGCACTTTGGCGCCCCCCAGGGGAGGCGCGCCTCACCTATTGAGAACCCCTGATATAGGAGACTTTCTGGCCTCGATCACCTAATTAATACTGTCCTTCGCCATGGTCTGCAACGCGCCGGATATAGGAGAGACCATATCTGCTGCTAAAGGACTCGTGAGATATCTGAAACAATCTGGCCTGGTTGCGTAATTACGGAAGACAGTGCTACAGATGGGGGAGAGACCCGATTTAGCACAGTTGACCTCACACTCAAGTCAGTGCAGGACATCCACCCAGAGCTACGGGAGGAGCTGGAGAGGCAGAGCTTTCTCCCCACCCAATTAGGCTAATACAGTAATGATTAAAAAAACACAAATGCTTGATCAAAAGGCCCGACCCGGCCCGGCCCGGCCCGAGGACAGTGGCGGGACATATCAACGGTCAAGTTTGGGCTCGGGCAGAGAATCTAAACCCTACTGCCTCTGCCCTCAGTTATAACTGTAGGCATAACTGCAGGTTCTTACTGATCATTAACCCAACAGGAAATAAGGACTGTAGATTAAAAAAAAATGAAAATAATATATTAGCCTAAATTACAGGCAACTTCTTAGCTTGCACACAGACAACTTTTAACCTTGCTCGCAGAAAACTTAAAAGCTTGCACACTGACGAGTTATTGTGGGAAAAAGTAGTGTGTGCGAGGTGAAAGGGGTGTATGTGCATGCTTTTTACGTGTGTGTGTGTGTGTGTGTGTGTGTGTGTGTGTGTGTGTGTGTGTGAGGTAAAAGTGGCAATTGTGCATGCTTGTTATGTGCGTGCAAGGTGAAAGTGGTGTATGTGCATGCTTGTTATGTGTGCGAGGTGAAAGTGGTGTATGTGCATGCTTGTTATGTGTGTGCGAGGGGAAAGTGGTGTATGTGCTTGCGCGAGAATGGCCTCATACATGGCCATCTCTCTGCTCCTGTGATCATTAAGGGACACCAACCTCGTTGAGGATTTTGAAGGATTCCTTCATGGCGTTCTTGACGCTGGCTTCTCCTTTAACATGCAGAGTCTCCACCAGCAACTTAAAGTGCTGAGAGAAGGGGGGGGGGGGAGAGAGATTTCCTTAATCAGTTAATCATAATGACATGAAGATGGTTTTAAGATTAATGTGTGTGAAACTTTTTTGCGGCTCACACACGATGGAGGTGAATGGAATAAGTACATATAATCACGTGATTTACCTTAAGTACCACGTTGAGGTACTTTCTACTTCTTTGACCAGAGACTTTGAAAAGATGTAGACACTAGTTTGGCTACATTTTAAGCAAAATACGTTTCTATGTTTATCGTCACACCGGTTATACAAGCGGGCATACTAAAATATAATAGAATAAGTTCATAACAAAAGAGGCAACACAAATACAGACATTAAATATGACAGAATGAAACAGAATTACAAAACAGAAGAAGCACCAAAAATATATAGAGATTCCAAGTCTTTTTCCACCCAGGTCACCGTGTGGTAGTTCTCCTGTCACTCCGAGCAGGACAGGAGGAAGACCTGATGATGACGAAGAGGGGCATTCCTGGGAGTGTGCGTGTGTGCGTCTGTCATTATACACTGTGTGTGTATTTATGTGTGTGTGTGTGTGTGTGTGTTGTTATAAACTGCGTGTATATGTATGTGTTCTTGCGTGTGTGTGGGTGTGCGCCTGTGTGTGCCTGAGTGTGTGTGTGTGTGTGTGTGTGTTCGCCTGTGTGTGTATATATGTTTGTGTGTGTGTGCCTGCGCGTGTGTGTGTGCCTTCGTGTGTGTGTGTGTGCCTGTGTGTGTGTGTGTGTGTGTGTGTGTGCCTGCGTGCGTGTGTGCCTGTGTGTGTGTGTGTGTGTTGCGCCTGTCTGTGTGCCTGCATGTGTGTGTGTGCCTGTGTGTGTGTGTGTGTGTGTGTGTGTGTGTGTGTGTGTGTGTGTGCCTGTGTGTGTGTGTGTGTGTGTGTGTGTGTGTGTGTGTGTGTGTGTGTGTGTGTGTGTGCCCGGTGTGTGTGTGTGTGTGTGTGTGTGTGTGTGTGCCCGGTGTGTGTGTGTGTGTGTGTGTGTGTGTGTGTGTGTGTGTGTGTGCCCGGTGTGGGTATGTGTGTGTGTGTGTGCCCGGTGTGTGTGTGTGTGCCCAGTGTGTGTGTGTGTGTGTGTGTGTGTGTGCCTGCATGTTGAAGCCTCCAGGAAGTAGATGAGGGTCTTACCTCTCTGTTGTCCAGGTCAGCCTGGACCAGAGTTCCTCTGAAGCACGGCTCCACGTAGCGAACGTAGTCAGTGTACTGCACACAGGAGGACACAGAAATCACTTAAATACTTTTAAAAATGTTGTATATGTACCTTATCTTTAACATGTCTCTTTATGTGATACTCTTTGTGCCTTTTCATTCCCCTCTGGGATAAATAAAGTTATTTGAATTAACCAGTAACAGTAGTCTGTCTGTACTCCAATCAATGGATCGCCAAAGTCTGTTCAAGTGTTCAGTGTTTGTTTTTTAGTAGTTATTTGATGCTATAAAAACGGGGCTGAGCGTTAAGATTGACAGCTGTGATTGACTTGCGATTAGTTGGGCGGGTGTATGGGCGAGACTTTGATACTGCGTCTCCACCGCCCGATCACTAAGACTCTGGCTCCAAAATAACAAGATGGCAGCGCGCGTATCGGGGAGATTTTGGCTTCACTTTGTACAAAGGGAGGAAGTGGAGACACGTTGTCTATCTTTATATACAGGCTATGGTTTATCCTTACATAACTGAGTGCCTGTGTGTGTGTGTGTGTGTGTGTGTGTGTGTGTGTGTGTGTGTGTGCATGCATGCATGTGTGTGTGTGTGTGTGTGCATGTGTGCGTGCATGTATGCGTGTGTGTGTGTGTGTGTGTGTGTGTGTGTGTTTCACAGCAATGACGTTGACAAAGTCATTCTCTCCCAGCGTGTCCAGGATGGTGTGTGTGTGTGTGTGTGTGTGTGTGTGTGTGTGTGTGTGTGTGTGTGTGTGTGTGTGTGCATGTGTGCGTGCATGTATGCGTGTGTGTGTGTGTGTGTTTCACAGCAATGACGTTGACAAAGTCATTCTCTCCCAGCGTGTCCAGGATGGTGTTGATGGTGTGTGTGTGTGTGTGTGTGTGTGTGTGTGTGTGTGTGTGTGTGTGTGTGTGTGTGTGTGTGTGCTTAAGGTTAGGTATTTAGTTGTGATAGTTAAGGTTAGGGTAAGGGGCTAGGGAATGCATTATGTCAATGACGGGTCCCCACAAAGATAGTGAAACAAACATGTGTGTGTGTGTGTGTGTGTGTGTGTGTGTCTCACAGCGATGACGTTGACGAAGTCGTTCTCTCCCAGCGTGTCCAGGATGGTGTTGATGGTGTGTTTGGCGATGGTCATCTTCAGCCCCTTCATGCTGCCGCTGATGTCCACCATGATGATGATGTCTTTGGGAGACGTGGCTGCCTGGATGTACCTGAACGCAGCATGACGGAAGACCCATCATTTATTCACACTATGAAATGTGATTAGAACCACATCGATTTAGCCTAGAAATCCAGACGCACCCTAGGGTCAGTCTAGCAACTCTGGAAAAACCAAATTCTGGTCAGGCCAATCACATCGTGTATAGAGTCGGTGGGCGGGGCTTAACATAATGACGGCTAAGTTGCGATGGTTCCGCGTGAATTCCCTGCTACTTGAAAACAAAGAAGATGTCTGCTGGTGAACAGCGGTCTTTGGAGTCGGCTTTGGCCGCGACTCTGGACGACTTGGAGTTAAGCTTTTCTTTGAGAAAAGAACAACGAACGGCACTGAAGTCATTCTTAAAAAAGGAAGATGTGTTCAGAGTTAAAAGTTGAATCTATCAACTAGCGTTGCTCTGATTGGTTGGAGCGTTATCCTATTGGGTGCAGAGGGAATATGAAAGACAACCGTTTATCCCGCCCCTCGGATTGAGCCCAGCCAATGGTGAGTTCCCAGACCCAACATCTGGATGTGGGGCTGGCTGGTCAGGCTAACATTGATTAGTTGTCAACTATTAGGGCTAAATTAATTGGCAACTTAATGATAATTGATGAATCAGTTTGAGTCATTTTTTTATGAAAAAAAGGAAAAATTCTCTGATTCCAGCCTTAAATGTGAATATTTTCTAGCTTCTTCTCTGTGACAGAAACTGAATATCTTTGAGTTGTGGACAAAACAAGACATTTGAGGACGGTATAGTTGCATAATGGTTTTAGAAGAATGTTCTCAGTTGCACTATATTGTGTTGACAACTGCTCCAGTTTGTCAATGACTGTCATGTTAGTCCTGTTAGTAAGTAAAAGGACCTTGAGAATCGAGATATCTTTGGCTATACCGAGCCCTAAGTCTGTTTCTTCACATTGCTGATATAAACCAGTACAAACGTGTCCGTCTACATGCAGCGGCTCCTTCCAGCTCAGCTGCCGTAATGCGGCGTGACGAGGCGTTCAAGGACATATGCAGCTCTGTGGTATTATTTAGAAATGCATGAACGGTTGCATATGGTGCCATGTGGGCATGCCGTGACCCCGCTAAGGAGCAGCTTATCGTCTTTTCCAGAGGATCAGGACTGTGGCTGGCCGCTGCTCAGCCAACACACTGCCAGCAGGACGGCCGTTTACACTGACTGACACTACGACTATAGGATATACCTGATTTCTTTTCTTTTTTTAACTTCACTTTATTCCAGAAAGCATATACAGATTATGACAAAATATTTGTTGTTATTAACTAACTCCTGGCCCAGTTTGATGATACTTTCCCCCCAAATATACATGCGTTGTCTACGTGTTAGATTTCACGTATATATTTGAACTGTTGGGCTTTCAATGACATGGATTCCTTAGATCGTCTATTTTCATATATCAGCATCTTCACTCTAACTTTAAAATGGAGACTCTTAAAGGGGTGATAGAGTGATTATATAGGGTATTTCACACTGTTCCTTAAGGTCTCCTAATAGGGTATGTAACATTGGTTGGGCTGAAAATGGCCCGGTTGCTATTCTACGGGCCCTTAACTACCCTGTGAATATGGCCCTATTTGGAACAAGAGCTTTTCTTCCAAATATGTTATGCTCATGAATATTTAGATGAGCTGCGCGCTGATTGGTTTGAGCGAACCACATACACATACACTGGAGACTAGACAGCAGGTCTCATATTTCAGACACTGCAAAGTTATACATAGTTTGTCTGCTATTTCATTAATAAATTCACTTCTGAGACTTTTTTATGCGAGAAATCAACTATATAAAGCTCAAATATGGGCCGTTTTACGAAAATGTATGGCTAATTGCAAATATGGTAAGATGTGTCGGACTTTAGGAGCCAGGGCAAAGTCACCATTTCTGGGTTACTGGACTACCAAATGTAGTCCGGAGCTCGGAGCTGGCCGGTGGAGCTCGGGTCTCTGAGCTGGCCGGCTGCCACACACACACACACACACACACACACACACACACACACACACACACACACACACACACACACACACACACACACACACACACACACACACACACACACACACACACACTGTCTGTTACAAATAGACTTCCAAAAGTACAGACATGCCAAGACATGCCCGGGCGCGAGCAGCGGCTGCAGCGTGGCTAAAACAGCCGAGACAAAATGCAAAGTTTCGACACTTTCATTATAACTAGTGTTGTTGTAACGTTACCTTTGGGACATAAAAAACCTCCACCAAAGAATCACAACTCACCCTGTAGCTAGTCAGCGCAGTCTGTGAAGCCCTGAAGGCACGTCCTCTGCGCCGCTGCATTACATCCAAACTCCCGCTCCATTGTCCGATATACTCGTTCTAAACACTTTTCTCTGGGCCAGTAGGCTATTCCGTTTTACAGCCTGGAACACTGCATTAACGACCGTGGTTCATTTTCAATATCCTTGAAAAACTTCCAAACTTTCTTCTTTCTAAAGTACACAGCGCCGCTCGTGTGTGAGATCCTGACAGAGCTCCAGCTCATATAGCGGGTCTGTGAAGGGGGAGAGGCCGACCGGGAAGGCATCAAACCCGGCCGGCAGCTGCCACCTGTCACGGCAGATTGTGGAGCTTCTCAAGTCCGATACAGTCATACAAAATTTGCAATTAGCCATCAATTTTCGTAGAACGGCCCATATTTGAGCTCTACATAGTTGATTTCTTGCATAAAAAAGTCTCAGAAGGGAATTTAGTAATGATATAGCATACGATCGAATTATAAAATTTCTGAGCTCTGCGTGACCAAGATTCAGAAGACTAACTGATCTCAGGTCAGTGGTGTATGTACATTTTGGGGCGTGACAAAGTTACAGACTAGAGCCAAATAAAGTAGGAGTTGAGGAATTGACATCAACTTTCAGCTTTGTTGAGATTCGCCCATTTTCAGCAGCAGTTTCAAATTGTGAGATTTGCAGAGGAAAGAGGTGTCAATGGGATTTTGAGGTTCTATGTATGTCCTGTTTACCCTCCAAACTGTCGTTTTTCAACTATGACGAGGTAACATCGGTTTTGCATTCTATCACCCCTGTTAAAGATTGATCTCAGGATTTTATACATCGATATTGGACCATCGAAAATCTTTTTTTTTAAACCCAGCCCTGGAAAAAAGGTAAATCCTGCACTCTGCTATTGCTATTTATTGAAGAAAACTAAGGTTTCGGTCCCTCTGCTCCTTCATCAAGAGTATTTTTGGTGAAGGACAAGTTTTATTTAATTTGCTCTAGCAACAGCAGAGCTCGGGATTTTCCTTTTTTCCAAGTTTCACCGAAGAATTGTTGGATGTGCGAGTTTATACCCAGCCCTACAATCCAACCGAGAACTGTTGAGATATTTCCCATCTGGACGGTGATTGTCATTTTATGGTTTAGATATGAGAAGTGAACTCACCAGTTTCTGTTCCTGCAGTCGAAAGCGGCCACACCGTTGGCGTCTGGAGTCCATTTAATACCTGACAGACGGACACATGGAGTCAGTTCACAGCACCATGACACTGAGGATATCATTACCTACAGTTAACACAGAGATACAACAATCTACCAAACGGAAACTTTCAACACACTCTACAAGTTAGGAATATACTGTAGATTCATGGATGGAGTTTTATTTTGTTTTCTCATGAAAACAGTCCCGCGCAGCAGGGCTCTAATCTTTTTAGTTCGTGCAAAGACGGGAGGCGCCATCACGTAACCCAAAAATGTACCCAATATATAATATACCCTTTTGGTTTCAGATTTTTCCTCAAAGCAGAAAACAGGATGTGATGTGTGTGCAGAGATGTATGCTGTAGCGGGACAATGAAATTTCAGTTAGACTTTCAATTTACATTTGCATACAAACACCAGCTCTTCTCTGGGAGATTAATCTGAGGGTGGTTGATGAGTTTATAAACTTGGAGCGTTTTCCCGTTGGCTCGGTTTCCTTTTCACCAGGGATGCACCGAGTCCAGGATTCGGCTTCGGATTCGCAGGAATTTTGGGCTTTTTGATGGGGTTGGGTTTCTGCCAAACCTTAGAATTTTATCCCGCCGAACAGAACCCTACGCTTGCACTACGCTGGTCGATGTGATGACGGCGCCGTTGATTACGGGAAGGTGTTAACGTAGGTGGAGCGTTCAATGCTGCAGGCTGTGAGGAAGTGGAAATGGAACTGGTGAGCAGAAAAAGTGATGTTTGGCAGTACTTTCAGTCAAAAGAAGGCCATTCAGGTCCAGCTACATGTTCAATCTGCAATGCTGATTAGTCTGGTGGTGGCGAGGACCCTAAACAATACACAACATCACCGCTGTTACAACATCTGGTATCAAACATCTGGAAGAATACGAGTTGTGCCTGAAGGAATCTACAGACAGCAGCCAAACTTCAGGTACGGCAAAGGAAGGACAGTCCCTGTTGACTTCATTAATGTGTTGACTGTGTTCATGGACTGAGGATGGGAGGAGGATTCTGCATTCGGATTAGGCAGAATCTTGGTATTCGGAACCCCAAAAATCTGGATTCGGTGCATCCCTACTTTTTGCACAGAGAAAAAGTTAAGCAAACCAAAATGCATCACCACAAACCAGAGGTGGGAGTAGGTCACACATGTGCAAGTTGCAAGCAAATCTCAAGTCTTAACCTTCAAGTCGCAAGCAAGTCTCAAGTCACTGCGGTGAGAATCAAGCAAGTCAAGTCGAGTCCCGTTTATAAGTCAAGCAAGTCACAAGTCAAGTCATACAAAATTCTTAGCTCTACCCCAGTTTACACATTTAAATCAGTTTAAAAAGACAGTTGCCGTCATGAAAAGTCTCAAGTCAAAGTCAAGTCTCAAGTCTTGAAAACCACGTAAAAGTCAAATTGAGTCATTTATCAATGTAAGTCAAGCAAGTCTCAAGTCCGCAAATTGGCGACTCGAGTCAGACTCCAGTCAAGTCATGCGCCTCGAGTCCCCCACCTCTGCCAGATGTGTCTGCGGCAGGAGCAAAAAAGTAAATCCAGGAAGAAAGTCCCGTGTTCAAACCAGCTCACTTCATGTAAATAATTTTCAGACATTGTTTCGCAGAGCGCCATTCCTACGTCTGCTCTGCTCACCGAGACTCTGCTGACGTCGGTCTCCAACTTTAGTGGTGATGGCAAGCTTGAGCGCAGTCTATTTCAGTGAGAGAAATAAGTGTACCGTACGCTTGTTTGGTCCGCTTTTGGTGCACATCAGAGTGCGATTGCTGCATTGACACCTGCCCAAACAAACCGCACCAAGGGGGACGCGATTCCACCGAACTAAATGAGGCAGGTGTTAAAAAAATCGGAATCTCACCGGGGTAGATCCTAAAGAAGCCGGTGGAGCTGCCGAAGAACTGCCAGGTAAGCGTCGGATCCTTCTGGAAGTTACTGATGAAGACGTCGTTTAACGCCTCCGAGTTGTAGATGGCATTGAGGATGTTGGGATCTGCACACAGAGGACAGAAACATCCTGAGCAAAGCTGAGCCTCGCAGGACGGGACGTGTTCGGGATGTAAAGGGTGACCTCTGACCTTTGTTGTAGACGTTGGTGGGGATCTGGATGTCGCTCTGCAGCGTGTTCACCGCCATGTTGTTGAAGTGCTCGTTCTCCTCCAGGGGAAAGTCTCCGCCCAGCTCCAAGCTGTTCCCGTCCTCGTCAACCGAGTTGATCATCATGGAGTTGTAGTAATCAAACTGACAGGAGACAGGAAGAGGTTCCTTTCAGAGTAATGCCTACCAGACACTAGAAGACTTTGAACAGACTTTGAAAAGACTAAAGTCTGATAGCATCACACATCTTTTTTTGGTTTTGAACATTGCCAGACTACATTCGTTTTGAAAACTTTAACCAACCCAGCTAGCTACTGCTAGCGTTAGCTGGTAACTTAAAGCAAAGTTTGCCGATGTTCTGTTCTGCCAAACCAACCCAGTCTCACGCCAGTTCGTGAAATGGTCAAGTTATTTAGATTCATTGATTAGTATACAGGTCACGATTTTCTCGTTTATTTCGTGTACAGGTCCCGATTTTCGAACGTGACCATTTCACAAACTGCCATGACACTGGGCTGCTCTGGGGGACGCCACAACGGGGAAATTAAACACCACACGCTTGCGACAACAACGGGACGGACCGCCACACGCGGGATGGATCCGCAGTCTCTGTGGCAGGCAACAACGGGGACATGAAACGCCACACGCCGGCCACAACAACGGGATGGTTGTGGTTAGGAAGAGAATAACGCGGAAAGGAACTGTAAAGGACGTGATCCCCGCTCTCCGGGGTGAAAATCCTGTGTTGTTTGACCCATCCTCCCCCCCGATCAACCTCCCTGCACGGATTTTCGCTGTATCAATACTACTCGCTACATCATTCTGTGATCACGAAATATGCTTCCCATTGAAATACATTACTTTAAAATTTGTGCTCACCACACGAAGATAACGACATGAACGTGATGAGTACACAAAACGATAGATTCAATAACGTGACCATTTCACGAACTGCCGTGAGACCGGGCTGCGCAACTTAAGGGAAAGTTTGTCGATGTTCTGTTCTGCCGTACATGCAGATGAAAAGCTCCAGTACCCGGAGGTCTACATTTATCCGCTGGTAATTCTCCGCTGGATGACTTGCTTCAGAAGGGTTGAAAATCGGCTGAGTTTTATGACCTTACACCAAAGGATGGAGACAACGGGAGCACCCCGACTCTAGCAAGACTCTGAGGGCCAGATGTAAGTACATTTGCGAATGTAGCGTTATCAGCGCCATGGCCAACCCGCAGAGAGCGCACGCTGTGATACTTCAGCTTATGTCGTATTTACCAAACCTGCAGTTCATCGGGTAATCAGCGCCTTTCTCCGCCCACTATACCGTAAATTGTGCTGTAGCAAAGCATTAAGTATTTTAAATGCACTAAAAGCTAGCTAGCTAACGATAGACTAGCAGAGCAAGTGTAATATGTTTACTAGCGATCACGTGCAGTGAATGGTTAATATGCTTTTACGTCTGTTTTGGTGAGCCCAGAGGGAAAATATGGCATTTTAAAAGTAGCCTACATTTACGGTAGCTAAGTAACGGTAGACTACAGAGAAAGGGGGATATTTTTACGTCCGTTTCGAGCGACAGAGGGAAAATATTTCAGTCAACACATTAAGTGAATTTGCGTTCTAATCCGGGCCGAGTACTACCGGTTGTGTAGGAACCGGTTCCATAGTTGAACTGGGTTTCGGTACCCAACCCTACTCAGTATTGGTGTATTCTGTAAAACAGGCCGATTGCTTTGTTTCCAGTATTGCTGCTTGCATCAATGGATCAATAAACATTACGTTACATGTCATTTAGCTGACGCTTGTATCCAAAGCGACTTCCAATTTACATTTAGGCACAATTAAAAAAACAATAACGTTTTATCTTATCTTGAAATCATTATGTTCTACATTTTATTTATGTCGTCATTTTATTCTCATATCAAGTTTCAAACATATAAAAAGTTTGATGCATTTTCATGATGCAGAATGTCCATTACATTCTTGACATTTCCAGTGGTGGAATTAGTACATTAGTTAGTACATTTACTCCAGTACTGTACTTAAGTCCAGATGTTGAGGTACTTGTACTTTACTTGAGTCTTTTCTTTTCATGCCACTTTCTACTTCTACTCCGCTACATTTCAGAGAGAAATATTGTACTTTTTACTCCACTACATTCATCTGTTACAGCTTTAGTTACTAGTTACTTTAGTTACTCCACTACATTCATCTGTTGCAGCTTTAGTTACTAGTTACTTTATTTACTCCACTACATTCATCTGTTACAGCTTTAGTTACTAGTTACTTTAGTTACTCCACTACATTCATCTGTTACAGCTTTAGTTACTAGTTACTTTACACATTAAGATTACTGCACACAGAACACATGTAGTTTATATAATCTGATGTTTGATTATAAAGTAAACTAGACAACAATATAACGGCTACAAGTCCAGCTGAGATGATCAGACCATCACACACAACTGTTTGGATCCTTTACACTTTCTAAAATGGGAGCATTATTACTTTTTAATACTTTAACTACGTTTTCCTAATGATACTTAGATACTTTTATTTAAGTAACATTTTCAATGCAGGGCTTTTGACTTGTCACAAGTATTTTTACAGTGTGGTATTAGTACCATTACTGAAGTGAACGATCTGAATACTTCTTTCACCGCTGGACATTTCATAATATTAATCACGTGAAATATATATAGTAGTGTAACTGGTAAAGTGTTATTAATTGGCGCCAACTAACCATTTACTGTAACATCCAGCTTTGACTAATTCACATTGTGTCTAATTAATTGAGTTAATGAGCACACACTACTCACTAGTGCATACTCCCCTGCTGCTGGGCTGAATGCTTTGTGCTTTGAGTGAATTATATTAATATGACCTACGTGTGCTTCAGTGTATTTGTACAACACGTTTCTCTTGGTCTGTGAGTAGCTTCTTTGCTGCAGTGTCGACCCAGTTCCCTCTGAGGATCACTGAAGTCTGAGCTAATCTGATTTCAGGTGTCAGCTGAAGCTTTACAGCTTTAACCTGCCGTTGCTTCTGACCCACGCTCCAGTTAGCGTGCTAACGTTATCATTCAGCTTAGAGCACAGCTGAGACTTAGGGCCAGTTAAACAGCAGATTTAAAATGTGGAGTAAAAGAAAGAAAAGCAGTATAACATAGGGCTCCACAATATATAGGGTTTTTTTGGTGATGATGATTTCAACTGGCGCAATAAACACATCGCGAAAGGCTGCGAGATATCGCGAAAGACACTGGGCCGTTCAGGGGTGTCAAAAGGCCCACCAAAGGGTCCAATCAGGCAACATGACATCACTTTACGTAAACATACACGCCCACAAGTGTACGCATTTTGAGCTATCCGCTTGTATGTCTACGCTTTATACAGCGGACATAAACATACACGCCACTTGGCGTGTTATTGCGAGAAGAAAGCAAGCAACGGTTGAGTTGAGTCCTGTGTTTGACCCATCCTCCCGCCCGACCAACCGAAGGGGGTACGCTTCGCTTCAGAGCTCAAACCTCCTATGGCACCATTTTGATGCTACAAAGCGATCACCCGACGTTAGCATCCCATTGACTCCCATTCATTCTGACGTCACTTTGACAGCGAATAACTTTACATCTGAAGCGTTTAAAGACTCTATTTGTCCGTTGTTTATTTCTAAAGAAACACGACAATGTATAAAAGGCTCCATTACCTTGTAGCTCACGTTATGGCTCCGTAGCAGACGCTTTTATAAAAATAGGCTAACGATTGGGTCATAACCACGAGACTTACTGTCTCATAGTAGAGGAATTACCGTATAGTCCAGGAGAAGCTCTCAGGCAGTTTGGACTTCCATTAGCTGTTTAAGTGTAATTACTAATGTTAACTATCATGTTAGTGATCAGTAATTAGCCTGTGCCTATGTTATCTCCTTACATATACCTACGCTCTCCGTCTCTGCTAGATTGGGAATGATTGAGATTTCTCTTGGCACAGCTACCAGAAGACTTCCAACTTTCAGACAGGTTGCTCACGTCACATCTACGTCTTCAAGCTCAGTTGGAGGCTGCTCAGTAACGCTCAGCCATCACCGGAAAAGAGCTTCTAATATCCTTCACTGGTCTCCGTCCAGAGACACGGGATCTGTTGGTCCATTCTTATATACTGTCTATGGACCAACCTCCCTACGCAGATTTTCGCCCTTTCATACTACTCGCTAACGTAAATTCACACGCAATCCCAAGGTAATGTAAGTCAATGGAGGCCAAACGGCGTTGATAAACACGCTAAAAAGCGAGTATGCGTCTTGATAACACGCCAATAATGGCGTATGAATTGGCG
>CM042320.1:3764063-3766563 GCA_023566125.1 Zingel zingel | reverse complement strand
AGACCGAACTTCCCGACCTCAAATGTTGTGGGCGGGGCTAAGTTTGGCTGGCATCCAGGCTATCAACGTGGTGCACACAGCAAAATAATATGTTGAAAACATTTAACGAGTTACATTATCTCTTGTTTAAAACCTTTTTTTGGCTTCAGTCGGGGATCTTAATTTGATCGGCTTTATTTCCAGACAGTAACTGCAAAAGGTGAAACGGTGAAAGTGATCCAACCCTGTCGGCGGATTGGTTTGTTTTTATTAAATCACTCGGATTGACAGACTCACTCTCAGATTAAATCAGCTGCTGCAATGTGGAGATGAGTGTTTTTGTTTTCACAGCGAGGCGCTTTGAGGTAATCAGGTCACTTTCTCTGGATCAAGAAGCTCGAGGTGGATCAGCCGGCTGAGAGCGAGGAGGGACAGCCTAGTCTGGTTATTTACACTCTGAATCACTTCATTAAGTAATTCGCTAAGTCCAATTAGTCCAAAGCAACACAATCACTGACATAGCCTAGAAATCTAGACGCTCCCTAGCGGCAGAAAATGTAATTTGCAGCCAGGGTCAGTCTAGCAACTCTCCGTTGGCTTGCGAGCTGGAAAAACCAAATTCTGGTCAGGCCAATCACATCGTGTATAGAGTCGGTGGGCGGGGCTTAACATAATGATGGCAGAGTTGCGATGGTTCCACGTGAATTTCCTGCTACTTGAAAACAAAGAAGATGGCTGCTGCTGCTGGTGAACAGCGGTCTTTGGAGTCGGCTTTGGCCGCGACTCTGGAAGACTTGGAGTTAAGCTTTTCTTTGAGAAAAGAACAAAGAACGGCACTGAAGTCATTCTTAAAAAAGGAAGATGTGTTCGGAGTTTAAAGTTGAATCTATCAACTAGCGTTGCTCTGCTTGGTTGTAGCTCTATCCTATTGCGTGCAGAGGGAATTTGAAAGACAACCGTTTATCCCGCCCCTCGGATTGAGCCCAGCCAATGGTGAGTTCCCAGACCCAACATCTGGATGTGGGGCTGGCTGGTCAGAGGTTTTACCTCAGTGGATCTTTTGTCTCTAAATCGCGTCCATTAACATCTGGAACTTTGGGTGAGACTTTAAGGGAATTCAGTTCACCCAAAAACAATACAAATTGTGCTGTAGCACTTGTACTTTACTCAGCTCTCTATGGTCCCAGAAAGATTTATTTTGCATGGGCCCGACCCGAGCCCGACAGTTAAAATCAAAAAAGAATTCTCACACTAACGACACATGTACGTTTGTTTGTGTGGAAAGCTTTTATTAAGCAACTGGAGGAAGGCATTCAGAGATGTCAACAGATGAGGTCATCAGCGCACACACGGGCAACAAGCGCACGTTAACACAGACGCGCACCTACATAATAAGCTGTTTTAAATTTAAAATGTTCAATGCCTTATCGCGCTGATGTGACCGAGCCCGACCCGAACCCCAACATCATTTCTAAATATCTGTCTCAATCCGGTCCGGCCCGTCAGGTACCACCGAGTCCCGACGGGTCCCGAATGGGCTCGGTTCGGATATCCATCCTCTAGTTTGCAAGTGTAGGGGAAAGTAAAACTACTGGTATCACCAGAAAATTAAAAAAAAAATCCAAAATCTGTTAATCAATAAATAACCAAATTTGCAGATTTGCATTTAAATATTGTTTAAAGTTTGTAAACAGCTGTTGTATTAATGTTTTTTCTCTTTCCTTCATTAATGAATCACTTGAATAGAGATAAGAACAGTTTAATACATACACCAAATGTTTATATTTACTATTTTATTATATTATCTTACTGTGTGGAAGTGACTGGGGTCATTATTTTATGTGTAAGTCAACATCATTATGAGGTGCACCTGAATGCAGCATGAGTTTACGAGTGGCACCTGAATGCACCATGACGTCCACACGCTTGACCCTTTGTTGTTTGTTTCCAGAACTTTTTTTCCATACTGTTGTTCCTCTGTCATCTCTGACTCCGGCAGTGGCCGTGGTCTCTGGAAAAGTGCAGCTGCAGGCTACGTTACTTTGTGTCTTTAGCTGCATGCTACATGCCGGTAAGCTACGCTGTGTCCTACACTGTGATGTGTCAGTCCATAGTATGTTCAGCTAGTACATAGTGTGTCCATGAAAACAGCAACATGGAAGCAGGAAGTGTCTCTGCTGGGTGGTTTGTTCTCACTACAGGAGGTGGTTGTGTGTTTGGGAAAGCAGACAAACTGCAGACTGACTCTGATGAATCTAAATCTGACAGATAAATGGATGAATGTCTAAAATCAGAACAGGGCACAAATCCTGATGCCGGTAAAGAGGGCTTGGTCCTCAATCTGGGCATTACCATGATCCCTGTGTGTGTGTGTGTGTGTGTGTGTGTGTGTGTGTGTGTGTGTGTACTGACACAGACAGACGCTCTGCTGTTATTGCTCTATAAAACGAGTCAACCTCTCTTCCTAAAGTTAAAAGAGACCCAGACTGGGTGTTGAAAGGTTGTGAAAAAGGAGCAGTGA
>CM042320.1:3749063-3759063 GCA_023566125.1 Zingel zingel | reverse complement strand
CTACACGAGGTTGCGTGGTAGGTAGAAATATTTAATAAATTCATAAAAATTCTGTGGCTATTATTAAAACATAAAACAGTAGAACAACATCAGTAGTCAGTGAGATAAAGAACAAGAATCTGGTGGAGTTTGCAGAAAACAATTTGCTTTTATTTTATTTTATTATGAATATAATAAATAAAGTCTGCCGACACCAAGCGCATACACCTTGAGCCTACCACGCAACCTCGTGTAGACGCGCAATATATTTTTAAGCATAGATGGCGTGACCGCGCTTCTCCGAAGCACAGATGGCGTGACCGCAGTGGCTACGGTGGTGTTAGACGCAGAACTACCGACCCGTAAAAAAAGAGAGAGAGACGTCTGGTGTGATTTTAAATGACAGGTTTTAAGCTCGGCACGCTGTAAGGGATTCAGTCTGAGGACACAAAGATGGATAAATAAGCTGGGGGTGGAACCGGTCGTCTTTCAGCTTCAGCAGGACGGACTCTCGAACCGCTAATCACTCCGAAGCAACAACAAATCCTTCAGCTCGCTACGTTTACTTTTTATCTCAGGCTCTTAACAAAAGAGCACATGACACACAAAAAACAAACACAGTGCCGTTCGTGTGCTGGATGTGACGTGTGGTGCAGCACTCCGAACCCCTCCGCACTGAACACTTCAATAATCTGTTCATTTTACTCATGCAGATATTTTTATTGGTTGTGACTTCTGGACTTCAGGTAGAAATCAGCTTGCATCACGCTAATAATTCGATTACAACTAAGGGTCCCTAATGACTCTCAGCTCCTGAACCTGCAGTGTCTTTCCATCTGTCACTAATTTCAACTAAAAATGCCCCCCGAAAAAAATAAATCCTCCCATCAAGATCACCTCTAAAATCTAATCAGCTGATCCTCGGCTCTGAGGCCGATCTGTCCGACAGAATGAAGCCAAATCTGCTGAATGTAACCTGGACGGAAAGACAGACAGAACTCGGGACATCGACATTATCTTTTGGAAGTTGCAACCAAAAGGAAGAAGGTCAAACATTACGCCGCTGCAGTGACGTAATACAGGAAAACACACAAGCAAAATCTGTGGCCGAAATGACCAACAGACGCCCAGAAGGTCACAAACATTTTGAGCAGTGGTGGAGGAAGTACTGAATATCAGTACTTAAGTAAAAGTACAAATAGCCAGATATATATTTACTTTGGTAAAAAGGGAGAGTACAACAATGAGAACCCTACTTAAGTAGAAGAAAAAGTACCTGATTTTAAATGTACTTTTAGTATTAAAAGTAAAAGTACTTGCATAACAATTCATTCTCTTAATGTCTATATTCTAATAATAATTTAAAAAGACTGTATGGGCTGTGGCATTTTAATCAAGTTAGTTTTAGGTTAATGTAATTGTGCTTAACGTCTGTGGACGTGTTTACATTCTGACTTACAATTCTGGTTATCAGGGTGATCTGCATGAAGCTCGACTTTGCATTATTTCCCACGGGACATTGAATGCTGCACATATTTATTTAGCGAGAACACATGGGCTTGGACAACAAGTACGTGACTTCACAGCTGAGGAGGACCGGGAGTGTTTTTAAGATAGATATACATGTTGTACATTAACCCTATGTGAATGGATGCTTCACATATGACCAAGCAGAGTATCGGGAGCAGTAACAATAACATGAGCAGCGGTAGTACCGGGAGCAGCGGTAGTACCGGGAGCAGCGGTAGTACCGGGAGCAGCGGTAGTACCGGGAACGGTACGCGCTTGGCCAATGAATGCTATTGAAGGGCGGGTCTTGGCGTGGCCATAGTGGGATTTGTAATATCGCGAGCGGCACCGGGAGCTGGATGGACGCAGCTGAAGGCTTCCCTGCGGACTGTAAACGTGTGGCGGTCAAGAAGACGTTTGGGCACGGGGAAAAACTGATCTGAAATGTAACGAAAATGTAACGGAACGTTGTAGAAATGTAGTGGAGTAGAAAGTATAGATAATTGCTGCAAAATGTAACAAAGTAAAAGTCAAAAGTATGCACTATTGATTGTACTTAAGTAAAGTACAGATACGTGAAAAATGTACTTAAGTACAGTAACGAAGTATTGGCAGTACACAAAATGAAATTCGAATGAAATTCGTAACCTGTACACGAAATAAACGAGAAAATCGTGACCTGTACACGTATCAATAAATAAAAATAATGTGACCATTTCACGAACTGGCGTGAGACCGGGTTGGGTAGAGCGAGGGAGAAGTGAGAGAGTGACGGCGAGCGAGTATGACTCTAGAGTCGTAGTGTGAGAAACAAAGTGTCTCCCCTGTGTTTTCTGACCACGGCGGGAAATCTGGAGCAGGAAAGGCTTCGGCATTCAGTGTGCAATGCTGCTCCGCTGTCTGCTCTGGTCCCTGTGTGTGTGCGCGTTGCAGAGCCGCCCACAAGGCAGCCTCTCGGGAATTACGTCACACAACAAAGTATCGTATTATTGTGTGCGAAGCGCCAGTCAATTTAAGTACACGCTTAATGGTCCCATGAAAAACAGTGAAAACTGGACATTTTCATGAATTTGTTGAACTCTCCCCGGACAGTACGTAAAAAGTGGACATGTCCGGGCAAAAGAGGAGTTTTGGTCACCCTAGCTTATTCCCCGTATCCCCCAGAGTTAGATAAGTCATACATCTTATACTTCTTATCTCCGTCTGTGTCGTTACTCTGTCTGACGCCCCCACCGTTAGCCTAGCTTAGCACAGATCCCGGAGGTAACCGGCTCCATCTAGCCTACTTCTCTGAAATAATACCAACATGTTCCTATTTACATGTTGTGATTTGTAGAGTCACAGCGTGTACAAATAACAAGGTCACATGAGACGCAGTCATCTTCTAACCATATACAAACCGGGAACTATATTCTCAGAAGGCGAAGCACTGCTGCTTCTGCTACTTGGGCGGAGTGATTTGCTCGCAGCACCTGTGAAGCCCCGTGGTGAGCAGCAGAGAGTAACAACGGTTGGCAGTCGCACAAGTGCAGTAGCTAGGTAAGGATCACATGAGCTAGCTAGCTGTTTCTCCAACTTCAGTAGTACACGGCAGGATTAGCCGGGAGACTTCTTCTAAACGAGGGCGCACTTCCAACTTTGTGGTGAATACCTGCAGAACAGGGACATGGAAGTAGTTCTTTTGTAGATTAGGGTGAACTAGTGTGTGTCGTAGCAGTGTTTTGCCATTGAGAATGAGCTAGCATGCTAACGGTTATCCCCCTAGGCCCCTCGTCTCGGCTAGTGACGTAGAAAGCCGTGCAGATGTTGATCAGCTCACCCGGAGACTGAAGGCAGGACACATTCAGACACCAGATCTCACTCTAAACAGCACGGATGTTTTTTTCAAAGTTTGTATGCATGTGGAAGCACCAGAGACACAAAATAACTCCCCAAATCCCAGAAAAAGGGATTTCTTTCATAATATAGGCACTTTAAACAACACGCTGACAGCTGTTTCCAGTGTTTTCGTGACGAGGAGCAAAGGAAACATTTCAGGTGACCCATGAAATACGATCAGTGGACAGAAACGGAGCAGAGCACATTTCAGAGTCCTGAGGGAAAACGTATTCCCTCAGGGACGTTGTGAAAACACAGTGCACTCTGGGAGCTTAATTCATCTGGAACAAGTCCAATCAGGACTGTTTTCTATAAGCTTTCAACAAACATCCACACAGATTGACACACTGTTCACATTGGGAGCTGCCCAGTACAACTACCAGGGACGCGTTAGTGTGACTGTTAACTAGAGATGTTCCGATACCGGTACCAGTAACGGAAAAGCCTCCGATACTGCCTAAAAGACTGGTATCGGTATCGGTAAGTACTGGAATATATATATATTTTGGCCATTTTAGGACTTTATACAGGACAGCTGAAGACATGAAAGGGGAGAGAGACGGGGAATGACATGCAGCAAAGGGCTGCAGGTGGGAGTCAAACCTGCGGCCGCTGCAACAAGGACTGAGCCTTTGAACATGGGGTGCACGCTCTACCAGGTGAGGTATCCAGGCGACCCAAGTACTGGAGTTTATGCAGCGATCTGATACCACATAATTTAACCCCAAAGATAATTGAATTACTAAAGTAGATTACTTGCTCTTTTTTCCGTTATGACTCCGTTATGACTCATTGTCAAACTGGATATTATAAGAAAGTTCTGTGGTGTTCATGTTTCACAAAGAGTTTACCCCGAGCCAGACCGTACAACAAAGATAGAAATCATATCTCATCCATACAGGGATAGTAGTATACAGCTGTTATACATCATATCATCCATACAGGGATAGTAGTATTCAGCTGTTATACATCATATCACATCATACAGGGATAGTAGTATACAGCTGTTATACATCATATCATCCATACAGGGATAGTAGTATACAGCTGTTATATATCATATCATCCATACAGGGATAGTAGTATACAGCTGTTATACATCATATCATCCATACAGGGATAGTAGTATACAGCTGTTATACATCATATCATCCATACAGGGATAGTAGTATACAGCTGTTATACATCATATCACATCGATACAGGGATAGTAGTATACAGCTGTTATACATCATATCATCCATACAGAGATAGTAGTATACAGCTGTTATACATAATATCACATCCATACAGGGATAGTAGTATACAGCTGTTATACATCATATCATCCATACAGGGATAGTAGTATACAGCTGTTATACATCATATCATCCATACAGGGATAGTAGTATACAGCTGTTATACATCATATCACATCATACAGGGATAGTAGTATACAGCTGTTATACATCATATCATCCATACAGGGATAGTAGTATACAGCTGTTATACATCATATCATCCATACAGGGATAGTAGTATACAGCTGTTATACATCATTTCATCCATACAGGGATAGTAGTATACAGCTGTTATACATCATATCATCCATACAGGGATAGTAGTATACAGCTGTTATACATCATATCATCCATACAGGGATAGTAGTATACAGCTGTTATACATAATATCACATCCATACAGGGATAGTAGTATACAGCTGTTATACATAATATCATCCATACAGGGATAGTAGTATACAGCTGTTATACATCATATCATCCATACAGAGATAGTAGTATACAGCTGTTATACATCATATCACATCATACAGGGATAGTAGTATACAGCTGTTATACATCATATCACATCCATAAAGGGTTAGTAGTATACAGTTGTTAAAACATAACAAAATATATGACCCACTGGTATGGGATCGGTACTCGGTATTGGCCGATACGCAAGTTTGGGTATCAGAATCGATATTGGGAGGCACTACTCAGTCAGTCTCGCTTTGCCAGACCCTCCTCCAAAGCGCTCTGGAGGAGGGTCTGGCTAATCCACACAGCATTCTGGGATGGGAGAATATGTGCTCTGGTTAATTGGCATTTCTTTAAACCAATCACAATCATCTTGGGCGATGCTAAGCACCGGAGAAAAGCCACGGTGCCTCTGCAAAAAAGCCTCGGAAAGAACCTGTTTTGGTGGAACATTCGAAGGTACGTTCGAAGGTAATGGATATCCGGCCTAAATTAGTGAAATCCGGTGGATTTTCCGGTGGCAACGGAGCAATCCCGGAAGTGAAACGTCAAGAATATGGACTACTCTACTGTAAACAAACCAGACCACAGAGAAGCAAATGTTTGGAGCCACCTTCTATTTTTCGTGTACGTGTTATGGACCATCTGCTGCATGAAGAAATACGGTAATAACAACATGATAATAATCTTTAAATGATCTGCATGAGCTGTATATAAAATGTTTCATTGGATCAATGTTGATGCTGGGATCAACTGATTGATTCTCCCTCATTTGTTTGAGTGATCTGATATTGATTAATAAAATCCCCAAATCAATCTTTTTCCCAAAAAAATTCCCAAACCTATTTGATATTGAATTTAAAATGTATTCGAATCGGCACCTTGTGAATCGGGATCAATTCGAGAAATCATTGGCGACACCCAACCCTAATCAATTTAAAGTCTAACTGAAATCCCTTTTAGTCACCCACTTAGAATTATGTTCAGTAAGAGACAACGTAAACAAACTGGTGCTGTAACGTTAATCTAAATAAACAGAAGGCAGAATCTGTTAATCTGGTTACCGTTTGCAGTCCGTTTGTAGTCCGATGTAGTATCAGACCAATCAGGTTACACACACGCCCACCTTCTTAAAGGTCCTATGACTTGCTGTTTTTTGGATGCTTTTATATAGACCTTAGTGGTCCCCTAATACTGTATCTGAAGTCTCTTTATATAGGCCTTAGTGGTCCCCTAATACTGTATCTGAAGTCTCTTTATATAGGCCTTAGTGGTCCCCTAATACTGTATCTGAAGTCTCTTTTATATAGGCCTTAGTGGTCCCCTTATACTGTATCTGAAGTCTCTTTATATAGGCCTTAGTGGTCCCCTAATACTGTATCTGAAGTCTCTTTTATATAGACCTTAGTGGTCCCCTAATACTGTATCTGAAGTCTCTTTTATATAGGCCTGGAGGGTGGGGGTGTGGCCTTGACCAACTGCCACTTTGCCTTTAAGCCAAGTGCCGTGTTATCTGTACGCATTTTGAGCTATCCACGTGTATGTCTACGCTGTATACAGCGGCCACAAACATGCAACACGATGTGTTATAGCGAGAAGAAAGCGACGGTTGAGTTTAGGAAACGTGACACGCGGGACACGATCCCAAGTCTCCTGGGTGAAAGTCCCGTGTTGTTTGACCCATCCCCCCGCCCTCCCCCCGACCAACCTCCCTACGCGGATTTTCACCCTTTCATACTACTCGCTACAGCGTAAATTCACACGCAATCGCAAGGTAATGTAAGTCAATGGAAGCTGATGATAAACACGCTAAAAAGCGAGTATGCGTCTTGATAACACGCCAATAATGGCGTATGAATTGGCGTGTCATACATACGCCACTTCATGAGATCAGTCTGGTATTTTAAACTCGGTGGATTTCTGAGGACTGTGGTTAACTGCTCCTCAGATCTCTGCAGGGTAAATCCACCAACGGTATTCAGACGGGTTAGTGCATAGACACGGGCGTCCCATTATGACATCATTTCTCCCTTTGGGTTTTTCGGGAACTCAGGGCAAGTGAATTAAAGAGCAGATATATCAAAGAAATGCAGTTTAATTTTCACTTTGTGCCTCATCACAGAAGAGCAAGACTATTACAGCCATTATCGCTCCGATTTTAAATATACCGAATCATAAAAAAATCTGGAAATTACGTGTTTTCACGAGTTATGAGCACAATGAATTAATCCATTTTGGCGGCACATAACTAAGATTTCCTACAAGAGAAAAAGAAATCATGCTGTGCAGCCAAATCGCACATTTTAACTTAAAGTATGTTTTATATTTATTCTGGAGATCCAAATGTTTGCAAAGATACTACATATGCGTTTCAAATGACCCAATGCACAAGGTATCTAGAATATTTCTACTAGACGGAGAGCTGCAACCTTAATAAAAACCCTTTCAACTTGGGCTGGGCAATATATCGCTATTATATCGATATCGTGATATGAGACTAGATATCGTCTTAGATTTTGGATATCGTAATATGACATAAGTGGTGTCTTTTCCTGGTTTTAAAGGCTGCATTACAGTAAAGTGATGTACTTTTCTGAACTTACCAGACTGTTCTAGCTGTTCTGTTATTTGCCTTTTTCCCACTTAGTCATTATATCCACATTACTGATGATTATTTATCAAAAATCTCATTGTGTGCATATTTTGTGAAAGCACCAATTGTCAACCCTACGATATCGTCACAATATTGATAGAGGTATTTGGTCAAGAATATCGTGATATCTGATTTTCTCCATATCGCCCAGTCCTACTTTCAACCTTACTAACCCTTGAAGTACTTCAGGATGAAAAAGGAGGACCATGCATGTTTAAGGGGGTTAATGGGATCATTATTCTCCTGCAGCAGGTGGAAGACAAATGGAGCTGAGATCCAGCAGAAGAAGTGAAGAGCACTTACGTCTCCGGTGGGATCTTCATCTGAGCCTGAGCTGTAATCCACAGGCAGAAAAATCCCAGAATCCTCAGGAGCTTCCTCGTTCCCGGCGTCCGGCCCGCCATCCCGCTTTCAACTCCCGACGCCAAGCTCTTCGCGGCTCAAACTCTAAAATATTGGCGGCAATTTAAACAGACGCGTATCAGCTATGAAAGTTCGAGAGGATCATGAAGAGTTTGTAGGAAACGGCTTCCTCATGGTGGCTAAAGACAGAAGACGAAAGCGGGGGTCACGGTGGCGAGCTTTGGACCCTGAACTCTCTCCGTCATGTCCTGCTGCCGGCATCTTCTGGACCGCTTCCTGTTTTAGCTTCTCATCTTTAAAAGGAACTTCCAGAGAGATTCTGAATGACTTTTAAAGTCGATCAGGACAAACTGACAAGAGATTTAAAATCAAGTGTTGGTGCACGAATAGGAAGAAGAAACCGTTGAGGTTAAAGAAAATGAGTCCACGTCAGAGACTCCATCAGAAGAACTCCTCTGCACCTGCTCCAGGTTCTTCCAGGTTGAAGCCAGGGCCGATAAGTGGGTTAATGTCTCCACTTTGCAGATATTTAGGAAGACATAAAGCCGGCAGTCGGCTGCAGATTTTGCAGCCGCTCGCCTCCACTGTCACCCAATTTGCAACGTAATCCACTTGGATTAAAAACTCCTCTTCCCAATGGAGAGAAAGAGAGAGAGAGAGAGAGAGAGAGAGAGAGAGAGAGAGAGAGAGAGAGAGAGAGAGAGAGAGAGAGATGTGTGGATGGGAGGGATTGGAGCAGGGGATTGGACGAGGGCTCTGTTTTATCTAAGAGGATTAGAGTGATTTCTGGTGACAGGCTTCCCTGCGACCAATCAGAGCAACCGAAAGAAAAGAAACCCCACAGAGAAACAGAGAGAGAGGGTGAGCAGCCAACAGTGACATGATGCCCCGACACACACACACACACACACACACACACACACACACACACACACACACACACACACACACACACAGAGAGAGAGAGAGACACACACACACACACACACACACACACACACAGTCAGAGACACACACACACACAGAGAGACACACACACACACACAGTCAGAGACACACACACACACACACACACACACACACACACACACACACACAGAGACACACACACACACAGTCAGAGACACACACACACACAGAGAGACACACACACACACACACAGTCAGAGACACACACACACACACACACACACAGAGAGACACACACACACACACAGTTAGAGACACACACACACACACACACACACACACAGACAGAGAGACACACACACACATACACACACACACAGAGACACACACACACACACACACACACACACACACACACACACACACACACACAGACAACGAGCTGAATATTAACACAGAAATAACAAACACACACAATCCTGTGTACATAATAATTGATTGAATTAACTGACAGCTGAACACACACTCAGACACACACACACACACACACACACACACACACACACACACACACACACACACACACACACACACACACACACACACACACACACACACACACACACACACACACAGGTTTCAGCCTACACTCCGGCCCAGATCAACCAGGAGGACCCTCCATTTAATCTGATAATTATCTAATTAGAGGCAAAGCTGTTGACCAATCACAGCTCAGCACCATCTTTGCTCTTCATCGTCATTATCATAATCAGCAGCTTGGAGGTGCTTTCACCACGACTGACCTCTAGGGGAGTTGGCCTGGGGGTCGAGTCTATATCCACGACGTTTCACTTCTGGGATGGCTCCGGTGCAGCTGGAGATTCTGTTGGATGTCACTCATTTCGATACTTAGACACTCTTAGATAGCATACTTAGATACTCGACAGCAGCTAACGTTAGCCTACCACTA
>CM042320.1:3724063-3744063 GCA_023566125.1 Zingel zingel | reverse complement strand
TTCCTTCTTTCGACCAACTTTTAAAGTTCTTGTTGCCTTTTCTCATCAGCATTTAAATGGTTTTCAGCTACATGGCTGCTGTTTGGTAAAGCTATCGCTGGTCGGGGGTACTTGGATTAACAACAATTAAGATGGGGTACATTATTGAAAAATGTAATTACACAAAAGAATGTTGAACGATAGTATACTAGTGAGTATGTAGTGCAGGGTGTGCGATTTCGGACGCAACCTATATGAAATAACCACACGGTGAAGCTTATTTTTGCATACTGCTGTGAATTAAATACAGGGCTGGGAACCGAGTTTAATACTTTTTAGGCACCGACCAAATTGCCTCTTAAGTATCGAGTATCGAAGTGGAAGTTTGGATTTGAGAGTTTCTGTTTTTATTTCTTGATTCCTGTAACCTGCGTCCTCTGATAACAGCTGACAGGAGATTGACGTCTCACGGCGCCATGCCGGCTCCAAAAACCGAAGAAACGACAACAATCCCAGAGGGAAATCTCTCCGTCTCGCCTGTGAATAACAAGAATCATCCTCTTGTTCATTGAATTGCGCGTCGCTCTCGTAGGGAAAAGTTCAACACAATTCAGCTCTTGCAGCGGGCGGGGGCGTGCGTGTGACCAGCATGAACGTGGATTGTGCCCGCTTGTCGCGTTGCCTGTCAGATTGCCTACACCCCCCCCCCCCCCCCCCCCCCCCTCCCCACACCTTCCCATTCGCCTCTCATTGGAAATTAATAACGAGGCGTGACAATCGCTCTCCGTGTGAAAAGGCCTGAAGAGGAATGGTTTGCAGAAAGTGATGAGGCGGGAGTCGACAGTGCAAAGACGTCTTTTGCATAAACTGTATTAACTTGTCAACTTCCTGCAGATATTGAAACACGTTCAGCTCTCGGCCTGCAGCTGCACCACCACCTGTTGATGACGACACGGTGACCGAAGTACGGAGGCAGCATTGATTATCTTCAGCATGTTTTGAGGCTCTGCAAGTTGAAAGTCAATTCATTGAACTGAAACCAATGACTGCATAAAAAGGAAGGAAATGGTTTATGGTAATTAGGGCTGGGTTAAAATAATCGATTCTCCAGTTAAAATTAAAACTTGTCGTGAGTGATCTGACATCGATTAATAAAATCCAGAAATAGATCTTTTAATATCTGACTTTTCACCGTAGACTTGTAAGTAAAAAGTACTTTAAACTAACTTTTTGGGGGTCAGTTCTCAAATGTTAACATTAACCTGGTGCATTATAAAAGATATCTAAGGGTTGCTTTTACAATTCACAGCAAAAGAATCTCTTTTATATCCAAGCTAAATTGGTATTGTAACTAAAAAATAACTTTACTGATATTGAATCGGATGTGTAATCGAATCGGGACCTTGTGACTCGTACTCGAATCGATTTGAGAAATCATTGGCGATACCTGCAGCCTTAAAAGGTGCAGTAGGTAAGACTTCTAAAACTAACTTTCTGTCATATTTACTGAAACTGACCCTATGTTCCAGTAGAACTACATGAAGCAGGTCATTAAAAAATAAATCCAGCTCCTCTGGCGCCACCTACAGCCTGTAGTAAGATTTGCAAAAATCCACGCTCCCTGTTCAGATGCACCAATCAGGGCCAGGGGGGTGTCTAACTGTTCAGATGCACCAATCAGGGCCAGGGGGGTGTCTAACTGTTCAGATGCACCAATCAGGGCCAGGGGGGTGTCTAACTGTTCAGATGCAACAATCAGGGCCAGAGGGGGTGTCTAACTGCGTGTCAAACACTGCTCATGCACACGCATTCATTCTCCCTTGTGGGGGGAGGGGCTTAGGAGACCGTTTTGGGCTTTAGCAGAAAGGGGGGAGGGAATTTATCAAAAGTCCTGGATCCTCACAATCCTACTTACAGCACCTTTAAAGGTAACAACTAGTAACTTGTGTAAATAAGACTGCAACAGGACGAGCACATGCAGAAGCATCGCTATGAACTTCTGTTCTTTAACGGAGAAGTATTTTCTTCTCCTTCACAGTGTTTTGTGTGTTTTGAACGGTGGATTTTCTCTCCTGGGTCTCAACACAGCAAACAGCTGCTGAGCTATCAAAATCCAGTCCATCATGTTAACACAGCACCCCACTCACGACCATGGCGTGTGTGTGTGTGTGTGTGTGTGTGTGTGTGTGTGTGTGTGTGTGTGTGTGTGTGTGCGTGCGTTGGGGAGGGGGTTTCATCCCTCTGATATGGAGGGCTTAGCTCAACAATGGTCGTATTGAGGAGGACGTTGCCCCGCGTGGCCTGGTGTGGATGGAGGGTTATGGAGAGGGGTGTTGGGTGATGTTCTTTGGGGGTGTTGTTAAGCGTAGAGACCCTTAGCGCCACAGCTGTCGCCTGGCACGCTCCGGCCTCGGGGAGAACCGACAGCTCGCGTCACTGCCAAGTGTCCTCTGTCATCGTGGGGCATCTGGAGGGGGGGGGGGCTGGGATCAACGACCACTCTCCCAACCTCCCTCACCCCTGGGCTGCATGTCACCCAGCTGCTTCACCCTCCGATGCCCCCGTTAAGATGCAACGTGTGACAGTTTGAGCGTCGAGCCGTTTAGACCGCTCTCGCTCGCAAAGTAGGCGACTCATCAAGCAGCTCGTTTACAGGAAATAGTTTAGTATTTTGTGCGAGGGGGAGCGTCCGAAATAGCACCTCGCACTTTGCGACTCTGTGATGGAGACTCAAATCTTACCCAGAATGCATTGTGATCTTTCATTGTTTCTGTATGACAGCCTAAAGGTGGGATTTTACTTCATTTTGAGTAAAAGAGATTAGAGCGGGGCAGCAGCAACCTTTACCATCAAGAGAGACATTTTCGGCCCCAAAAATATTTAAGAAATCTGTCTGGCAAATGCGAAGCAATCCATCTGGCGGAGTCAGGTTATTATATTACTGCGTTACAGCAAAAAGGAATGCACTGCTGTAATTGCATTACCTTTGTAACGTGTCACTCCCATCGCAGTCATTTCCATGGCCCTGTCTTTGATGGTCTTTAAGAAGCATATCTTTAATTGTCTGAACAATGCCAATTTTGTTTTTTAAGCGTAAGAATACTGTAGGTGCTCTGATGTTTTAATGAACAATTCTTTCATGTGTTCATTATAAACGGCTTTCCGCGCCTTTCAATCTCCCGAGCTGCCACAAAACGAGCAGCAGGTGTAGAGTTTAGACATTTGATCCAATTCTTTGAAGTACATTTGCTCTGTTTTCTGCAGCAGTTCTAAAAAGTGCTCTCTTTCTCTTCCTCTCATCCCCAGCCGGATACTTTCAAGCAAACGCAGTGTGCTCGTTTTGGAAATGATTTTAAATGTTAACTTGTTTTGTTGTTTGCTATTTTCTCGCCGCAGATCGAGCTATAACGGTAAGCGAGCGGCGTTGGCGGTGAAAGCTAATTTGCCCACGCACTTTTAAATCCTCCGTTCTCCTCCGAGACTTTTTCTCCATTTGGATTTGGAATCCATAGCTGGCAAAAGCCATAGCTGGCTGAGCGTCGAACATGTTATTTCCTACATTCTGGTGAATTTTTATACAACAATTTGTGTAGCACAAGATCGCTTATAGATCTCGACATTTTGCTTTTTTTTTGAGGGGGACAAAGCTACCTCTCCTAAATATTAGGGGGGACATATCCCCTGCATCCGACCGGCTTATCGGTGGACCCCTCCACTTATTACATCACTCCCGTCCATATCGTGTTACTCAAAAGTTGAAATATCCACGGTGACATCTGTTTAATTGAAAATCCAGGCCTGATCGATGTGTGCCAAACCGCAAGTGCAGAGGTTTAAACCTCCGTCGCATCACTTCTTGTTCTCTGTTCTTCCAGCGCTCAGCTCACAGTTGCTTCATTATTTATCTGCCGGCGTCGGGCCAACAGTTGCTGCTCTGGCCTCTCGTCCTCTCTGAAGCCACCTGGAGCTGTCACTTCACTTCGCTGCTGCCTCGGCGGCTCAGAGACGGTCTGCAGAAAAACCACTTCACCCCGAAAACATGACGGGTCGGATTCAAAAGGGGGGCAGCAGGTTTTAAGGGATGAGGTCAAAGCGGTCAAACTGTGGCTTTGTCTCAATCAGATACATGACGCACGCAAAGCTTTCCTTCAGAGCTTCTTTGATTTTGGGCTTGAAAGACGTTGAGACGGTTCCTCAGGTTGAACTGGACATCGTCGCAAAGTCATACTTACCCACGCGGGCATTGCTTTTGAATGAAAAGTCAATAGAATACACTAACCTTGAGCAACATATTGCAGGCAGTAGGCAAGGTCTTAAATATCCCGATGTCTGACTGAAAACTAGGCTAATGTTTGTTTTACAACAACATATACATAACCACATTTAAAACTGGGCTACTGGGCGCCCGGTTAGCTCAGTTGGTAGAGCGGGCGCCCATATATCAGTCCTTTCAGAAAGATTGTTGCGAGCAAAAATCCTTGACTGTGATTGATTATGATTATGATTTTCTTAAAAAATGCGATGGAATATGCGGGATATTTATGCAATTTTATGCAATGAAATTGCGGGAACTTGTGTTCACGTCGCGTAATTACGTCACTTCATAACGTCACTTCATAACGTCCCCAGGGGGGAAACAGGGGAAAATGGCTGCTCTTGTGTGAAGTAAACGCAACATTTTTTAACTTTCTGCAAAGATATATGGGACTTTTTTGCAACGAAAATGCGGGTATTATGAAATCATGCGAGCCCTGCATATTTTGCGCGGAAATCGGCAATTTAAAAGTGCGGCCCCCCCGCATAAATATGCGGACTTTGGCTCATTATGCATTGAATTATGCGATCGTATAATCACGTTCTTCTGGAGGGACTGGTATATAGAGGTTTACTCCTCGACGCAGCGGGCCCGGGTTCGACTCCGACCTGCGGTCCTTTGCTGCATGTCATTCCCCCTCTCTCTCCCCTTTCATGTCTTCAGCTGTCCTGTCAAAATAAAGGCAGAAAATGCCAAAAAAATTATCTTACAAAAACAAAACTGGGCTACTGTTTGTTTTACAACAGCATAAAGATGACCGCAATGCAGTGAGTAGCAGGTCTAAACTCCACACTGAGATATAACCTTGAAATGCTGGACATAAACCTAACCTTGAGGTGTAAAGAACTTTCACTTTTCAACCAAATTCATGTGGGAATTACCAAAAGCGAAGCACTGCTACTGCTGCTACTTGGGCGGAGTGATATGCTCGCAGCAGCTGAGAAGCCCCGGACAGAGAGTAGCAGTGCTTCGCCTTCTGAGAATATAGTTCCCAGTTTATATACGGTTAGAAGATGGCTGTGTGTCATGTGACCTTGTTATTTGTACACGCTGTGACTCTAAAAATCACAACATGTAAACAGGAACATGTTGGCGTTATTTTGTCACTTATTGGGACCAGTAGGCTAGATGGAGCCGGTTACCTCCAGGATCTGTGCTAAGCTAGGCTAGACGGAGCCGGTTACCTCCAGGCTCTGTGCTAAGCTAGGCTAGATGGAGCCGGTTACCTCCAGGATCGTGCTAAGCTAGGCTAGATGGAGCCGGTTACCTCCAGGCTCTGTGCTAAGCTAGGCTAGATGGAGCCGGTTACCTCCAGGATCTGTGCTAAGCTAGGCTAGATGGAGCCGGTTACCTCCAGGATCTGTGCTAAGCTAGGCTAGATGGAGCCGGTTACCTCCAGGATCTGTGCTAAGCTAGGCTAGACGGAGCCGGTTACATCCAGGATCTGTGCTAAGCTAGGCTAGATGGAGCCGGTTACATCCAGGATCTGTGCTAAGCTAGGTTAGCGGTGGAACCGTCGGAAAGAGTTACAACTCACACGGAGATGAGAAGGGTATGTATGGACTAACTCTGGGGGATACGGGGAATAAGACAAAGTCCCAATAAGTCGGCGTGTTCCTTTAAAGTCTTTGGGGAGGTAGTTTTGTTGAAAAAGCCACCATAAGATAAGAAAAGATCTGACCCTTTGACCCTTTGACCCCTTGCACCCAAATCTAGGCAGTACGTCTGCAGCAGTGTGGCATCGCAGAGAGAAAGGTCTGTTTCATGAAGCAGTTTGCGAGTCTGGGGCAGCGTGCTCGGTCTAAACTTAACCACAACGTAAAACTCACAGCAGGCCTGCACCATTCGGGGAAAATTAACTTAGAATTGATAATCACGATTCTCTGGCACGAAACAAATTGGCAGTACCAAACATAATTACTTTTGGCACCTATAGCACATTGTGCATCACCACGAGCCTGTAAAGACAGAGGCTTCAATGAAGAGAAGGGAGAGCATCGCAGCGCTTGGGTAGCGCTTTAAAACCTATTTTATACAGTCTATGTTTAAAACTCACAGAAGAAAGTAGGAGCGTTTGTGATGCAGTCGGCTCGTGAAGTGAAATGAGAATCAAAGTTATGAAAAAAGAAGTTATTTAAAAATGAAATAGGGAACAGGGTGAATCGAGATCACGATTAATCGTGCAGGCCTAGCTTACATACATACCGATCTTTTTGGGAGTGACTTGTGTTGATTGAGGATTTGTTGGGACTTGTCCCGACCGAAGAGGAAAGGTCACTCCAGCTGGCAGTCCGATGAGGTCCAGCATCCATAACTGGGACAGTTGTTCGTCTGTTAAACCTTAAACATCATCACGGAGACGCCAGCGTCCCTTCGCCCGGTCTACCTGATCCTCATAGCCACCTCTTCTCTCTGTGTGTCTTCAGAGGCCGTAAAGATCGGGGGGCCCTCCAATCAAACTCAGGCCACTCGCCTACCGCCTCCCTGTGTGGTCGCTCGTAAACTCGTCCTCGTGGCGGCCTGCGTCGCTGCCACTTGCCTTGCACGTAAAAAACATCTCGTTAAAGAGGCCGTTACCTTCGGGTGGCGTGGTGCTCCGAGAAAACAACACCTCGCAAAACACACACGCAGATGGTTTTCCACTTCTGAAGCCAGTCCCCGATAAACAAATCCACCCGAAAACGACGAGCGCTCGCTGCTGATCGGCCCCCAGATGCAGTTTCATTCGCCCGTTAAAGGGAGCGAGGGGTCGTGTCACGTTACAGTCGGGTCAAATACTGTCTTTACGTCTTCACTAGAGACGGTTAAAGAGCTCTCTTCTGTGATGATCCCCTTTTAATGGAAACCAAACGTGTGTGGAGGTTTAAGAGGAAGGGGAGAACGGACCACTACCATCCCGTGTGTGTGTGTGTGTGTGTGTGTGTGTGTGTGTGGTTTGTGTTTTCGTACGTCAACTAACACGCGACATAAAGTTCTGTGGATTTGAAGGATGAAGAGGCTGACGTCTCTGACCACATGTTGTTCATCCTTCTCTGGCAGGTTGAACTCAAGATTCCTCCAAACTGAATCAGAGGTCAGTTCCTTCAGGGGGCAACAATTCGGTTTCACACTTAAAATGCTTCTGGTGTTTGTCACGTTCTGAATGTTATAACCAGATACGGAACATTTCTTCGGCAACGTCTCCCTATGTTTTGGCACGCAGACCGGCCTGATTGTCAGTCACAGAGGTTTTAATCTGCAGGAAGTCTGCGTCACGCCCGCATCTCCCTCATATCATAGATATCATGCGTAGGGTAGGCTCAGGTCTACGTCCCGTAGTAGCCTATATTTTATATTTTAACGTCTTTAATGGTAAGAGATGGCACAGGGATGGATAATGAGCGGTGTTTAAGATTATATTACAATGCCACATATGGCAGACACCTTCAGATGTGAGAAACCCCCTCAGATTTTTGACTTTGTTGCTTTCATGGGAGCCAGTCCTCACTCTATGGGCGCTCGGCTCCCTCTGGCTCCCACGGAATTCGAGCACTGGTAAGGTGGCCAGATTTCTGAGACAAAATCCGGGAACATTTTCAACTCAGAAGCGTAAATACCTCCAAAACAGGTCAAGTTTTTTAATCGTTGTAAACGTAAAATGGGGACACTGCCCCAGGGGCGTCACTCGACCTAGAGCTGCACTGGGTCACCAGCCCCCCTGAGGGGGGGGGGGGGGGGGGGGTTCCATGGGCATGCTCCCCTGTAAGAAATATTTGTCTATTTTAACAGTTTAAAATGCATCAATCTGGGGCACTTTGAAAAGAAATTCAGACAACCAGCAGAGAGGGGGGGGGGGGGGGGGGGGGAGTTCTCTGTGTGGAGTAGTTATGGAGACATGCCTCTTTGTAATTATGACATACAGTATCTCACCAAAATGAGTACACCCCTCACATTTTACTTCAATAAGATCATCTCTCAATGCAAATCAAACCAGCTATTAGGCTAACTGAAATCAAACCATGCCAATCTCTAGGTATGGTGAAGGGGATGTGATGATGTGGGGGTATGGTGAAGGGGATGTGATGATGGGGGGGTATGGTGAAGGGGATGTGATGATGTGGGGGTATGGTGAAGGGGATGTGATGATGTGGGGGTATGGTGAAGGGGATGTGATGATGGGGGGGGTATGGTGAAGGGGATGTGATGATGTGGGGGTATGGTGAAGGGGATGTGATGATGGGGGGGTATGGTGAAGGGGATGTGATGATGTGGGGGTATGGTGAAGGGGATGTGATGATGGGGGGGCCAAGGGAACTTCATCAGGATGCATAGTATCCTGGATCCATGAAATAACTGGCCTTTCAAAATAAAAGTCTGCCTGCCTCTATGGGAATTTAACATAGGGGTGGACTGACTTTTGTTGCCATCGTTTTAGACATTAATGGCTGTGTGTTGAGTTATTTTGAGGGGACAGCACATTTACACTATTATACAAGCTGTACACTTCATACTTTACTTTGTAGCAAAGTGTAATTTCTTCATGTGAGGGGTGTACTCACTTTTGTGAGATACTGTATATTGAATGTTTTTTTTTAATGGCAAAAAATATTCCCCAAAATTATGAATATGCTTATTTTTTTAAAGTGCTGTAGTACAACTAGCAGGAGACAAGTTATAATTGAGGTAAGTTTGGAGACACTACCTTATTTAATCATTAAATCAATATATTTTTGTTGTTTCTCTATTCGGTATTGTACTTTGTAGACGGTCCCTAAGGTGTTGTACTTTGTAGACGGTCCCTAAGGTGTTGTATTTTGTAGATGGTCCTTAATGTGTTGTACTTTGTAGACGGTCCCTAAGGTGTTGTACTTTGTAGGTGGTCCCTAAGGTGTTGTACTTTGTAGAAGGTTGTAGACAGTCCCTAAGGTGTTGTACTTTGTAGACGGTCCCTAAGGTGTTGTACTTTGTAGACGGTCCCTAAGCTGTTGTACTTTCTAGACGGTCCCTAAGCTGTTGTACTTTGTAGCCGGTCCCTAAGGTGTTGTTCTTTGTAGACGTTTGTAGACAGTCCCTAAGGTGTTGTAGTTTGTAGACGGTCCTTAATGTGTTGTACTTTGTAGACGGTCCCTAAGATGTTGTACTTTGTAGACGGTTGTAGACGGTCCCTAAGGTGTTGTACTTTGTAGACGGTCCCTAAGGTGTTGTTCTTTGTAGACGGTTGTAGACGGTCCCTAATGTTTTGTACTTTGTAGACGGTCCTTAATGTGTTGTACTTTGTAGACGGTCCCTAAGGTGTTGTACTTTGTAGACGGTCCCTAAGGTGTTGTACTTTGTAGACGGTTGTAGACGGTCCCTAAGGTGTTGTACTTTGTAGACAGTTGTAGACGGTCCCTAAGGTGTTGTACTTTGTAGACGGTTGTAGACGGTCCCTAAGGTGTTGTACTTTGTAGACGGTCCCTAAGGTGTTGTACTTTGTAGACAGTTGTAGACGGCCCCTAAGGTGTTGTACTTTGTAGACGGTCCCTAAGGTGTTGTACTTTGTAGACGGTCCCTAAGCTGTTGTACTTTGTAGACGGTCCCTAAGCTGTTGTACTTTGTAGCCGGTCCCTAAGGTGTTGTACTTTGTCGACGGTTGTAGACGGTCCCTAAGCTGTTGTACTTTGTAGCCGGTCCCTAAGGTGTTGTACTTTGTCGACGGTTGTAGACGGTCCCTAAGGTGTTGTACTTTGTAGACGGTCCCTAAGGTGTTGTACTTTGTAGACAGTTGTAGACGGTCCCTAAGGTGTTGTACTTTGTAGACGGTCCCTAAGGTGTTGTACTTTGTAGACAGTTGTAGACGGCCCCTAAGGTGTTGTACTTTGTAGACGGTCCCTAAGGTGTTGTACTTTGTAGACGGTCCCTAAGCTGTTGTACTTTGTAGACGGTCCCTAAGCTGTTGTACTTTGTAGCCGGTCCCTAAGGTGTTGTACTTTGTAGACGGTCCCTAAGGTGTTGTACTTTGTAGACAGTTGTAGACGGTCCCTAAGGTGTTGTACTTTGTAGACGGTCCCTAAGGTGTTGTACTTTGTAGACAGTTGTAGACGGTCCCTAAGGTGTTGTACTTTGTAGACGGTCCCTAAGGTGTTGTACTTTGTAGAGGACGGCTCGTTTTGATGAAAATGAGTTTGTAGCTCGTTGTTTACCTCACTACGGAAGGAAAGACGCGTCAATTGTGATTAAATAACATTTCGCTGTAGAGTAATTCATCCCGGAAGTTCGAATCTGTGAATACCGTTCTAACTTTACCGAAGCTGAGCTCTGAGCAGCGCTTGCTCTGGCTGTCTTGAGCCTGTGCGTGTAGGGTGCGCTACTATACGGTTGGTCAACGTTTTCTTTCTTTCATTCCAATTCACGGGACATTTCCGGGGACATCTCCAGCCGGGGACGTCTGGTCACCCTAACTCTTGTATCCACAGTGCTGTCTGTACATTTGTACTATTTCAATAGAAATATGGAGCACAGATCTGAGCCTCAACACTGTTATCAAAAAAATACGATTTTTCCAAAGATTTCCAGCGGCGGAGGACTTGTTGGACCGTGCGATCACAGCGTCCCTCTTTCAGTCCTTCAAACAGCGCATCGAAAAGGTCGGCGTAGCGATGTGTGAGCATACCCAAAAACCTGTTGATATCCAAGTCTTAGATAATGTTTAAAAAGTAGCCGTGTTTCTCCGTCTTTTCTTTAGGCCGTGCATCTCCACCGCAGCCCTGCAAACGGTCGGCTGGTTGGTTTGTGTACAGCAACCATAGCAACGCACAGAGCTGACCGTACGCCGTAAACTGTCACGGACTGCTGTAAAAACCCCGATTGAGACGCGGATTCTGAATGTGCTGTGTGCACGTCAAAAGAATGCTTCTAAACACCTGAATAATAACGACACGTCCGAGGGGAATATGCCGTTTACGTGATCTATATCAAACTCGGAATAGAAAGAAAGCCAGAGTCGAGCTTCAACTTTCCCCTCAGACGTCAGAGGTCATTTCCAGCAGAATAAACGCAGCTCCGGTCCAAATGGAGCTTTAAAATCTCTGGCATGGCCGATGCCTTTTTTTCAAACTATCAATAAAAGGATTCCAACTTGGCACAACGCTCAGATTCTGCAGATTTGAGCGGACGATTAACACACAAGAGGCTCTCAGAGCGGCAGAAATCCCCTCTCTGCTGCACAGTGTCCCGTTACCCAGCACAATTTTCAGGGGTTTTAAGCGTCTTCCTGTGGAAATCAATATATTCTCTGTGTTTGAAATGATTCACGGTGAAGGTCTAACCAGAGCTGAACGGCCGCCCGATGTTGTTGCTGCTGAAAGGCCGTACTTCAAAGTGCTCGTCCACAGACCTTCAGATTAACCCTCGAAACGCTCCGCCAGCGCGCAGCCAAGAGACTTCTCTCCGTACAGATACAGTGATGTTATCCGTGATTTGTCCGACGGTGTAACGTTAATCCCACAAAGGAAGTAATGTCCGTGCAGCTGCACCAACGGCTGAACGTTTAGACGATAAAACAGGCAGAAGATGATGGATGTTTTCTTTATGCTGCTCTGATGTCTGAGTCCAGTTCTTACGTTTCAAACTTCACTGTTGAAGTCGAGACTGTCATTTAGAAACGGACAGTTTTAAGGTCTGAACTGTGTTAAGGGAACTATGTTTCTGTCATATTCTTAGAGTCTTAAGGCGCTGACACACCAACCTGATTATCGGCCGTCGGACAGTCTGGCGAGGTCGGTGACTCGAGTCTGTTCGGTGTGTCCCGTGCCGTTGTCCCTTGGAGGAGCCGTCGGCCTTCATTTGGGCCGATTTGACTTGTTGAATCGGAAAGCGGGCAGTCAGACTCAATGACCAATCTGATTGGTGGAGCGCTAACCCGGAAATGATGAGCGGGATGAGCGTGACTAAAGGCCCAGACACACAGCAGCCAGACGCCCAAACGTCGGCAAAAAAAAGGCAGTTGGACTGATCAGTCTCCCTGAGTTGGTCCAAAAAGTGCCAAAGAGACGAGACGTAATACGTCTCCATAACAGGCGCTAATCTGTATTGTCGCCCAAAATGTTTTTAAATCAGCAGCTGATTAGATGAACGCGTCACGTGGGTCTGGTTTCTCTGGAAATTCAAAGCCAGACCGTCATGGCGGCTCGTTCAGACTACGATCTCATATTGGACTAAAATAGTTCACCGAAACGTGTTCCTGAGATCATGTTAAGAGAGGAATAGGCCGTGCAGTTGCTGAATCTGTCTTCATTTCAGATCAACAAAGGTCAGTTTAAAATTCTCGTCAGATTTTGAGAGACTCTAGTCAGGCTCATCCCGCTCCCCGTTTCCGGGTTAGCTCTCCACCAATCAGATGGCTCATTTGAGTCAGACTGCCGGCAGTGCCCGCCCCGCCGATTATACATGTCAAATCAGCCTAAATGAAGGCCGACGGCCCCTCGGACGGACGACGGCACAGAACACACCGATCAGACTCGAGTCACCGACCTCGCCAGACTGTCCGACGGCCGATTATCGGATTGGTGTGTCCGGGCCTTCACGCCTCTCAAAATCTGACGAAAATCTTTTAAACTGACCTTTGTTGATCTGAAATGAAGACAGATTCAGCAACTGCATGGCCTATTTCTCTCTTAACATGTTCTCAGAGACACATTTCGGTGAACTATTTTCGTGAAATACGAGATCGTATTCCGAATGAGCCGCCATTATGGTCGGCTTTGAAATTCCGGAGAAGCCAGACCCACGTGATGCGTTCGTCCAATCAGCTGCCAGTTTTCATTTTTTTGGGTGACTCGCTATAAACGATGTGATTGGCCTGACCAGAATTTGGTTTTTCCAGCTCGCAAGCCAACGGAGAGTTGCTAGACTGACCCTGGCTGAATATTACATTTGCTGCCTCTAGGGAGCGTCTAGATTCGAGGCTCTCTCTTGTCCGCTCACACTGTATCTCCCGTCCCTTTCTCTCTCTCTTCTCCGCAGACGGAACTCAAACTGTCCCTCCGTTATTCGCAGGCGAATATTTTGCATTTTCGCGTTGCTTATTCGTCACGCCCCTGGTGTGTAACAACCTTAAGACGTACATTTCGTTACATATGTGCCTGAATTGAACTGAAGAACACAAGCATTCAATTGATCCATACATAATACTACAACAACCCTAATATGTGTATTTCATCCTACAACAAATGTGATTTTCCATGAACTTATTGCATCTTTTGGGTTCACTTTAAGAGAGATTAAGTTAAAGTGAAGTTACTTTGGAGAATGTTCACTTTAATATCATAAACTGACCCAAATAACCCACTGACTTTAATCTCCTGAAATCTTATAAGTGTATGTAGAGATCTTCTTCTCCAGCAGGTCTCGTCCAATCAGTTTGGTAAAATCCTGAAGTTAGAGAGACAGTAAAAGTTCAGATCCTGGTCCAGGACCTAAAGGACCTCTGACTGCACAGGGTTAACATGTCCCAGGAGACACACACACACACACACACACACACACACACACACACACACACACACACACACACACACACACACACACACACCGCACACGCACACTCAGCACCAGCCTAATCCCCCAAAGCAGCAGCTTTAGTGTAATTCACGCCGCAGCTGTCCACTGCTGAAGAATCGAGAAATTGTCCTGCACATGGTCAGCTTCAGGAACAATGTCACGGAGCACAGCAAATGAAAAAACAAGATGGACTCCTGAACCTCACCCACACACACTCACTCACTCTCTCTCTCACTCTCTCTAACACACACACACACACACACACACACACACACACACACACACACACACACACACACCACACACACACACTCACAGCTCTCTGCTATCAAACCTGTGGCCTCCACCTGCTCTCCTCCCTGACTACACATAGCAGAGAGAGCTGTGTGTGTGTGTGTGTGTGTGTGTGTGTGTGTTTGTGTTGAGTGTGTGTGTGTGTGTGCTTGTTTTACTAAATTTGTGGGGTCCAAAAACCGGGGAATACAGTATACTTGTGGGTCTGCACAGCTTTGTGGGGCCCAAAATGCTGGAGCCCACAAGGTTAAAGGTCTGTTTGAGGGTTAAGACTTGGTTTTAGGATTAGGGTTAGAATTAGGTTATGGTTAGGGTGAGGGTAAGGGTTAAGGTTAGGCATTTAGTTGGGATGGTTAAGTTTAGGGTAAGGGGCTAGGGAATGCATTATGTCAATGACGGGTCCCCACAAAGATAGTGAAACCAACACGTGTGTGTGTGTGTGTGCGTGTTCGATTTTTTAAGTTCACGATTCGATTCAATTATACTCAGTTCATTCATGTTTTCCAACCGGGACGGTAATGCCACATTATGAGCCACCAGATGGTAAAAAAGTATTTAACAACGAGTGTTTAAGGTTCCTCAGAGTTTACTAGGTGCAGTTGAATGCACATCTACTCTAACAAGGTGCACGTAAATGCACCATTGAGTCCCGTTGGAGCCGACATGCTATACCTTTGTTGTTTGTTTCCATAACTCAGACTTCGAAATATGTGGATCAGTGTTTCCCAAAAAGCCCAAGATGACATCCTCAAATGTCTTGTTTAGTCCCCAACTCAAAGCAACTAGAACATATTCACATCTAACAAGCGGGAATCAGCAAAGTATTTATGAAGCAATTACACAACCCGATTATCAAAATAGTTGGCGATGTACCAACTATTCTATTTATCGATTACTGTTTGCAGTAACTCCAGCTGTGAGATCCAATTAACGTACAGTAGTAGTAATCAAAGAAGCATAGCATGAAAATTGTTAAGTACAAATAACTTAAATTATTTTACTGAAAGTTCAGTACTTCATGTCGGCCTCTGTGTGCATCGAGAGTGTCCGACACCCAAATAAAAATACATTTCATAACTGAAGATCAGGTACCAGAGAGATGAGACGCTCAGGTGTCTCAGCTGAGACAGGTTTCTTCAGATTTAAATTTAGACACATTTTCTCCTCACGTCTCGGACTCAGGAACCCAGAGGGAAGCGTGCAGAGCGTGTGTGTGTGTGTGTGTGTGTGTGTGTGTGTGTGTGTGTGTGTGTGTGTGTGTGTGTGTGTGTGTGTGATACATTCCCAGCGTGTCCGCGGTCTTACTGAGCATTAGTGGACACATTTCCCAACATGCCAGCACGTTTAGGAACAGTGCTTAGCTCCGCCTCCGGGGGGAAATACTGAGCTGACACACAGCGTCTGTGATGATGAATAACTAATTAAATAAGTCAAAATAAAGTTCACATTCTTGTTAACAATTTATACATTTCTGTTGTGTCCGAATCAGGCTTTTAGACGGGAAATAAACATCCTTTCCACGACTCGTAGTTCCCAATCTTAGGTTTGCGCCAAAAATGCCCAGAAACAGAATATATCCGAATAAGTGAATAATTGGGTCCATGATATAGGAGTACTTCCTAGCTTATTATAGGGTAACTACCGTTTTTTCAACCTGGACCCTATGTTCCTATGTGTTTGTGTCTGAGTGACTGATGGGAACAACAATCTTTGACATTGGTCAGTATTAAGAGAGATTGGCATGGTTTGATTTCAGTTAGCCTAATAGCTACTTTGATTTGCATTGAGAGATGATCTTATGGAAAGTACCCCATGCCAATCTCTAGGTACGGTGAAGGGGATGTGATGATGGGGGGGTATGGTGAAGGGGATGTGATGATGGGGGGGTATGGTGAAGGGGATGTGATGATGGGGGGACCAAGGAACTTTATCAGGATGCATAGTATCCTGATCCATGAAATAACTGGCCTTTCAAAATAAAAGTCTGCCTGTCTCTATGGGAATTTAACATAGGGGTGTGTATACTTATGCCCCCTGTATTTTAAGGAAGAACATTTATTTATTTGCGATACATTATTCGTTCACAAAGAAAGTTGGTGTTCTTAAAGGTTGGATTTTTCCTATTTATTTTAATTAAGGCATTAAGATCAATTTCCAAAAGATGATTTTTTTTATTCCTCTTTTTAGTCAACTTTAGCATGGGTTCATAGATGTATGAGCGCCACTGTATTTCTGTTGTTTTTGGAGAATGAACTCTCTCTGCATTAACATACTGCAGAGAGAGAGAGAGAGAGAGAGAGAGAGAGAGAGAGAGAGAGAGAGAGAGAGAGACAGAGAGAGAGAGAGAGAGAGAGAGAGAGAGAGAGAGAGACAGCGAGAGAGAGAGAGAGGAGAGAGACAGAGAGAGAGACAGACACAGAGAGACAGCGAGAGAGAGAGAGAGACAGACACAGAGAGACAGCGAGAGAGAGAGAGAGAGAGAGAGAGAGAGAGAGAGAGAGAGAGAGTGAGACAGACGAGACAGCGAGAGAGAGAGCAGAGAGAGAGAGAGACACAGAGAGACAGCGAGAGAGAGAGAGAGAGAGAGAGAGAGAGAGACAGAGAGAGAGACAGAGAGAGAGAGAGAGTGAGAGACAGACACAGAGAGACAGCGAGAGACGGAGAGAGAGAGACAGAGAGAGAGAGAGAGAGCGGCACGCAAGGGCCTCACAGAAGAGGATATGTAACGCTCTGATATTTAGCTCTGATACAACCCTGCTCTCTCCTTTTACATTTCAGGCATTTCGCTGACACTCTTTTCTCCCAAATGACTCCCCAGAAGGGAGACGGGAATCACAAAAACACATGTCAGGTTGTTCTGTGAACGCTGGAGGACTTCATCCCAGATATATCTCACCGTCTCCCTGGCAGCCGTGCTGGAAGACGTACAAGAGATCACAGCGGATGTAATCCCACTGCATTCATCGACTAGTCATACGCCACTTCTGCCGAGTGACGTGCTGATAGAATGCCAGAGAGATGAGCGAGACACGCAGAAGTTCATTAATGACAATATTATTAAAAGGTTTTAACTTAACATATATATATATATACATACATATATACCACATACATACATACATACATACATACATATATTATATATAATATATATATATATATATATATATATATATATATATATATGAGGAATTGAGGATCATCAGCCTCACGTTATTGTTTTCTCGCCCCCGTCGTAGAACGGCGTGTGAATGATTTGATTGTGCCGCTGGCCAATCAAGAATTAAGTTTTTTGACGCTTTCAACGTTTTTTTTACTGTTTTCAGCGCGTGCGCGCACTAGAGTCCGGATCGGGACACTTTTTTCTGTCCGAGCCTGGCCCGCGTCTGACAGAGCAGTAACCGAGCCCGGACCGAGCCCGACAGGCATTAAGATATTTACGTTCGAGCCTCACCTGAGCCTGACCCGAGCCCGACCAGAGCCGAGCCCGACCCGATCCTGACCCGAGCCCGACCAGAACCGAGCCTGACCCGAGCCTGACCTGAGCCGAGCCCAACAGTTAAAATCCCATTTTTTTCTCATGCTAATGAAGGCCTTCGGAAATGTCAACAGATGAGGCATCAGCGCACACGGGGCAACAAGCTCACGTTAACACAGGCGCGCACCTGACCTTCATAATTAGCTTTTTTAAGTGTAAAATGTTCAATGCCTTATCGCGCTGATGTGACGAACCAGAACATCATTTCTAAATATCTATCCCAACCCGGCCCAAAAATGAAGCACCACAGTCACAGACCTGATTTAAATAAACTTTTTATTTTTATTGTAAAGGCTGTTCAGCATTAGCCAGAAATACCTGATCTCAGAGTGTCCTTAAACGCATCTTCATAAATAGTACTTGTCCACCGATGCGTTCAAATCTCTGTTCGATGATTATTATAGCACATTATAGACATGAACCCAGTGACATTTTCCTGTATCGGCAGGCTGCGCTGTGTGACCTTCTGCTCATGTTCAGCCCAGCATTCAGTTTCTATATGTTTAGGATGTGAATGTCTCTGATTCCATGATTCATCACAGGGACATCTTATCCTTTTTGTTGTTTCAGCGTCATAACGCGCTTATTTGATGCATTCGTGAGCAGGTAGCATTTCATAAGTTATCGCTTTGGGTGCATTCAAGTAGAGCTGCAAAGATTAATCGATTTGTAGGCAACTATTACATTAATCGGCAACTATTTCGATATTCTAATTCTCTGATTCCAGCTTGTTAAATGTGAATATCTTCTAGTCTCTTCTCTCCTCTGACAGTAATCTGAATATCTTCTAGTCTCTTCTCTCCTCTGTGACAGTAATCTGAATATCTTCTAGTCTCTTCTCTCCTCTGGGACAGTAATCTGAATATCTTCTAGTCTCTTCTCTCCTCTGGGACAGTAATCTGAATATCTTCTAGTATCTTCTCTCCTCTGTGACAGTAATCTGAATATCTTCTAGTCTCTTCTCTCCTCTGGGACAGTAATCTGAATATCTTCTAGTCTCTTCTCTCCTCTGGGACAGTAATCTGAATATCTTCTAGTATCTTCTCTCCTCTGGGACAGTAATCTGAATATCTTCTAGTCTCTTCTCTCCTCTGGGACAGTAATCTGAATATCTTCTAGTGTCTTCTCTCCTCTGGGACAGTAATCTGAGTATCTTCTAGTGTCTTCTCTCCTCTGGGACAGTAATCTGAGTATCTTTGAGTTGGGGACAAAGCGAGACATTTGAGGACGTCATCTTGGGCTTTTTGGGGAAACACTGATCGAACATTTTTCACCATTTTCTGACATTTTAGAGACCAAACAACTCATCCATTCATCCAGGAAATAATCGTCCTACATTCAAGGACACACTGATATGTGAGTTATGACAACCAAATTGAAAATAACATCTTGTCAAAACATGTTCAGTTATAATCTGTCTGCTGGGTTTTGATTTACGGAGTGTTCCTGAATGCACCGACAGATGAAGACCTGACTAACTGTTGAATTATCTCGTTTAAAGTCTCTGCACGTTGTCCTTTTTACAGAAATTAACTGAGCAAACTTTACACTTAATTCACAGGCTAAAAATTGTTCGGGTGTGAATTCCGCAGTATTCTGGGATGTTCCCGCCGGGTTCAGTTTTATCTCTGCGGTGTCCCTCGTAACCGACCCTTGGCCTACTTGTTTGATGGATGACTTTATGGCACTATTTTTGGTGCGGCGCGTCACCGAGGGCCAGGCTGCCCTGAGACCTTTCTCTGCGGAGGAGAGGGGGGGGGGGGGGGGGGGGGGGTGTCCAGAACGTTCCTCTGGACCAGAGCTGCGTCATCAAAAAATACTTCCTAGCTTTGTTCCATGGCTCTTATTTCTCTCATTAACACGTCTCCGTCATACGCCGTTAAGTCTGATTTATGGTTCTGTGGAGGCTCCAACGCAGAGATTTCACCGTAGCCTACGTAAGTGGCCTGAAGTTTACTTGTTGATCTCTTTAAGAAAATAGCCGGGCCTGTGTGTGTGTGTGTGTGTGTGTGTGTGTGTGTGTGTGTGTGTGCTTGTTTTACTATATTCGTTGGGTCCAAAAACCGGAGAATACAGTATACTTGTGGGGTCCGGACAGCTTTGTGGGGCCAAAATGCTGGAGCCCACAAGGTTAAAGGTCTGTTTGAGGGTTAAGACTTGGTTTTAGGATTAGGGTTAGAATTAGGTTATGGTTAGGGTGAGGGTAAGGGTTAAGGTTAGGCATCTAGTGGTGATGGTTAAGGTTAGGGTAAGGGGCTAGGGAATACATTATGTCAATGACGGGTCCCCACAAAGATAGTGAAACAAACGTGTGTGTGTGTTCTCGTTTAACTGTATTTGTGGGGTCCAAAAACC
>CM042320.1:3650998-3715998 GCA_023566125.1 Zingel zingel | reverse complement strand
AATATCTTCTAGTGTCTTCTCTCCTCTGGGACAGTAATCTGAATATCTTCTAGTCTCTTCTCTCCTCTGGGACAGTAAGCTGAATATCTTCTAGTCTCTTCTCTCCTCTGGGAAAGTAATCTGAATATCTTCATAGTCTCTTCTCTCCTCTGGGACAGTAATCTGAATATCTTCTAGTATCTTCTCTCCTCTGACAGTAATCTGAATATCTTCTAGTATCTTCTCTCCTCTGGGACAGTAATCTGAATATCTTTTAGTATCTTCTCTCCTCTGTGACAGTAATCTGAATATCTTCTAGTCTCTTCTCTCCTCTGTGACAGTAATCTGAATATCTTCTAGTCTCTTCTCTCCTCTGTGACAGTAATCTGAATATCTTCTAGTATCTTCTCTCCTCTGGCACAGTAATCTGAATATCTTCTGGGACAGTAATCTGAATATCTTTGAGTTGAGGACAAAACAAGACATTTAGGACGTCATCTTGGGCTTTTTTGGGAAACATTGATCCCCATTTTTGGGGCATTTTAGGCCTGTATTTGTACAGGACAGCTGAAGACATGGAAGGGGAGAGAGTGGGGGTGACATGCAGCAAAGGGCCGCTGCGTTGAGTAAACCTCTATATATTCCTGACATTTTATAGTCCGAACAACTAATCTGTTAGTCCAGAAAATAATCCACAGATGAATCGACGTTGATAATAGTTAGAGTAGTCGCAGCTCTAGTGTGTTCGCCTCTGACTGAGTTCGGGTCTCACCCTCTTCGTGTCGTCTTCCCGTCGACCTGCAACTTTTTGTTTTTCTGAGTCAAAATTTGAAATGAAAAACCTTTTTATCAACTTTTTGGTCCTCTTTTTCAACACTTTTGTGGCTTTCCCCGATGTTTTTGTCACTTATTTTCAACGTTTGTCGACTTTTTCTGAGCCTTTTGAAGTTTTTGTGGATTTTTCCAAACTTTTTAAAGCTTTTTTTTTTTTACATTTGTCACTTTTTTGACATTTGTGTCACTTTTTTTGACATTTTTGTCACCGTTTTGTCAATTTTTGTAACTTTTTTGACATTTTTGTTGCTGTTTTGTCACTTTTTTGACATTTGTGTCACTTTTTTCTGACATTTGTCACTTTTTTTTAACATTTTTGTTACTGTTTTCTATTTTTTTTGACAATTTGTGTCACTTTTTTCTGACATTTGACATTTTTTTGACACTTTGTGACATTTTTGTCACTTTTTTCAAAGTTCTTTTATCAATTGTTTTTTCTCCAAATGCTATAAAATTGACTAAAACGCCCAAATTCAATGAAAGTAGTGAACTGATTATTGAACTTGTTAAGAGCGTTGTAGTGAACCATCCACGTTTTTTTGGACAATTTGTTTGAAAGAAAACCCAAATTTCTGATATAGAAACTTTTTGAAAATGGGTCAAATTTGACCCGAGGACAACAGGAGGGTTAAAGAGTACACACATGAGATCTCCTCCGTTGCTCTCTCCTTCACCAACAGAATCACACATCATGACGTCAGGATCACGTCACAATTAGTTAAGACATTACGTTGATTTCGGACTGATTTAATACACGTTAACGGAAACGTGGAATCAGTCCAAGTGGAATGAACTGAGGTGAAGATGCAGTTCTATGCAGACGGTACTCACTAACAAGCTGCTGTGGTCATTCCTACAGTGTCTGGTCCTCTTACAGGAGGAGGTGAGGAGGGGAGAGAGGAGAAAGAAAGGAAGGAATACATGTTTGCAGGATGAACTTCAGTTTTTATCTGAGTAAAATTATCAGATGCCGGCCGGTCACTTTCCCAGCATGCCTTGCAGCCAGCCGCTCGGCTCCGTCTGTCTCTTATGTAGGCGGGCTGTGTGTGTGTGTGGACGTACATTTGCTGTGTCAGTGGCAGGTGCAGATTAGAGGGATCGTTGTCCTGACAGTTGCAGTCGACCCAAAACAACACATGCAACACACACACACACACACACACACACACACACACACACACACACACACACACACACACACACACACACACACAGAGTGAGTCAGCAGCGTACGTGTTGTGTCACCACTACACTTTCGGCAAAACACTTTCCTTTAATACAGTAATGCTTTATTAAATTATATTATTTGAGATTATATTTGCCATTTTTACATTTGCTTGTATTCATTTTTTTTTTTTTTTTTTGCATTTGGTCATTTGCATCATATATATTTGTCTATTGTCCATATATTGCCCAGCCCTAGTTGAAATAACATTGTGTATTGCTAGCAACCAGCTAGTTGTCATTGCTACAATGCTAACGTTACTACAATGCTAATACTACTAAAACAAATTCTCTCTGCAGGTATACCAACTGCCTGGGCCACCCTCTGCAGAGCTAGCTGTTAGCATCCCTGTAGTCATACAGAGACGTATCATAAAGTAAGCTATAGGACAATCACGATCCTTTCATTTGCTCGTAGTTTTAAATATAGCATGTGTGTATACACGGGAGAATATATTCGCGAGTCTGCCCTCTCATTGGCTACCGCTCTGCAAAAGTTCACTCAGAGTCAACTTTGGGAGAGCAGGGAGAGAGCGGTGAACATCCGGGCACTTAGCCCCCGTCATGGAATGGCTCACACCTAGGGTTGGGTATGGTTTGGATTTCTACGGTTCTGATGCCGAACCAGTACTTTTAAAACGATTCTGATTCATAAACTGATTTTTTAAAAACTGAAAAATGACATCAAAGAAAGGCTCTTTTTATAGTTTCAAATTGAAAATGATTTAAATTTAACAATATATAAACATGTTAAAGTACTTAAATATAAGTAAGTAAACTTTATTTATATAGCACCTATCACAGATAGAATCACAAAGTGCTTTACAGTATATATAATATATAATAAGTAAACCTAAGTCGTATGCTTTCACGTCTGTTTTTGTGAGCCCAGAGGGAACATATGGCATTTTAAAAGTAGCCTACATTAACGTAGGGTTGGGTACCGAAACCCGGTTCCACTACGGAACCGGTTCCTACGCAAACGGTAGTATTCGGACCGGATTAGAACGCAAATTTTGGTTCCGACTGACATATTTTCCCTCTGTTGCTCCTGACAGCAGCACTCTTTCTCCCTTTTCTGCCGAGTGGCGCACGTGCCCGCTCGCGGTGTGAAGTGCGTGTGTCCGCGCTATTCTCCGACATGCACGCTACAATCACTGCGGCTTTTTGTACACGCTCCGAAACGGACGTAAAAATATCACACTTTCTCTGTAGTCTACCGTTAGCTAGCTACCGTTAATGTAGGCTACTTTTAAAATGGCATATCTTCCCTCTGGGCTCACCAAAACGGACGTAAAGGCATATTAACCATTCACTGAACGTGACCGCTAGTAAACATATTACACTTGCTCTGCTAGTCTATCGTTCTGGACCAGATCCTGTAGCCTGGTGGTGGGGGGGGGTGGGGGGGGGGGAGTCTGCCCTTTCTAACGCCTCCCTGTGTGTCCAGGCCTCTTGGACCCCATCTGAGAGGTTGCCCCCGTGCAGGACGTGCCATACGTCAGGAGAGGTGTCGTATCTCACCAGAGAAGCAAATATGGTCATTTTTCTGCAGAAGAACTGCTAAAGTTTGAAGCTGTTAGCATACCAACTCAACATTTATTTAGTTGTTACTTGTTTATAGTGTAACTGTTATTTGTTAAATTATTGTAGTTATGTGTTAGGTGACTTAGGTTACGTATTATATATTTAAGTACCTTAAAACGCTAATATATTGTTCAATTTAAATAATTTTCCATTTTAAAAATACTCCATAAAAGAGCCTTATTCTTTTATGTCATTTTTCAGTTTTTCAAGAATCGGTTTAGGAATCGGAATCGTTTTAAAAGTACCGGTTCGGCATCGGACTCGTAAAAATCCAAACGGTACCCAACCCTACATTTACGGTAGCTAGCTAACAGACTAGACTAGACTACAGAGAAAGGGGGATATTTTTACGTCCGTTTCGGCGCGACAGAGGAAAAATATTTCAGTCGACACATTAAGTTCTAATCCGGTCCGATTCCTACCGGTTGCGTCCAGAGTGGAACCGGGTTTCGGGACCCAACCCTACTCGTACCGCTGTTCTCACAGGGAATGAACTGAATCGTTCCGCTCTGCCGTTATTTCAGCGGCCTGTGGAAACCCAGCGTTAACGGAGAGGATTCTGGGAAACTCAAGAAAGCAGATCTATGAATATAAAGCAGTTTGAGCTTGATATGATGCATCATTTTCACATCAACGAGACAGTCATTTAAACGTGATATTACAGCAGATTTTAGACGTTAAATGTTTAGGAAACGAGGACCTGTTGAGGTGAGTTGCAGACTCACAGGTGGACAGAAAGAGTCACGTTACCTTTTATTATTTACAGTTCTACATGTTTTTAGTTCATTCCTACAGAAGACACAATGTGCCACTATGTTAGGAATGAAAAGACGGCAGTGTAGAGCTTTGACGTCCTCGAGAGGAAATGCTAAGTTCAGATATAAAATTCACTTTTTTCCACATTGTACAAATACGTCACATCTTCACTTTGTTTTGTTTGTTTGGTCAGTTTTTGTCAGAGCAATTCCCAGAGGCTGCTGGGGCATTTAAAAGACTTCGGTGCTGACAGGAAGTCTCTTTGTGATGTAATCTCATAGTCACTTATTGTGACTCTCAGTGTCGCGCGATCAGAGTGAAAGCCCTTTGTATAAAGATGCTTTACAAACATGAACTTTTGTATGAATTCCCCTAATAATATTATGATTATTCGTGTAATTTGATGGTGTGGTGTCAGACTTGTTAACGCTCCGCTGAGGACAAACACTGAAGGACGAACATAATGTTCCTTACAGAGGAAAAAAAAAACACTGCCGTCTCTAGAGGGCGCTAATCCTGCTGTACTCTGTGTGTGTGTGTGTGTGTGTGTGTGTGTGTGTGTGTGTGTGTGTGTGTGTGTGTGTGTGTGTGTGTGTTTGAAGGCCATGAGGGACCCATGGGACTCTCCAGTTGCAGGCCTGTAGACTGGCTGGCACCCTCAAAGTAGCTTCTTCATCCTGGAGACAGCTGTTGTCTCTGTGACGACACGATCGGCCAATGGGGGAGTGGGTAGGGAGACTAGAGTGAGGAAGGGGGGGTGTTTGGCCTGTGTGTGTGTGTGTGTGTGTGTGTGTGTGTGTGTGTGTGGATCAAGTAAAGTCCGTTTTTAGTTTTACATGTAAATGAATACAGAAAATAATGAAACCTTAAAGATTAAGATTATTACATGAACTGTGTGAAACAGGGTGTGTGTGTGTGTGTGTGTGTGTGTGTGTGTGTGTGTGTGTGTGTGTGTGTGTGTGTGTGTGTGTGTGTGTGTGCGTGCAGTCCAGTTGGCTCTGTGCAGTAAACACCATTCCTTCAGTCCCACTGTGGCAGAAAGAAAAGACTCCATATAGATTCAACAACAAGGAAACATAATTCTGGGTCTGATCCTGCAGTTAGCAGCTGGACGTGTAAAGAGCCTGCTGGGACGGGACGCAGGCTTCACTAAAACAGTGTTAGCTTACATCCAGCAACACGGGCCTGAACTGTGCTGCAATTTCAAATGTGTACAAACAAATCTGAACCCATAGAAATAACGTTATTGGTCAAATCTGCAGGGGGAAACAACGGTCGGCTCTCCATTGACTCCACTGCGTGAAGGTACCTCCTCATCAATTCCATCTGCTAGCAAACAACAGAAAAAATGTCTAAAAGTTGCTGTGTGGTCCTATGCACTATCAACAGGGTAAAGAATCCATTACTTAAGGTTTACTCACAGTCGGCCCAGTTGCCTTGAACTATGCCCGAACACGATTGGTCTCCCCCTCCCCCCCTCCCCCCCGCTGGCCTGCACTCACACTGCAATAAAAAATTCAGGGCCAGAGCCCGGCCCATCTCTTTCATTTCATTTATTTTTAATTTGAACAAAACTAAAAGTACATATACAGCATGTATCCATATATACACATACACACATACATACACATGCACATACATACATATACACATACATACATATACACATACACACACATACACACATATACATATATATATATATATATATATATATATATATACATACACATCCACACACAAATACATATACATATATATACACATACATACACACATAGACATACATACACATATGTATCTTTCAAGCAGGCCCGGGCACAGCTTAGCAATCTGTGCCCAGGCCAAGGTACGGAGCGAACCGGACTTTGGGGTCAAACGTGTTCAGGCACAGTCTAACTGAGCCAAGTGTGTGTGTGGCCTCAAGTGTTAATGAGCTGCCGACCCGAAAAAAACTGAGCTGTTATAAAGACAAAAGAGGATACAGACGTGAGGAATCAGCAGGGAGACTGTGGGAGGCAGCAAGCATTGTGTTACCAAGTCAAATATATATACCCTGTAATATATGATATAATATATAGTCAAATATATTTTATATAATATATGGTTTTCCCCGCCATTATAAGGTTTCGGTGCAGCACCCGAGCCGAATGAATGTAAGTGAAAAACTTTTCTCAGATCTAATGATTGTAGTTCGACTTCTTTAGCTTTCAGTTCTGTCTTTAAGTTTTTTGATTGTTGCACAGATATGGCAATAATTACAGTCCAAAATGATGTGAAAAATCTACGCAAAACTACCACAAAGGGACACAAACCGACTACAAAGAGACACCAAATGACCACAGAGCCACATAACAACCCCATAGAAAAACAAAAATGACCAAAAAGAGTTAAAGTTAGACCCAGCAGCAGTGGGTCAGCAGACCGCTAACGTTAGACCCAGCAGCAGTGGGTCAGCGGACCGCTAACGTTAGACCCAGCGGCAGTAGGTCAGCGGACCGCTAACGTTAGACCCAGCAGCAGTGGGTCAGCGGACCGCTAACGTTAGACCCAGCAGCAGTGGGTCAGCGGACCGCTAACGTTAGACCCAGCGGCAGTGGGTCAGCGGACCGCTAACGTTAGACCCAGCAGCAGTGGGTCAGCGGACCGCTAACGTTAGACCCAGCGGCAGTGGGTCAGCGGACCGCTAACGTTAGACCCAGCGGCAGTGGGTCAGTGGGTCAGCGGACCGCTAACGTTAGACCCAGCAGCAGTGGGTCAGCGGACCGCTAACGTTAGACCCAGCGGCAGTGGGTCAGTGGGTCAGCGGACCGCTAACGTTAGACCCAGCGGCAGTGGGTCAGCAGACCGCTAACGTTAGACCCAGCGGCAGTGGGTCAGTGGGTCAGCGGACCGCTAACGTTAGACCCAGCGGCAGTGGACCGCTAACGTTAGACCCAGCGGCAGTGGGTCAGCGGACCGCTAGCGTTAGACCCAGCGGCAGTGGACCGCTAACGTTAGACCCAGCGGCAGTGGGTCAGCGGACCGCTATCATTAGACCCAGCCCGTTGTTCAGCTCATTCTCTGTAACCGATGTAGCATGAAAGCACAGTGGAACCAGCAAGCCAGCCTGCCGGTGATAGGTGGCTAACGTTAGCTTGCTAACTCCGCCTTAAGGTTACCCCTGGCCTTTCTATTCATTTTATTTCTATTGTCAGTGCACTCAATGGACGACCCGCTCTATAGAGTACGGTTAACTCGTCTGATTAATTAATTAATATACTGATGAAAGCTCCTTTCCACGTAGTAAAGGATTAGAGAGCTTGTAGAGCCGAGGAGAAGAGGGAGTCCGAGGATGAGAACCATGAGGAGACAGCTGCTGTTAAAGTGTCCGCGGTGACGAATCCTCCATCAACCTGAGCTGAGACCTCAGCAAACAGGTGGAGTTTTTAACCAGGTGAGCCAATGAAGAACAAGACGTAGAGTGATTGGCCAGATGACACAGTGACAGGGCATTCGGTCCTCAGGAAGTGACCTCGACACGATACCCCTGAACAGGTCACCTCCTGCAGGAAAAAGTGCTGACGTGGTCTGAAGAAGGCTGATGTGTTCTCAAGACACAGCTTCAGTACAGAGAGACAGGTGTGTGTGTGTGTGTGTGTGTGTGTGTGTGTGTGTGTGTGTGTGTGTGTGTGTGTGTGTGTGTCAGGGTTTCTTGAATGAGGAAAATGAATGAGGGTTGATTTCAAGATGACAACATCACAGCAGGTGACTATTATCCAAAGTTACATCTCAGTAGGGATTAGAGGATTAATATAATTAATCGACTTTTCATCGAGAGTGACCTTTGACCTGTATCTACATGAACGCAGCCAAATTGAATACGTTTTAAAAGCTCTGGGCAGTTAAGATTTCATAAAGTCACTCCATTTTCTTCCTTTTTTCTCCCCTAGTGAGACAGAGTGAGACACTCCACCTGGCTCTCCTCCGCTCTCCCAGCATGCTCTGCTTCTTCTGCAGTAGCTGGACAGAGAAACCCAACACTAACTAGACAGAGGGGGGGTGGGGAGGGGGGTTGTCAAGCCCGGGTCAGGACGGGGTCAAGGCCACCGTCCAAACATTAAACAAACAGCCGATGAGCAGCGCGTTCAACGCTAAAAATCTCAAACAGAAAACACTGACGTGAATGCAGTAAGACAGATCTGGACTGAGGACTTCTTAGATGTTGGACTGATGGACTGAAGGTAGAAACCGGAGTCAACCGTGGGTCACTTTGCTCCCACTACAACAACTAATATTTCACCCCGGGTTTTTCCACGCCATTATAAGTCTTCGGTGCCATTTTTGTCAGCACCTAAGCTGAATGAATGTGAAATGTGGGGGAAAAAGCGCCGAACTAACTACCTGACTTTTCTCAGATCTAATGATTCTAGTTGGGACTTCTTCAGCAAGTTGTCTTTGAGTTATTTTATCTATTATGTGCTCTAGCTTTTCCAACTTTTTAGACACAGCTACGGTGATAATAATGGTCCAAAATGATGTCGAATTGCATATGTTTTTTTTATTTAAAAACATATTCTTTTGAGGAAAGACCCCTAAACCCATCCGCCAAATATGCGCACCTTTGTCTTCCACAAACCGAGGGGAAACGTTGTCATCCCTTGCTGCCACTAGTGTCTAAATCTGTCCCTAAAATATCTGTCACCACGCTCCACATCCCTAATTAGCACTGCAACAATCAATTACTCTCATCTGACAAAACAAAAACAAAGTCAAGCTCCCCTTACTAGTTTGTTTTCCAGAGTTTTAAAAAATATATATTCACTTCATTGTTATACAAACAAATACACAGTTGTGATTTAAGTTTAAGAAGACTTTTAGGACCTGCCGTCTGTGTCGGCTTGGAAAGTGAAGTACGTGAGTAGGTGGACCTTGATTTGGGATAATAATATGTGGGATACGCTGTTATTATTCAAGCTTTAGAAGCATTCTTCGGACATGTATACAGCGCATTCACAATCTCCATCGGGTTTTTTTACAGCAGTCGGTGACAGTTTACGGCCTCGCTAGCAATTCATATCCTCTTCATCGACAGTTTTGTTTATCAAATGTCAGAAATAACAGACAAATACGTGTAGATTTCTGTTAAAGGAGAAATCCGGCGCAAAATGAACCTAGGGGTTAATAACACGTGTACCGAGTCGACCGTTCTCTGGGATACGTTTTCATGCTAATTGAATGTGACCAGTTTTAGCGCAAAACGCTAATTAGCTTATAACGCTAGTCGTCGGGGCAGAGGGTAAAGTAAAAAGAAATCTCTATTTCTACACCACTGACAAGGCTCAAAATATCACCACACTTCCACGGTAGCATCATGAGGGTCCCTACATGTAAACAGAAGCATTGAGAACGTTGTAAGTGTACAGACAGTTTGTTAATAACATAGTTTAGAAAGACTGTACCGTTCAGGCGCCATCTTGGGACAACGCTGTGCCTGAGCTATGTTACTGGTTGCACAGCGTCTGTCGTTCATGTAGGGAGCCTCAGAATGCTACCGTGGAAGTGTGGTGCTATTTTGAGCCTTGATAGTGGTGTAGAAATAGAGATTTCTTTTTACTTTACCCTCTGCCCTGACGACCAGCGTTACAAGCTAATTAGCGGTTCACGCTAAAACTGGTCACATTCGATTAGCATGAAGACATATCCCAGATAACGGTCGACTCGGTACACGTGTTATTAACCCCTAGGTTCATTTTGCGCCGGATATCGTAATTGAATCGGACAATTCAGGCTTACTGTCTTGCCCATTCTGAGTCAGTAAAAACCCTGATTGGTATATCGTTTAGGAACCGGTATCGAAGTCACAGGATCGGTCCCGCTATAGGACATTTAAAACGATACCCAGCCCTAGTTTTAAATCAGACCAACAGATCAAACATTACCAGGCAGAGCGTGTTTGGCGGTTTGGGGGTCACAGGCTGACCTGCAGTTAAACTAACCCAAACCCACTCAAGACGGGACACCAGATATGACGATTAACAAAGAGGAGACATGAACAGCTGAGCGTCTCCTCCCCGCGTGTCCATCACTCAGTCAGACAGACACACATAAAACGAGGGGGCTTTCTGAGCGTAAACGGCCGGTCGGTGTGATACCTGAGTGGCGAGCGCGGACGCTGCCTCTGTTTACCCTGAGGTGAGGCCAGCAGCCGGACTGAAAGTGATACCCCGACTCCATGTTTACTCAACTGCTGTGTCCTAACCTCGGTACCTACGGAGGCTCCCGACATGATCCACCTTAATACTGACAAATGACTTTCTGACCAGGAAGTGGGGGGGTAATCTGTCTGTGAAAAAAAAAGGGAGACTTAAAGATTTTGGAGAGTTTCATTGCTAAGTTGAAGTTCAGCAGTCAAAGTGAACAACAATCATTACATCAAATTATTTATGACATATTACGGAGCAGTTTGTATTTAGACTCACTTGTGCTTTAAATAATAAGCCTTGTGATGTCATACATTATGATGGATCTAATAACTAGAGCCGTAAAGAATAACCGATTAGATGTCAACTAATAAAAGAACTGTTTTAATAATCAATTAATCAGTTCGAGTCATTTTTTTATGAATAGCAAAGTCAAACTTCTCCTATTCCAGCGTGTTAAATGTGAATATTGTTCTAGTCTCTTCTCTCCTCTGACAGTAATCTGAATATCTTCTAGTTTCTTCTCTCCTCTTGGACAGTAATCTGAATATCTTCTAGTCTCTTCTCTCCTCTGGGACAGTAATCTGAATATCTTCTAGTTTCTTCTCTCCTCTGGGACAGTAATCTGAATATCTTCTAGTCTCTTCTCTCCTCTGTGACAGTAATCTGAATATCTTCTAGTCTCTTCTCTCCTCTGTGACAGTAATCTGAATATCTTCTAGTCTCTCCTCTGTGACAGTAATCTGAATATCTTCTAGTCTCTTCTCTCCTCTGGGACAGTAAACTGAATATCTTTGAGTTGTGGACAAAACGAGACATTTGAGGACGTCATCTTTATGCAGCCCTAGTATCGTGACAACACTACTCTCTCTTCATTTTCTGTCTGTCTCTACTGTAGTCTAATAAAGGCCAAAATCGCCCCCCAAATTATATTTTATTATCATACGCATTTAACCAATACTTTACCATGACTTTTTAGCAAATTTCCATGAATATGTATTCCTGAAAAAGTCAGTCGACATTATACAATAAGAATAAAAACTAGAGCTGCACCGATAGAGCGGCCGGTGACCGGAATCGGCCGGTTTTCACGTGCTCGGCCATGACCGGCGACCGGCAGGTCAGTCTGACATATGCCGATTTCATGCCGGTCAACGCTCCAATTAACTGCCAACATAAGTTCTACCAGTTACAGTTCTCAAGGACGCACGCACACACGGACGCCACAGCACGCTCTCTTCTTCCTTCCTCTCAACTTCTCCGCCGTGTGTGGCTCGTACCCGCTCGCGGTGTGAAGGCGTGTCGGCGCTATTCTCCCACATGTAGGAACCTGGTGAATTAACCTGCAACATGTCAGCTGTTTGGGGTTCTTCAGCGTGTGTGCAGAAGATAACAAGTTTGCAATATGCAACAGCTGCAAGGAAAGAGTAGGGCGTGGAGGGACCACACCAACAACCCAAATCACATTTCTTTAGTTGATATTGGACGTGAAGAGAAGGAAATGGTTCTAACATTGACCTTTAGATGTGTGTGAATGTCCCACACCAGGAGTCATTGATATAGTTCTATTTCATAGTGATCCATTATCTGTTCTAACATGTTCTATTAAAGAAAAGATAGAAAATAAATATGTGTGTGTGCTGTAAAGTGGTTAGAAAAAATGAAATCGGAATCGGCTAAAATCTGTATCAGCTGGCCGAACTCAAAGAAAATCGGTCTAGAAAGTTGTACCCTCAGAGGTTTAACATGAAAATGAATGACAATATATGTGGTTCATATTGGGATTCTTAATATCGCTCCCCGAATACAACGGTGAGGTTAAGACGACGTGAAAATACATTTATTAATCACATATTATCATGCTGTGTTAAAAAAACAATTCCTTGACTTTTCTAAAACTTTCTGGGTCTTTTTATGTTTCCAGGCCTGGAATTTGCATTTTTCAAATGAACCCTGTATACTTTAAAATCATACAGTGTCTTCAGATGAGTGAGCCTGCGTTGGCCTGTTGAAACCGCCCCTCCGGTCTTGGAGGTATTATTTTTTTCCCTGGTCAGTGAGTGAGTCGCATCAGAAAAGCATGTTTTAGTTTGTGTGTCAGAATTCCCAGCTGGCCCTGAAGTATCAACGCCGTGGAGCCCAAAGAGAGGAAGTGGGCCGGGAGGTCTCGACCCTTCGGCCGCCGGGGTCGACGTCCAGGCAGAAGGTCACGGATACCGAGGACAGATTCAGTGTTTCCGAGTCCATCAACAAACGAGTCTGTTGGCGGAGCTAATCCAAACCTGTCAGGAAGTTCAAAAGTCCCGTCACTGCAAAAACACTTTCACCTGCTCGTTTTCACGTTTACAACAGATCCGAGAGGGAGTCAACCTGTGGGAATTTATGTGACTGAATCATGTTGCCGTTATTCAACTAAAACTATTTCAACTAAATATTCTATAGCTTAAACTGTTGGTCATTGTTTAGTTGGTTGTTTGGACCATTCCTTAAGCAGTTAAATATGTAACCATTGCGTTGTCCTCGGGTCATATTTGACCCATTTTCAAAGTTTCTACATCTGAAACGTGGCTTTCTTTTCAACCAAATTCCCCAAAAATAACATGGATGGTTCCATCCGTTAATTGATGATCACTACTTTTATGGTGTACCCGGGTGAAAATCTATGACCATCTATAAACATGTTCCTCTGACCTTTAACTATTAGTCAAAATAATTCCTAATTTCTGCTCATTTTGCTCAAACATTACCGATCATTTCATGTAACTGACGTTTCTTCACCATCAATTCCATAAAGAAGTGTAAAGCTAGTGGTAACAACTCATGAAGTTGGCTAAAAAGATATAACATACAATTGGGTAATCATTAAGAGGCTACTTTATAGTGGCCGGGTTGGTTCAGTGGGTAGAGCAGGCGCACATATACACATATAGTTGGAGGTTTATGCCTCAACGCAGAGATCCAGGGTTTGAATCCGACCTGTGACGATTTCCTGTGTGCCTTTTCTCTCCGAGCTGTCCTGTCAAATAAAGGCGGAAAAGCCCAAAAAATAATCTTAAAAAGAGAGGCTGCTTTATAAACTATTTGAAGACATCTGTTTAAGAGAACGATGGCGGATACTTCTCATTAGTTTGATATTGTTCAAACAGAGTAAGATGGAGGAATATAGAAAGATGGAGGAATATAGAAAGATGGAGGAAATATAGAAAGATGGAGGAATATAGAAAGATGGAGGAATATAGTAAGATTGAGGAAATATAGAAAGATGGAGGAATATAGTAAGATGGAGGAATATAGAAAGATGGAGGAAATATAGAAAGATGGAGGAATATAGAAAGATGGAGGAAATATAGAAAGATGGAGGAATATAGTAAGATTGAGGAAATATAGAAAGATGGAGGAATATAGTAAGATGGAGGAATATAGAAATATGGAGGAATATAGTAAGATGGAGGAATATAGTAAGATGGAGGAATATATTAAGATGGAGGAATATAGTAAGATGGAGGAATATAGTAAGATGGAGGAAATATAGTAAGATGGAGGAATATATTAAGATGGAGGAATATAGAAAGATGGAGGAATATAGAAAGATGGAGGAATATAGAAAGATGGAGGAAATATAGAAAGATGGAGGAATATAGAAAGATGGAGGAATATATTAAGATGGAGGAATATAGAAAGATGGAGGAAATATAGTAAGATGGAGGAATATAGAAAGATGGATGAATATAGTAAGATGGAGGAAATATAGTAAGATGGAGGAATATAGAAAGATGGAGGAAATATAGAAAGATGGAGGAATATAGAAAGATGGAGGAATATATTAAGATGGAGGAATATAGAAAGATGGAGGAAATATAGAAAGATGGATGAATATAGTAAGATGGAGGAAATATAGAAAGATGGAGGAATATAGAAAGATGGAGGAATATAGTAAGATGGAGGAAATATAGAAAGATGGAGGAAATATAGAAAGATGGATGAATATAGTAAGATGGAGGAAATATAGTAAGATGGAGGAATATAGAAAGATGGAGGAAATATAGAAAGATGGAGGAATATAGTAAGATGGAGGAATATAGAAAGATGGATGAATATAGTAAGATGGAGGAAATATAGTAAGATGGAGGAATATAGAAAGATGGAGGAATATAGTAAGATGGAGGAAATATAGAAAGATGGAGGAAATATAGAAAGATGGAGAAATATAGAAAGATGGAGGAATATAGTAAGATTGAGGAAATATAGAAAGATGGAGGAATATAGTAAGATGGAGGAATATAGAAATATGGAGGAAATATAGAAAGATGGAGGAATATAGAAAGATGGAGGAATATAGAAAGATGGAGGAAATATAGTAAGATGGAGGAAATATAGTAAGATGGAGGAATATATTAAGATGGAGGAATATAGAAAGATGGAGGAATATAGAAAGATGGAGGAATATAGTAAGATGGAGGAATATAGAAAGATGGAGGAAATATAGAAAGATGGAGGAATATAGTAAGATGGAGGAAATATAGTAAGATGGAGGAAATATAGTAAGATGGAGGAATATATTAAGATGGAGGAATATAGAAAGATGGAGGAATATAGTAAGATGGAGGAAATATAGTAAGATGGAGGAATATAGTAAGATGGAGGAATATAGTAAGATGGAGGAAATATAGAAATATGGAGGAATATAGAAAGATGGAGGAATATAGAAAGATGGAGGAATATAGTAAGATGGAGGAAATATAGAAAACAGGACACCACTTTTCTTTCTCTTCTCTGATTCGTTCCGTTTTGTCTCTATCTATTTCTTCACTCTGTTGAAATATGCACACACGTGGTCCGCTCCATAGGGTTTGTCACGTAGTGGCCCCGTGCACTGACGTGCACTAACATGTGCAAGTGGTACGGTAACCATGCTAACTGGCCAATGAAACATGGTCATTACAGCGTTTCAAGCTCTAAATCAAACACAACTACGCCACACAGCCAACGGACGGGACACAGCGCTCCACGAAACAAACTAAATATTGCATATATTGCGCAACGTGACATCGCGATAACAATATTGAGTCGCTATATCACTCCTATATGGGACATGCAATGTTACGGTCAAAGACATTTCAGTTTTTCAAAATAAAAGCATGGCGATAAACTAAACGTGTGGATGTGAGTCTCATTTCCAGTGTGGCCCACTTTTGGTGAAATCAGGACCTGAAGATCTTTGAATCGCTCCTGAGATGGTAAGTAAGCAGTAAACATCAAATTGGGAATTGTTTACTGCTTGGTCGTGTTTGGCATTGAACTTGACAACCTTGTCCACGTCTCTAGTCCGCTGTTTGACACTAAACTATCACGTTTCCTAAACAGCGGTGACTCTCCGCGCAGCCGATGAAATATTCAATGATGCTTGGGTTTCAGCTCTTCACCGGCCTGAACCCAGCGGCTCGTCCCGGTGGGTGGGGGGGACCAGCAGTCCCCTCGGCAGAGTTTGGACCTCATCAGTAGGAAGCGGGCCCCTGGGAGCAATTTATAACCCGACCCCGAGCTCGCAGGGCAGCGCTCCTTCCCCTCGCAATTCTGTGCCAAGTGTTAAAAGAGAGATTCTTAAAAATGGAGCAGCCATATGTATCGTACCCCGGAGCTTTAAATGAGCTTTTCAGCGAGGGGTGGTGGTGGGTGGGGGGGGGGGCAGTTTTCTCCTCTTACAGCCCAAAGCACTCAGAAACGAGGCCAGACGCCTGCTGACAGGTCAGCCATCTTGGGAGACCTTTCTGTGGCGGTGTGTGTGTGTGTGTGTGTGTGTGTGTGTGTGTGTGTGTGTGTCGTTCGGGAGAAAGTCACCAGTCCACTAGATCGGTATCGGAACATCTCTAGCGGCTGGTAGCGTCAGAGGACGGCGTCTGCTGAAGGCTGAGGACAGGAAGCATTTCTTCTGAAGTAACACACGTGTACATACACCCCCCCCCCCCCCCCCCCCCCCCCCACACACACACCCCCCCCACACCCCCCCACACACACACACACACACACACACACAGTACATACTAAAACACATACTGTACATTAAGGAAGCGTCCGTTGCCTGTAACGTCTGTGACCAGAGGGCCGCGCAGGAATTTAAGTGCCACCGAAATGTCCCACTGAAATCTGAGTTGTCATTCCAGTGTTTCCCGGTTATACTTGGGCCCAGGGAGATGAATCCCGAAATACCTACTCGACTAATTGTGTTTTTCCACTACGTGGTACCTGCTCGACTCAGCTCAACTCTACTCACCTTTTTTGGCTTGTCCGTTATGATAAAAAGTCCCCGGTACCTGCCAACAGGTACTTTATTTAGTACCACCTCCATCCAGGTTCCCAGCGAGCTGAGGCGGTACCAAAAGGTGACGTGAAAACATGCAGACTAATGATTGGTCGGAGAGAATCGTCACTAATCACTGAGTCATCATTGCTAGAGCGACAGACGGGGGGTGTCCTGAACAAACCTGCCATTTTTTTAATAGTTTAGCCAGCGGTGGTTTCTGAAACTAAATGTGTCTTCTGGCAAACAGCCGCATGCCGAGAGTCAAAACCAACACACCTTCCACGTAGAGCTGGGCAATATATGGATATTATATCGATATCGTGATATGAGACTAGATATCATCTTAGATTTTGGATATCGTAATATGACATAAGTGTCTTTTCCTGGTTGTAAAGGCTGCATTACAGTAACGTGATGTCATTTTCTGAATGTACCAGACTGTTCTAGCTGTTCTGTTATTTAACTTTACCCACTTAGTCATTATATTCACATTACTGATGATTATTTATCAAAAATCTCATTGTGTGAATATTTTGTGAAAGCACCAATAGTCAACGCTACAATATCGTTGCGGTATCGATATCGAGGTATTTGGTCAAAAATATTGTGATATTTGATTTTCTCCATATCACCCAGCCCTACTTCGACGTTCTGTGTGTGTGTGTGTGTCGCGTTAGGTCGCGGCAGTTTCCTGCCTATGGCGAGCAGCCACGCCCCCGCCTCACGCACGAGGCGGTACTAAATCTGCGATGGAAAAAGAAGGACGGAGCACGGCGGCCGGGCCGAGCCGAGAAGTGGAGAAACGCCATAATCGACTAAGACGGGGCAGCGCTCGTAAAGACAACGTACTGACAACTCAACCAGCAGACGACTGCCAAACTAACTATCAACCGTCACTGGACACGCTTCCATCGAAAATGAAACACACTTTTTATCAGAATTTCAGTCCTTCCCGAATTTTTTTTTTTGTGATCGTTGCGTGCAAAAATCCGTGATGATGCGGCACGTTTTCTTAAAAAATGCGATGGAATATGCGGGATATTTATGCAATTTTATGCGATGAAATTGCGGGAATTTGCAAAAAACGGCGGTTCCATCGTGGCTTCATCGCGGGGTCTGCAGCTTTTCGATGTTCACGTCACGTAATTACGCCACTTCATAACGTTCCTATGGCAACTTGGGACAATGGCTGCTCTTGTGTGAAGTAAATGCAAAATTTTTCAACTTTCTGCTAAGATAATGCGGGGATTATGAAATCATGCAAGCCCTGCATATTTTGCGTGGAAATCGGCAATTTAAGCGGTGAAAGTGCTTAAATATGCATAAATATGCGGACTTTGGCTGATTATGCGTTGAATTATGCGATCGCATAATCACGTTTTTCTGGAGGGACTGAAATTTCTAGAAAAATCGGCAAAGAAGAAGTGGATATTTGGAGTTGGTGCATTGAGATGAACAGTTGGTGATACTGATTTTCCAGTTGACACCCCCCAAAATCAGGTCATTAAAAGATCTCCACACAAATGGTTATGTGCAGCCTGTGCGGCACAAAGCTTAATATTAGCAGGAGGCACTAAATGACTTAACAACAGGAAGTGTGGGAGAATCGCTTCACTGAAACAAGAGTCCGAGCGCTGCGACGAGGGGTCGGGATAACCGTGTGTTCCCAAAATAAAGCCTGAAGTCTTGGGAGTGCCTCTGGTTGGGAATGTGAGCTATGGACGCCCTCTAAGCCCCGGGACCAGATTCCTCCTTTAAATAGCATCCCGGGTGAAGAGAGACGTTCTGAGGCCGGAGCTGCTTTCTGCAGGAATTTACACGTCAGTTAATTGGAGGTTTCTTCACAGCATTGGTGGACTGAATGGAAACCCAGGAATATCTGCAATATCTGGTTTAAAGGCGGTAGGCTCTGACCTTTGACCTGCTTACTGTTGCCACCCATAAAGTGAGAGGGGGAGAGAGAGAGAGAAAGAGAGAGGGAGCGTGTGAAAATGGACTGAAATGTTGACAAGATATTTTCATCAAGCATGAAAGGTCCTATGACATGCTGCTTTTTGGATGCTTTTATACAGGCCTTAGTGGTCCCCTAATACTGTATCTGAAGTCTCTTTTATATAGACCTTAGTGGTCCCCTAATACTGTATCTGAAGTCTCTTTTATATAGACCTTAGTGGTCCTAATACTGTATCTGAAGTCTCTTTTATATAGACCTTAGTGGTCCCCTAATACTGTATCTGAAGTCTCTTTTATATAGACCTTAGTGGTCCCCTAATACTGTATCTGAAGTCTCTTTTATATAGACCTTAGTGGTCCCCTAATACTGTATCTGAAGTCTCTTTATATAGGCCTTAGTGGTCCCCTAATACTGTATCTGAAGTCTCTTTTATATAGACCTTAGTGGTCCCCTAATACTGTATCTGAAGTCTCTTTTATATAGGCCTTAGTGGTCCCCTAATACTGTATCTGAAGTCTCTTTTATATAGACCTTAGTGGTCCCTAATACTGTATCTGAAGTCTCTTTCCTGAAATTCAGCTTTGTTGCAGAATTCCAGCCACTAGAGCCAGTCCCACAATGAGCTTTCCTTAGGATGTGCCATTTCTGTCTGTAGCTATTGAGGAGGAGAGAGGGTAGGGGTGGAGGGTTGGGGTGTGGCCTTGACCAGCTGCCATGCTTATAAGTAGTTTATAATTATTATTATTATAATTATATATTATATATTAGTTTATAAGTAGTTCCTTTGCTCGATAATTAAACTGTGTACACAGTACATTTTCTGTTCGTTTTTTCAGTCGAAATTATATGTTGTATGTTTATGAGTCACGTCGTAGCTGGTTTTTCTGATTTTTCCAGACGTCAATGGGAGAAATGAACGGGAAATTAACTTCTGGAACCCGAGGCCTCTCGGAGGAGGGGCGGGACTGTTGAGCTCTATTCTCTGGGCGGGCAAAGCAGAGAAAGGGGAGGTAACCTTTCCCCTTATGACGTCATAAAGGGAAGATTCCAGATCGGCCCATTTGAGCTTTCATTTTCTCAAAGGCAGAGCAGGATACCCAGGGCTCGGTTTACACCTATCACCATTTCTAGCCACTGGGGGGCCATAGGCAGGCTGGGGGAACGAACATTAATGTTAAAAAACTGTAGTGAAATGTTCATGCCATGGGACCTTTAAGCCGATTGTTACTGTACAATTCTCTGTTTTATTAGTGACTGTTGCGGGGATGGGCGGGGGGGTTAGGGGTCCGTCCTCAAGAAAATGTTTAATTTTTCAACAACAAAATGTGACATTTTTCACATTATTTTGGACTATTGTGATCACCACAATGTTAGCCGCTCCTTCATCTATTTATGAAAAGTAATGAAGTCGTTATTGCACGTCTCTATAAGAGCCGATTGCTCCGCTGAACTCATGCTAGTCTAAATTAACACCGCGCAGCTTAGTTTAGATGTAGACAGTCACAGAGGTCTGTTAGCTCGTAGCTTTAGCGGCAGACTGTTGTACGTCCCGCCGTTGGAATCCTCTACAGTGAAATACAGTCCCACTACACCGTTTAGCTGTCAGCATTTTAGCCGTGTTTAATCCAGTTACTACTGTAGCTAACGGTAGGCTAACGTTAGCTGCTGTGTAACATGTTATTAGAGTTTACTAGCGTGACATGCAGCGATGTTTCTGGTGCCTCTAACGTCTGTTTTGGAGCATCAGAGCGCAACGCAGACATTTAAGTGGCACCGTAATCCGCGTTGCTATTTCGTCCGGTAGATACCGGGCACCGGTGCCCTATTGGCACCGGATTTTTACATGCGGCTTTAACATGAACAGAAAATTGCGTTGCCTGTATCTTCTCACGGCAAACACGCATGTTTGGAAAGCTGTTGCACAACAGCTGAAATGGCTCCTTCATAGTATCCTTCAACAAAGGAGGAATGTAGCACAATATGGATGTGAAAGCAGTTATAATTAGCCTATATGACAATAACATTTGTTTTGGTTAAAATCAACAAATAATCATGATCAATATATTGATCAAAATAATCGTGATTATCATTTTGGCCATAATCGTGCAGCCCTACTCAAACGTTAAAGCGAGAGCAGATACATAAATAACATTCAAAAAGCTTAAAGCCAAACCTTGCTAAAGAAGTCCACTTGGGACAAAGTACATTAATCAGATCTGAGAGGAGTCATTTAGTTACGTCCATTCGGCGTGGTGCGGTGTAAAACGGCTCGGGTTCTGCACCTAAGCCCTATAATGGCAGGGGGAACGCTGAAACACCTCTGCAGGCCTGAAGCTTGAGCATTAAGCCTGTGACACTGTGATAATTGGGGGAATTACAGCTGTTCTCGAGGGCCAGGGGCCACAGGAAGTAACCTGTAACTTAATGTCTACCACCCCCACCCCCCAAACCTGTTAGCCTGAACGAGCAGAGACAAAACATCATCAATGTATGATTTATGAAGCTGAATGTGTGGAAACGACGTGTCTCAGTGATGAAGAGGAATTAGTTGTGGTGGGATTCTTTAACAGGGAGGGGGGGGGGGGGGCGACTAGAGGAGCATGAGAGAACTTAATATAACAGAGTTAAGTGCTCATATTATGCTTTTTGGCTTTTCTCCTTTCCTTTATTGTGTTATATATCTTTTTGTGCATGTTATAGGTTTACAAAGTGAAAAAGCCCAAAGTCCCCCCCAAAGGGACTTACCATCTCCAACAGAAAACACTGTTCACAAACTGCTCCAAACAGCTCTATTGTAGTCCAGCCTTTACTTCAGAGACAAACGTGGTCACTTTGGAACACACGTTATAATGCTCGCCTAGCTGCTAGCATGGCACGCCCTCATACTCTGCTTCTGACTGGCTAGTAGTCCTTACCTAGGTACTGTCAGGGCACGCCCTCATACTCTGCTTCTGACTGGCTAGTAGTCCTTACCTAGGTACTGTCAGGGCACGCCCTCATACTCTGCTTCTGACTGGCTAGTAGTCCTTACCTAGGTACTGTCAGGGCACGCCCTCATACTCTGCTTCTGACTGGCTAGTAGTCCTTACCTAGGTACTGTCAGAGCCCTCATACTCTGCTTCTGACTGGCTAGTAGTCCTTACCTAGGTACTGTCAGGGCCCTCATACTCTGCTTCTGACTGGCTAGTAGTCCTTACCTAGCTACTGTCAGGGCACGCCCTCATACTCTGCTTCTGACTGGCTAGTAGTCCTTACCTAGGTACTGTCAGGGCACACCCTCATACTCTGCTCCTGACTGGCTAGTAGTCCTTACCTAGCTACTGTCAGGGCACGCCCTCATACTCTGCTTCTGACTGGCTAGTAGTCCTTACCTAGCTACTGAGCATGTGCGACTGCCAACAAAGATGTTACAGCAGTGAGAGGTCTCACTCTGTAGCTAAAACAGAGACCTGAACACAGGGTGAAAAGAGGAGCTGCAGCAATGAGCAGTACAACAAAAATATGGTGTTTTTTGAAAGTTAAACCACATAAACCTGTTCTGGTACAACCTCTAATTAGTGCACGGAGGACAAAGTAACAGTCGAGTATAGCCGACGCTTTAACGTTAGCGGAGCTCTTTAAGTAAAATATATTTTTGTACTTCTTCCATAGCAATCCATTACATCAGCGACTAGTTGGTAACAAACATAGAGCCAGTAAACACACAAATACACAGCCAGCAACGTTAAAATCACAGAGTCAGGAAATACCATAGACTGTATATATAATGGACCAGCACGTCCCGTGTCTCTGGACGGAGACCAGTGAAGGATATCAGAAGCTCTTTTCCGGTGATGGCTGAGCGTTACTGAGCAGCCTCCAACTGAGCTTGAAGACGTAGATGTGACATGAGCAACCTGTCTGAAAGTTGGAAGTCTTCTGGTAGCTGTGCCAAGAGAAATCTCAATCATTCCCAATCTAGCAGAGACGGAGAGCGTAGGTATATGTAAGGAGACAACATAGGCACAGGATAATTACTGATCACTAACGTGATAGTTAACATTAGTAATTACACTTAAACAGCTAATGGAAGTCCAAACTGCCTGAGAGCTTCTCCTGTACTATACGGTAATTCCTCTACTATGAGACAGTAAGTCTCGTGGTTATGACCCAATCGTTAGCCTATTTTTATAACAACGTCTGCTACGGAGCCATAACGTGAGCTACAAGGTAATGGAGCCTTTTATACATTGTTATAATTAATTGTTAAATAATGTATAAATATGAAAATGAGGCATTATCTTATAAAATGTGTGCTCAGTTGCATACATTTCCAAAAACAGAAATGTAAACATTGTCAGATTCAAAATTCCTGTTTTATTTTGTTGACATACTGTATTAGAGTCAAAGGGTTTTTACAGAGGGAATTTTAGATATCTATTTGTATCACTCCATAAATCTGTCTAATGTAACAACAACCATACAAAAGATATATGTTTTTGAAATAAAATGTCATTCAATGTGATTTAAACTGGATTTAATGCATGTGTATCGATCAGGATGAGTTGAGGTCATAAAAAAAAGTTTCCTGAGCGGATCAGAACGGTTATGTCTTTCCCAGATGGACAGACACCTGTCGTACTGACTCAGCAGGTCAAAGCTCACGAGCTACACAAACACACAGGCCTATACTTCTGAAAAGTTTGGACGGATAGATCATATAAACCTGCGTCCTGAGAACTGAGAACACAAATACACGCATGTAACGTTTGACATAACATCAACATAACGCAAGAGGGAAACATTAAAGATATACACAAAGGAAAATGAGATCTATAACACGTCAGAACGTCAAGACGGGAAAAAAGACTGACTTAATAATAATAATAATAAATAATTATAATTTATATAGCACTTTAAAAAAGGTACTCAAAGGCACTTTACAAAGTAAAAACAAAGAAAAACAATAGCAAGATCAGTATAAAAACATCCATAACTAGAGATAAATAGGAAAAAGTTTCAGCATAAGCAGGTTAGAAACCAGCTCAGCCCCTATTGAGAATGTGGCCCAAATCTGTTGTTTTTTGGGGGTCAAGTACCAGGTCAGACTTTTTCAGAAGTAGTGTGAACAAATCAGATTTAGACCACTTCCATATGTGGTCCTGAATCTGACCCAGGTCGCAGTGTGAACAACCAAGGCAGATTTGATGCGACTCGGCAATGCCAAACAGGTTATCCAGCGTGCGGTAACCTGCCCCCGTTACCAGCCAATACAGCCCAACTCCGACACGTTTCGGAGATGGGTCTGAAGTTGGGTCGGAAGTTTCTATAGCAGTCGGAGTGTAAACCATAAAGTACAATAACAAACAAATAGAGACTAGTTGTGAATGAAACCAAAATCTGGTCTTTGAATATTTAATAGAGTATTTCACAGGTACCAAAGCACAGTGGGAAAGAGTCTCCAAGTGAGCCAAAGTTCAGTCACTTTCTTATATACTTAGAAGACAGTCAGAGACACTTAATATCTTCCCTTTTGCTCTTGTTCTAAAACGAGTCCTAACAACTGTTAATCGCTGCTAGGGACAGAAAGAATATGTCTAAGAGGCACAGTTCACACTTTTGTTGATGGTATCCTTGAACCCTTATCTGCTAAAACTGAAACAGAAGGCTAAACGGAGGCCAGAAAAAGAAAATAGCTTCAAGTAGAACCAAGGTTTACGATTTCAGCTGTTTCCACCTGGAGACTCTAAGTCTAACACAAAATGTGGATGAATATAAGGAATTAATGTAGATCAGTGGTTCACAACCTGGGGTCCGGGGACCCCTCAGGGGGGCGGCAGAGATCACAGGGGGGGCGCAAGTCTTTATCTGGTTTGAGGTTGAGGTAAAAAAGAATATTTGCACATGTTAAACAAATTATGATAATACACTAGAATATATAATGTATACAAAAGTCGGTATAAAAACTATATATTTGTGTTCTGGCTTAAAATTGTAGGCAGGCTACTTAGTAGGCCAAACCTCCGGGACCTCTTAACCTGTGACCCTAGCTGTCATCAGGTCAGCTGCTAGCTGCTAGCTGGTCAGCTTTTCTTAGACATAAGTAGGGGGGGGCGCCAAGGAAAAAAGGTTGGGAACCACTGATGTAGAATATAGAAAGTCAATCATGTTTAAATGTAATTTTCTTTGCCATTACAGGTCGCCTAAATTGAGTGTCCTGCTGTAGGAGTCTTTGAGGAGAGGCGCTGACAGGTCATGTGAACAGCCAAACAAAAGATCAGATATGAGCAAAAAAAATCTGAATTAAGCATCAAGACTTGACGTGAACGTAGCCATCTTCTGCTAGGTATCAGATGGATATCGTTGAAAGTTCCAGTGACTTTATGACGGACTGTCTTTAGATGTGAGATGGTGTCAGACGTTAGTCTTGTCACAGTCTGTAGCGTACAGTATATTGTGCACAAGTAATAAACTGGAGCTTTTTCTCCAGTGTTTCCAGTTGTGTTACCCTGCAGACTAACCCCTCGCACTCTGCCAGTGTTTTGGGTTCCCAGGGCGGCTGCGGAGAGATTGGTCTACCACATTTGAGTCTGATGTAGAAAACAAGACCTCCAGGTCGTGGCGTCCCGTTCCGTAACATGGCAGGATCGTTTGTCCCCCGTGGGAGCTTCCTCCCCGGACACTTCCCTGCTGTTCCCTGCAGGTCCTCCACCCTGCAGAGTATCCCGGGCCTGCGGCTTGGAGGGGGCAGGGCGGGGGGGCGGGGGGGGATGAAGTTTCCAGATGCTCCACCGGTGTTTGCACTGCTGACACTGCAGCTCCGGTCTCTATGTGTGTACTTCAAGTCCACAATTTACGCTTTATTGTGTCGGTTTTATTTCTATCCTGCTGTCACCTGCTCTCATCTTTTTAAGACTATTAAGAAACAAGCAGGAGATATTGATCCATCAGGTGGGATAATACGTGAAGGAAGAAGTATTCAGATCTTTTACTTAAGGAAAATTACTAATACCACAAGCTAAAGTCATGCATTCAAAACCTTTTGCTTAAGTAAAAATATTATCAGCAAAAAACTTACAGTAAAGTACATGTTCCCTGTCAGTGTTTTCCTCATATCTGATATATTCTGGATTTATATTCCGGCTGCATTAATGTCAATGTTGTGCTCATTTTAACTCCTTTATACACTGTTGGCTAGTGTAATCTAAGCTCATCATGTATGTTTGTATCGTGGCTGAGAACCACATATCTCCTCATGCCCCGTTTACACGAAGGGAAGACGCAGATATTTCCCTATATTCACGAAAACCCGTTTTTATCACAGAAAACGAATATTTCTAAAAACGCCGGCCAAAGTGGAGATTTTGGAAAACTTCCTTTGCACGTTTGTACGTAAACTGAGACAAACGGAGGATTAGGCAGCCGAGGAAGTGAGGAAGAGAAGAGAGAGGAAGTGATTTGTTGCTGTTGTTGCTGTTTCCGGGATTCTGATTGGCTAACGTGTGCTTGAGCTTCTCGTTACACCGCCACCTACAGGTCTGGCGTGCTCTTGACGGCATATATACACGGGTACATGTAAACGAACACTTTCCTGAAAACTGACAGCTGTGCACGATGTTTGAAATGTCCGTTTATGAAAATAGCCGGCCACGTGTAAATGTAGCATCAGTTTTAAAACTTTTTATGATGTTAGAAAAACAGCCGTGTTGTCAGCTTTGTGACGATGCATTTTCCAGCTGATCCAAGAGGCTTTTTAAAGACTTTATTTAGCTTAAGAAGGAGAAGAATTTTCACTTAAAGGACACTTCATCCTTCAGTTCATCACAAACATTCAACATCAGCACATCTGGAGATACGTGGTTATCACTGGACAGGAAGGGGAGGAAGAAGTACCTCTCAGATAAATGTAGTGGAGTAAAAAGTACAATATTTACCTCAGAGAGTAGTGGAGTACACGTAGAAAGTAGCAGGAAATGAAAACGCTCAAGTACATGTACGTCAGAGACGTTTAAGAACCAAGACGCCCCAACTAGGGCTGGGCGATATGGAGAAAATCAAATATCACGATATTTTTGACCAAATATCTCGATATCGATACCGCAACGATATTGTTGGGTTGACTATTGGTGCTTTCACTAAATATTTACACAATGAGAGTTTTGATAAATAATCATCAGTAATGTGTACATAATGAGTAAATGATAGTGGATAGGGATTTTTATTTTTTTAGTTAGGTTCTTGGAGGAATTGTGCAATAATGACAGATTCACACATTTTTCTTTTGTTTACAGTAAATAAATAATTACAAATCTTAAAATCAAGATCATAAAGTAACTTTCTTTGCATTCATTTGAGTCCCAATCAAGTTACACTGGTACAGATTGCTTTCAATTGTTAATATGTACTTAAAACTGTTCTGAAATGCAAAATAATAGAATTTTAATCATGTGATAAATATGCGATTATTCGCAATTAATTATAGAACTTCAGCGATTAATCGCGATTAAAGAAATGAATTGTTTGACAGCCCTATTATATATATATATATATATATATATATATATATATATATATATATATATATATATATATATATATATATATATATATATATATATTCAGGCGCTGCTTGAAATGTGCTATCTTTAGTATAGAGGAGCTTTGGTTACATTTCTCCAACCAGAATTGGATTTTCAAGAAAAATCTGGAGAAACGTTGAATCATGGCAGCTTTTCTCCCGGTCTGAACACACCTGAGCGTGCAGCCTGATTCTCCACGCCCACTCAGGTTACCCCCCTCTTATACCCTGAACCCCCCTCCCCCCCTCGAGGTGCAGTGAACGTGAGCTTCAGCAGGTTTGATATTAAACCTGATACCGGCTGGCGGCCGTAACATAGAGTGTTTATATAAAACCACCAGCAGAAACTGGGCGAGGCTGTGAAACCCATCAAGCTCTCAGCTCAGACCTCCACCTGTTACAGAGAGAGACGAGCTCCTTCCTTCAGCCTGTAGTTCATGTTTTAGAGTCACTGAACGTGTTTGGAGGCTTATACCTCAAAAGTGTACAGTGAAATGTGTAAAGATACAAAAGTTTTGGACAGATGTGAAGGAGGAAGTGATACTGTCACCCCTGCAGTGCATTTTAGCAGCTATAAAGTGGCATACTCTTGTACGTAGCAAGAAAGAAAAAAATGTGTCCGATATTAACTTTGGTGACTACAGCGCGAAAGAATCGCTCATAATCTGTGTTCACGTTCATTTCTCCCGTAGGAATCAATGCACTCAGGACCTGCTAGTCTCCTAACGGTAGCGATCCATTTGACCGACACGACTGAAGAGTGGTGTCGCGAGGTCATACATCCATGGTTGAGGCTCCACGCCCTTGACCGGCAGCTGATTGGACGAACGCATGTCGTGGGTCTGGCTTCTCGAGAATTTCAACAGAGTGTCACGGTGGCTCGTTGAGAATATGATCTCGTATTTTACGAAAATAGTTCACCGAAATGTGTTTCTGAAAACATTTTAAGAGAGAAATAGGCCGTGCAGTTGCTGAATCTGTCTTCATTTCAGATCAACAAAGGTCAGTTTGAAAGATTTGCGTCTACTTCTACTGGATAGTCGTGTCCAACGAATTAATTTGCATAAAGATGTGCATCGGCCCCGCCTTCCCGGAGTGTTTTGGGTGCTCGTTGAAGTCGCTTGACGTCACCCATAGGAATAGAGCGGCGCACGGCGCGACGGAAGCGTCGCACGGTCAAATGGATTTGTACCGTAAAGAGGCCTGGCGGCGGACAAACCCACGAGTTTGGTTCTACACCTTCTCTAACTTACTATAGTTGTGACATCACAACCGCACAGAAGTCCTGACCGCTTGTTTGAATACACGGTGTCTGAATACGGAGCACCTGGCGCCACGAGGGGGCCAAAAGGTGGGCTCTGCCCCCTCAGTTGTATTGTCTGCCCCCTTGTTTCAACATCATACATCCATAATACGTCAAATTTGACCCAAAGACAACACAAGGGTTAAAATTTAGATAAAAATGGACAACTTAACTGCTTCAAGAGATGCCATATTTGTGACCCTGCTGACCCTGTCGCGGCAACGCGGGTAAAATAGTTAATTTTAGCCTACTTTATGAAAAGAAATTGGCCCCCTTGCAATTTGTACCTGCTCCCTTTGTCGTTATACCCTGGCGCTGGGCCCAGAATACGGGCTGTGTGCATTTCTCTGTGGATTGAGCGTTTTCATACGTTCACGGTATTTATATAGCCCCTCGACCTGCTTTATAATCTAAAAAGACATCTCACTTTTTATAATATGCAGGACCTTAAGATCAAATCAAAGATTCAGTGTTTTCATCACAGTTATTTTCTTTCCGTCAGATTAATCAGAATCATCACCCTCAGAATACTTGATTGATCCCCTCGGAGAAATTGTTTAGTAGCGGTTGCTAAATCAAATTCAGCAAAATCAGTCAAAGAGTTCGCTAACGTTAGCTTCTTGTCAAACAGTAAATTCAGCAAAATCAGTGCCCATAATGCTATTTTCCGATCTACTGTAGCTGTCATATTCCACACGGTTTTCATTAGGGATAGATCGATTATCAGACCTGGCTGATTATCAGGCCGCGTTTTGGCCGTTTGCAGATTATCTGTATCGGTGTTTTATTTGCCTGATAACCAATAAAGTTAAAGGTGCTCTAAGCGATGTTGGGTGACGTCACTTCTTGGTGACGTTCAAAGTATTGTCAAACAAAACGGAGACTAGCTCGCCCCTTCCTCCTCATCCCGTCCCCTCCCACTCCATTCCATGCTTCCTGAATCAGTCATGAACGCGCGTTGTGGAAGTAGCTTACATTAGCATGTAAGCTACTTCCACAACGCTGTTGCGGTGATTGCTCAACCAACTCCTTATCGGTTATTGGCTAGAACGCTGGAAGACTGTTTGTTATGTTTGGTGGTGCAGGTTGGCGCAGTTTGTTTTTGTTGCCGTTTGTGGAGCCTGGGCTGTCTACAGAGACCGCTTTTTACAGTGTGTTCAGGGGACAGGCAGCTAGCGGACAGTGAGGAGATGTTTGCTGTATGTGAGAAAAAATGTTGTAGCCTAAATAACACGTGACATTATAGCATAGAGCACCTTTAATGAATTAAAAAGTTCTACTTTGGCTCGGCTCCAGCTCTGTCTGTCCCTCTGCTTCAGTTTCTCGCACCACTGAGTCTGACTTAATGTCCCGCCCTCAACACTATCTGACTCTCTCTTACTGGGTGTTATGTTGATAATAATTATAAAAAGAATTGCTTATATTATTTAAACAACGTTTTGTATTGGAGTTTGTAACATTCCAAAATAAAAATTTTGGCTTTTTCAGTCTTTTTGAAGATTTCAATTTTCACTGTAAATGCATATCGGTTCTAAATATCGGTTATCGGTTTAATTAACAACTAATAATCAGTATTGGTTGATCGCTATGAATAAGTACAGTGTGAATATAAGTATTAGCAGTGAATAATAACAGATATTGCACATGTAATTGATAAATTATTGCACCAAGTAATTATTGCACACAATTGTCCAAGATTACAGAAACCACAAAGACAAAGACGGGACACTAAAACTCTTGAGCTACAATCGACTCGTGACATTTGGATTCTTATTTTTTAAAGTTATTCAGTGTCCTCAGACTGATTCTCACAGCCTCTCCTTCTCTTTCATCATTTGGACCTCACACTGCTCTCTCTCTGCTGAACACACACACTCAGACACACTCCTCTCGGATGGCCCGTTGGCCTGTTCCTGCCGTCCCGGGCTGGTTGGAGACGGGGGGGACCCCCCACCCTGTCCTGGCTGAGTGCCTGGCTGTAGAGGGCAGGACGGCGCCTCCACCAAATGCACCAGGTTCACAGCTCCAGTCTGTGAGTGTAAAATGGGATTATATCCTGCGGTTTGTCTAAATCCACTGACCCGGGGAAAAGAAAATGTCTGAATAAAAGAGCCTGAGACCCCCCATTACAGAACATTTAAAGTATTTAGGCGTCCGGAGAGCCGAGCGACGGGCACTGACTGCAGCAGGTGGAGCTTTATGAGGCTGAAACTCAAACATTTTAATGATATAAACACTCCAGTGTATCAGTGAACTGAAATCTGACCCTGTTTTTTTTTTTTGTAAATAAAGAATTAATTGAAAAAAAATTAAACAAAAGTATTTCGATTTTTTTAGCTGCAATGTAACGTTAACGGGCAATGTAACCCCACCCACCATCTTTTCTTAAACCTGTCCTGTTTTTTGAGAGTCAACTAGTGACACCAAGAGTCCCGACCCAGAGAGTCAACTAATGACGCCAAGAGTCCCGACCCAGAGAGTCAACTAGTGACGCCAAGAGTCCCGACCCAAAGAGTCAACTAGTGATGCCAAGTGTCCCGACCCAGAGAGTCAACTAGTGATGCCAAGAGTCCCGACCCAGAGAGTCAACTAGTGATGCCAAGAGTCCCGACCCAGAGAGTCAACTAGTGACGCCAAGAGTCCCGACCCAAAGAGTCAACTAGTGATGCCAAGAGTCCCGACCCAAAGAGTCAACTAGTGACGCCAAGAGTCCCGACCCAGAGAGTCAACTAGTGACGCCAAGTGTCCCGACCCAGAGAGTCAACTAGTGACGCCAAGAGTCCCGACCCAGAGAGTCAACTAGTGATGCCAAGAGTCCCGACCCAAAGAGTCAACTAGTGACGCCAAGAGTCCCGACCCAAAGAGTCAACTAGTGACGCCAAGAGTCCCGACCCAGAGAGTCAACTAGTGACGCCAAGAGTCCCGACCCAAAGAGTCAACTAGTGACGCCAAGTGTCCCGACCCAGAGAGTCAACTAGTGACGCCAAGAGTCCCGACCCAGAGAGTCAACTAGTGATGCCAAGAGTCCCGACCCAAAGAGTCAACTAGTGACGCCAAGAGTCCCGACCCAAAGAGTCAACTAGTGACGCCAAGAGTCCCGACCCAGAGAGTCAACTAGTGACGCCAAGAGTCCCGACCCAGAGAGTCAACTAGTGACGCCAAGTGTCCCGACCCAGAGAGTCAACTAGTGATGCCAAGAGTCCCGACCCAGAGAGTCAACTAGTGACGCCAAGAGTCCCGACCCAGAGAGTCAACTAGTGATGCCAAGAGTCCCGACCCAAAGAGTCAACTAGTGACGCCAAGTGTCCCGACCCAGAGAGTCAACTAGTGACGCCAAGTGTCCCGACCCAGAGAGTCAACTAGTGATGCCAAGTGTCCCGACCCAGAGAGTCAACTAGTGACGCCAAGTGTCCCAACCCAAAGCGCCAACTAGTGACGCCAAGAGTCCCGACCCAAAGCACCAACTAGTGATGCCAAGAGTCCCGACCCAGAGAGTCAACTAGTGATGCCAAGAGTCCCGACCCAGAGAGTCAACTAGTGATGCCAAGTGTCCCGACCCAGAGAGTCAACTAGTGATGCCAAGAGTCCCGACCCAGAGAGTCAAATAGTGACGCCAAGAGTCCCGACCCAAAGCACCAACTAGTGACGCCAAGAGTCCCGACCCAAAGAGTCAACTAGTGACGCCAAGTGTCCCGACCCAGAGTGCCAAATAGTGACGGCAAGAGTCCCGACCCAAAGCGTCTTAACAAATGGGTTAGGGTTACCTTTTTGATGCGATGTGAGTGAGAATGTGTTGGTGAATTGTACAAGATGTGCTTCCGCAGACCGTACCGTTGTGCAGACCGTACCGTTGTGCCGTGTCTTGTGTGAAGCACCTTGCAGTAGTTTTAAGTGCAGATATGTGCGGCCCCAGTGGGACTCAAACCACCGACCTCCGCAGTCAGAGTTCCTTGCTCTGTTGAGCCGCACAGGACACTTGATCCCAGTCATATCTGAGGGTTTAAATGGGCTTAAATGAGGGCTCAGGGGAGCGGGGAAGGGGCTGAGAGAGGAGATGAATGGCTGCCATTGGGAACAGCAGAGGGGCATTCTGGGAACTGGTCATGCTGAGGCCTTCCTTATGGTTCTCTATGAGAAATGGAGAGAGTGTGAGAAGAGCCAAATGGAGCTGACAGCACACACACACACACACACACACACACACACACACACACACACACACACACACACACACACACACACACACACACACACGGCCTCATCGCATCAAATCTCTTCCACTTCCATCTTCTTTTTTTCCCCTCTTCCATAATTTTGTTTTTAAATAACATAAGCTCGTGTTTCGCCTCTCTGAGAGCCACCAGCGCTCTCCAACTTTCATGTATCCGTCCTGCTCCGACCCTCCGCTTCTTAAAGACCTTTGTTTGGGGCCGAGGGCAGATTCTGGCAGGCGGAAGGTGCTGATAGGGACAAACTCCATAACGCAGAGGGAACCGTGTGCCAAGAGGCTAATGGCATCCTGAAAAAAAAAATAAATAAATGGAAAACTCAGATGAACATGAGTGCGTTTTTGAGCGTCAGTTCTGGTGGAAAACATCCTTCAGAAGACTGATGAGCTCATATGGGAGGGAAGTGGACGGCGGCCCCAGGTTATTTTTGGGCAATTTGGTTGAAATAAACCCATATATCTGATATGAAAAACGTTGAAAATGGGTCAAAGTTGACCCGAGGACAACACAAGGGTTTAAATCTCCCCCCCAACACTCAGACTTCATGTTTCAGAAGTTTTTTATTTTCCTCCCACTCCGTCTGCTGCTGCTTTATTTGCTGTTAACAGCAGTTTGCGTCTCTGCCTGTGTACCTTCGGGATGTCGAATTCATCACGGTGCTGAAACCTGATCGCTGTTCGTTCCTGGGGGCCTCCCCCTCCCTCCCTTTCGTCCCGGGTGCTCAGCGTTTACGGCCGGCGTGCTACAGTTACAGCTCGGAGGACCGAGGCCGAGGCCGCGATGCTTCTTTACAGCAGCCAAACAGCATTCCTCTGCTTTTGTCACAGCCACGCTCTGCGCCAACGCATGAAACAGAAAGGAGACGGAGGAGGAGAAGAAGAAGGCAGGAAGCTGGAGGATGTCAGGAGCTTCAGTTTCCATGACTCTGGGAATTCCTCAGCCGCGTAAAAAGATTATAAACAGCTCTGCTGACTCGGATATTCAGCGCTGAGAGAAACATCGCTCTGCAGATGATCACGTTTTACGTGTTTGAGCCTTGAAAGTACATTTGCTCATGGGCAGATGTGGGGGACAAAAAAACTGTTCTTAAAGGGCTCTTCCTAATTGATCGGCTCAGATTAATATTCTAAGTGTCTGACAACATTATAGAAAGGATTTCTAAGGAGGTTGACCTTTTTGATAAAGAGTAAGATCCTTTTTTTAAACATAAAAACATCTGAGAAATTGCATTTGCTAAACCCACCAAACTTCATGTAAATAAAGACCAATTTTATCATCGTAAAATACACTTCATTCACAGTCGACACAAACAAAATGAAATTATAAAAAGCCGTTTTGGGTCGTCTTTCCACTTTTCCAACCATCACAACTCTAGTATTGTTGAAATAAACACATAGTTGACTGATTTACATGTGAAGATATGTTGGCTCTATACACGCTAAAAGTATTGCTTTTTTAAATGGAGTCTGGTGGGTTTAGCGCTAGCGACTTCAGAGCTGTTTCTGGTTAAACAGAAAGGTCTCAAAGAGGTTTTAAAGGTCTATCTCTGTAGGGATCATTTCCATAATGTTGTCAGACACTTAGAATAATAATCTGAGTCGGTCAGTGGCAAAAACAGAACTTTTAGTGGACCAAATTGACGATGCACATTTGCCCTATAGGGTTACACTGCAGCCCGGTCTGTGGCTGCCAGTCACAGCGTTCACAATTAATACTGGACCAATTTCAAGGATTGTTGTCCCTATCAGTCACTTACACATAAAAACATAGGAAAATAGGGTCCAGGTTGAATAAAACCCCAGAAATTACCCTTTAAGACACAAATAATACAGCCAAAATTGTACTTAGAGGATGAAGTGAAATAAGCCTTCTAGCAAACAAGCTAACTAATTAGCCAGCCAGCCAGCCAGCCACTAATTTATATTTGTACTCCATTACTATCAGAGGTAAATACCAGGGGCGGAGCCAGACATCTTCATTAGTGGCGCAGTCCAAATCTAATGGGGGGGGGGGGGGCATGCTCCATTTACTAACAAGATAATTGACCAGTTTTGGATCATGGTGGCACTTTGACACTTTAATGCACGAGGCCCGCGGGCCAGATCTGACCCCCATATCAATTTAGGTTCACAATACCTTTTGGCCGCCTATTTTTTCTCACTTTTTACAAAGTTTTGGGCGCTTTTTCCCCCATTTTTGCTGTGGTTTTCTACATTGGACGCTTTTCCCGACGTTTGCGTTTGCACGTTGACATTTCCTTCGACATTTTGGCGACAAAACTGTAAGTGAGAAGACTATATTAGATACGCAATAATACAGTAAATAATATTATATGCAATGGTGTAGTCTACGTGATATGCAGGTATATACGCAGTATACCCACTAAGAAAGCTCCAGGATTTCCATATACCCACTTCAAAATGCCCAATGATACGCAACAACATACTTTCCATTAAATGTTTGATATATTTTGAATTATCATCTGTTATTTTCTTCTTCATATAGGCTAAATAAAAGGTATTTCCACCATAAATTGGGGCAATAAAGTGTATCCGAATACAAGAAATTAAGTCTCAAAACTTCCCTGGGGAGGACACCCAGACCCTATGACATGGCCCAGCCTCCCCCAGAGGCAGATTCTGGCCTATATATATATATATATATATATATATATATATATATATATATATATATATATATATATATATATATATATATATATATATATATATATATATATATATATATATATATATATATATATATATATATATATATATATATATATATATATATATATATATATATATATATATATATATATATATATATATATATATATATATATATATATATATATATATATATATATATATATATATATATATATATATATATATATATATATATATACATATATACCCACATATATATATATATATATATATATATATATATATATATATATATATATAAACATATATACCCACAGTATATATGTTTATATATATATATATATATATATATATACATATATACCCACAGTATATATATATATATATATATATATATATATATATATATATATATATATAAACATATATACCCACAGTATATATGTTTATATATATATATATATATATATATATATATATAAACATATATACCCACAGTATATATGTTTATATATATATATATATATATATATATATATATATATATATATATATATATATATATATATATATATATATATATATATAAATATATATACCCACAGTATATATATATATATATACCGCACAGTATACCCACTACAATACATTAGACTACACCACTGTGTATATATATATATATATATATATATATATATATATATATATATATATATATATATATATATATATATATATATATATATATATACACAGTGGTGTAGTCTAATGTATTGTAGTGGGTATACTGTGCGGTATATATATATATATATACTGTGGGTATATATATTTATATATATATATATATATATATATATATATATATATATATATATATATATATATACACATATAAACACACATGTCAAACTCAAGGTCATGGGCCAAATCCAGCCCCTTGAAAAGATATTTACGTTTTTCGATGACATAAAAGCAATGAACTCGCCATGTCTGGCCCTTGATGTGATCCTAATTTTCCAGTATGGCCCTTAGTGAAGTGGAATTTGACCGCCCTGATTTAACGCTTTGGATGGAAACGACCAAAGTGGCGTCAAAGTGTCAAACAGGAAAGCAGCACGGGAGGTTTCGGAGGTGCGACGAGTCCTGATGGCAGCAATCCCAGTCAGTCAGACAGTTGGACTTCTGACGCTGCTCCTCACTTCGCTTATTCTTCTCACATTTTCTGATGAATTAACTCTTGTGTTGACTTCCCTGTCGACTATATGCAACCTTTGTTTTTCTATGTCAAAATTTTAAATTAAAACCTGTTCTTCAATGTTTTGGTTATCTTTTGACATTTTTTGTCACTTTTTACAATTAAAAAAAACAACCCAAAAAGCAGTGCTGTCAGTTGTAAAAGGAGATTTCTGTTCCAGATTATCAGCGCTCTTCCTCAAACATCTCTGCTGAAGTTTGGTGGACACAAAAAGTTTTTGTGAGGCTACATTTACATTGCTATGTTTTGGTTTTTAAGCGGACTTTTGAGCCAAAAGAGATCTCGGTGCACACAAGTTTGTTTAGCTCCAGTAGAAGAACTAACCTCCGTTTGAACTAACACGGCCAAACCAAATATAGTGAGTGGAGACTCCGCCTGTTGCTGGTAGTTGCTATGGTAACGTTAGTAGCTTTAAGTCGTTAACGTTAGAGCGAGACGTCGTGATCGATAAAACCCAATCAGGAGGAGAAACGTTGGCGTCAGTGTCGGTGTTGCCAGAGGTCTCCGTTTGCGGCCGTTGAGACTGAAACACAACCAAGCAGATTCAAACCAAAACGGGTTGGAAGTGTTTCCAAACGTCTCCGGATTAAGGGCTCGGAAACGCCAGAGCAGGGGGAATGAGAGGGGGAAACGCCAGAGCAGGGGGAATGAGAGGGGGAAACGCCAGAGCAGGGGGAATGAGAGGGGGAAACGCCAGAGCACGAGGGAATGAGAGGGGGCAACGCCAGAGCAGGGGGAATGAGAGGGGGCAACGCCAGAGCAGGGGGAATGAGAGGGGGCAACGCCAGAGCAGGGGGAATGAGAGGGGGCAACGCCAGAGCAGGGGGAATGAGAGAGGGAAATGCCAGAGCAGGGGGGGGCAACGCCAGAGCAGGGGGAATGAGAGGGGGTAACGCCAGAACAGGGGGAATGTGAGGGGGAAACGCCAGAGCAGGGGGAATGAGAAGGGGTAACGCCAGAGCAGGGGGAATGAGAGTGAGAAACGGCCAGAGCAAGGGGAATGAGAGGGGGAAACGCCAGAGCAGGGGGAATGAGAGGGGGAAACGCCAGAGCAGGGGGAATGAGAGGGGGAAACGCCAGAGTAGGGGGAATGAGAGGGGGGGGGGACGAGAGGTGTAATCCATACCTGCCAACATAAGGCTCATGTGCCTCTTCTGCGCGATGGTGACGCTGTGTTTTAATGTGCTGGGTGATGTCATTTTTCCCGCCGTTTGCTACATCAAAATCAATGCGACACACCTTACAAGAAGCGTGGAGGTTGTCGATACGACCCGGTGAGATGCACGTAAACTGTTTAGATTCACATCTATATTTAAATTTCTTTGCGGGATCACCGCCTTCACCTGCCATTTTTATCGGCTAGCTTTCGGGTCTGAACTTTCCGCGAAGCTTGCACAGTGATCAACTGCACAACTGGGTTATAGGTTGCCAGGTTGAGGGTTATATGCCAGGTTGAGGGTTATAGGTTGCCAGGTTGAGGGTTATATGCCAGGTTGAGGGTTATGGGTTGCCAGGTTGAGGGTTATAGGTTGCCAGGTTGAGGGTTATAGGTTGCCAGGTTGAGGGTTATATGCCAGGTTGAGGGTTATAGGTTGCCAGGTTGAGGGTTATGGGTTGCCAGGTTGAGGGTTATATGCCAGGTTGAGGTGACAAACGGGTTGAGCATTGTGTATGGTGTGTGGAGTGTGTGAATAGGATGTGTTTCATCCAAGATCTGGCTACTGGTCAACATTAGACAAACATATTGGTCCGATTATTTATAAAGGAGTTTGGGCCGTGCACATTACGGGAGTTTCCCGGGAGAAAAGAGGAGTGTTGGCAGGTATGGTGTAAACGCAGCAAAAGATATTCGTTTTTTTAACCAAAACGAAGCAATGTAAATGGAGCCTAAACTCCTTCAGGAATGTTTCGTCCAACTGTCGACTCTCGGCTCATCAAATGGTCACGCAGAGGAGACGTTGATGTTCGACAGATACTTCACCATTTGTAGGAGCAAGAATGTAACAAAGTGTATCTGGACCACCAGGACGCACAGGACACCTCGGAGGACAACTCTGAGCCATCGTTAGGATCTGACGTCCAGAGGCTGCTGCTGGGACAGATTCCACGTGTGTGTGTGTGTGTGTGTGTGTGTATGTGTATGTGTGTGTGTGTGTGTGTGTGTGTGTGCGTGTGTGTGTGTATGTGTGTGTGAGTATGTTGTTTCTCAGCTGCCGGTGCTGTCATAGCCGCCGGGCTGGCTCGCTGGGAGCTCAGCTGGGAGTCTGAGAGGACGCGGGGAATCAAACGGCCGGGGAGGAAGGTAAACACTGAGCGGCTGTGATCTTAGCTGAGGTCTGCTGATCTCCTGCAGGGCTGAGCGGGAGCGGGAGCAGGGGTGGGGGGGGGGGGGGGGGGGGGGGGCAGCCAGTCTGCAGGGACCACACCAGACCGGACACCTCGACCCTGTCTCCTAGAAACTATCTTTAAATACTACTCAATTACTGCCCCAGTCACGTTGTGGATTGGGAGCACAGAAACTAAGAAGTTAATTGATATTCATGAAGCCCCGATATCACAAAATACAAATTTGCCTCGAGAAGTTTTACAATCTGTACAGCAGACGACACCCTCCCAACAATTCCCCTGAGACATGTGCATTGAGTGCGTCAGCGGAGAGGAAAAAAAGCTCCTTTTTTTAATAAGATTATTTTTCGGGTGCTTTTTTCCCTTTATTTCAGAGTGACAGTGGATAGACAGGAAAGGTGGGAGAGAGATGGGGGATGACACGCAGCAAAGGGCCGCAGGTCGGACTCGAACCCGGGCCGCTGCAAAGGACTCAGCCCACATGGGGCGCATGCTCTCAGGGTGTGTCTCTGGGTGAGCCAGAGGTCACCCCAGAAAAACTTCCTTTTAAAGGGTACATTTTTTATTTCAACCTGGACCCTATTTGCCAATGTAACAATAATGGGCAATTGTGCAGTGTCAGTTTGCGTCCACTAAAAGTTCAGTTTTTGCCGCTGACAGGCTCAGATTATTATTGTAAGTGTATAAGTGTCTGATAACATTATGGAAGGATCCTTTTTGTTAAAGAGTAAGATCCTTTTTGTTTAACAAGAAACAGCTATGAAATCACCATCACCAAACTCCACCAGACTCCATGTAAATAATCAGGACTTTTAGCGTGTATAGAGCCAGCATATTTCCACCAGACTCCATGTAAATAATCAGGACTTTTAGCGTGTATAGAGCCAGCATATCTCCACCAGACTCCATGTAAATAATCAGGACTTTTAGTGTGTATAGAGCCAGCATATCTCCACCAGACTCCATGTATATAATAAGGACTTTTAGCGTGTATAGAGCCAGCATATCTCCACCAGACTCCATGTAAATAATCAGGACTTTTAGCGTGTATAGAGCCAGCATATCTCCACCAGACTCCATGTATATAATAAGGACTTTTAGCGTGTATAGAGCCAGCATATTTCCACCAGACTCCATGTAAATAATCACTACTTTAAGTGGACGCAAATTGATGATACACATTGCAGCCCAATTGGCAGCTGCCAGTTACAGCGTTCTCGTTCAATAATGGACCAATTTTAGGGTCTAGGTTGGGAGAAAAAAAACTAAACTACCCTTTAAGTAAATGTACTGAAGTGCAGGACGTTAACTAGTAAGTGACAATTTCTGCACTGCAGTATTAGTACCTTTTTATCTGAGTACTTCTTCTATCCCTGATGATCTCTGAGAAACTTGACCGCGGGCCCAAAAGGTGAACGATGATGATGACGTTTAAAGTGTGAAGAACAGCAGCAGCAGAGAGTGTTGACTCAGACTGAGGAGGCTCCTCAGGACAGCAGGTTAAAGGGTGACAGACCACACAGAGATACCACACACACACACACACACACACACACACACACACACACCACACACACACACACACACACAAACACACACACACACACACACACACACACACACACACACACACACACACACACACACACACACACACACACACACACAGTGTAATCTGAGTGTCGTTAGTCTGTGAGGGAACACTGATCTGCTCATCACAACATTCACTGCTGTGTAACGCACAACTAGCAGAGAGTGTTTACTGCTTTCTCTCTCTCTCTCTCTCTCTCACACACACACACACACACACAGAGTACGTTTCACTATCTTTGTGGGGACCCGTCATTGACATAATGCATTCCCTAGCCCCTTACCCTAACCTTAACCATCCCAACTAAAACCAACCATAACCTAATTCTAACCCTAATCCTAAAACCAAGTCTTAACCCTCAAACAGACCTTTAACCTTGAGGGGTCCAGCATTTTGGGCCCCACAAAGTTGTCCGGACCCCACAAGTATACTGGACTCCCGGTTTTTGGACCCCACGAATATAGTTAAACAAGAACACACACACACACACACACACACACACACACACACACACACACACACACACACACACACACACACACACACACACATACACACACACACACATACACACACACATACACACTCACACACACACACACACACAGACACACACACACACACACACACACACTCATACACACACACACACACAGACACACACACACACACACACACACACACACACACACACACACACATACACACACACACACACATACACACACACATACACACTCACACACACACACACACACACACAGACACACACACACACACACACACACACACACTCATACACACACACACACACAGACACACACACACACACACACATGCACACACACACACAGTGTACCACAGTAACGAACGTGATTTAAAATGTAGCAAAGTGCAATACTTCAAACAAAATCTACTTAAGTAAAAGTAATATTACAGACTTTAAAAACACTACAACACAACAGTACACAACAAAAACTACTTAATTACAGTAACATGAGTAATTGTAACATGCTACTTTCCACCTCGGATCACTGGTATGGAAAAAAAAACTGATCCCGATGTGTTGAACATGTGTTGGTGAAACATATATACGTAAGAGACGTAATGAGACGTCTTCTGTTCTGGGCAGAGAGAAGTGTGAGCGTGACAGCAGCAGGTTGTTACGACACTGATCATCTCTGCAAATGATATCTAGGTCATCGTCACTATTCCCACAATGTGGAGCAACGGGACACGTTAATCCGTGCAGGGCTGAAGATCAACACAGCTGTCAGACACAACCTGTCAAAAACAACAGGCTCGCTGCCTAAAAACTGCACCTATTAAGCAACATCATCGCCTCATTAACGCTCATCTTTTAAAACATTAACTTGGAAAGTTAAAGGTGCTCTAAGCGATGTCGGGTGACGTCACTTCTTGTTGACGTTCGAAGTATTTTCAAACAAAAAGGAGGCTAGCTCGCCCCTCCCTCCTCCTCATCCTGTCCCATCCCCCTCCCTTCCGTGCACTAACCCCCCCCCCAACCCCCACCCCGAAATCCTTCTTGTTGGTTATTGGCTGGAACTCTGTTTGTTATGTTTGGTGGTGCAGGTTGGCACATTTAGTTTTTGTTGCCGTTTGTGGAGCCTGGGCTGTCTACAGAGACCGCGTTTTTTACAGTGTGTTCATGAGACAGGCAGCTAGCAGATAGTGAGATATTTTTTACAGTGTGTTCAGGGGACAGGCAGCTAGCGGATAGTGAGGAGATATTTTTTACAGTGTGTTCAGGGGACAGGCAGCTAGCAGATAGTGAGATATTTTTTACAGTGTGTTCAGGGGACAGGCAGCTAGCAAATAGTGAGATTTTTTTACAGTGTGTTCAGGGGACAGGCAGCTAGCAGATAGTGAGGAGATATTTTTTACAGTGTGTTCAGGGGACAGGCAGCTAGCGGATAGTGAGGAGATATTTTTTACAGTGTGTTCAGGGGATAGGCAGCTAGCAGATAGTGAGATATTTTTTACAGTGTGTTCAGGGGACAGGCAGCTAGCAAATAGTGAGATTTTTTTACAGTGTGTTCAGGGGACAGGCAGCTAGCAGATAGTGAGGAGATATTTTTTACAGTGTGTTCAGGGGACAGGCAGCTAGCAGATAGTGAGATATTTTTTACAGTGTGTTCAGGGGACAGGCAGCTAGCGGATAGTGAGGAGATATTTTTTACAGTGTGTTCAGGGGACAGGCAGCTAGCAGATAGTGAGGAGATATTTTTTACAGTGTGTTCAGGGGACAGGCAGCTAGCGGATAGTGAGGAGATATTTTTTACAGTGTGTTCAGGGGACAGGCAGCTAGCAGATAGTGAGGAGATATTTTTTACAGTGTGTTCAGGGGACAGGCAGCTAGCGGATAGTGAGGAGATGTTTGCTGTATGTGACAAAAAATGGTGTAGCCTAAAAAAAGGAGTCACATCGCTTAGAGCACCTTTAAAGTCAAACTTTTACTTTGAAAGTTTGGGGTACAAATACTTGACATGTAATCAGAACCAGGGCTTTAAATTACACGGCTAGTAGACTTTTCAAATCACTAGACAATCAGATTTTCCACTAGCCATGTTTGTTTTAGTTTTTTTCCCTAACTAACTTTAATTTCAGCTCCTCTGGTTTGTTTGGCGCCGTTCCGTTCATCTTCTCCATTTCAATGTAGCACGTAATACATACCGCCCACGCTAGGCATGTAGCCAACGGTTGTCACAACAAGGGTGATGTAGGCTTAGTTCTACAAGCAGTGTTGCCAAATACATTTTAGGTTTCCAGGCCAAACACAATTTTCTGACTTGTTGCATCATTTCTGCAGCCGGCCGATTCAAACAGACGCAGGGCCCAACCCGTTCTCATTCCGAAGTTTGGAACTTTCCGACGATGTTTGGACAGTGGCCGTCAGCGTCTGATGCAACGTAAAAGGCGTCCTTCAGCGTATTTAGATATGTGAAGATAATATTTAGACGCAGTTAGATAGGATTTAGTGAGTAGTATGTAAGGGAGAATTTCTGAGCTAGTAGGTTGGGGGGGAGGATGGGTCAAACACGGGGTTCAAGTCCCGTTTGTCACGCTTGCTATAGTCGTTTTTTTCTTTTCTCCCGCGTGTGACAGAACCGTACGCCCACCCACGACCTTTTCCTTAACATAACTACATCTAAAGGGACGGCAATAGTCCCGACCAAGCGCGTCTACTTATAGCGCTAAATGGACGGCAATAGTCCCGACCAAGCGCGTTTACTTATAGCGCTAAAGGGACGGCGATAGTCCCGACCAAGCACGTTTACTTATTGACGCTAAAGGGACGGCAATAGTCCCGACCAAGCGTGTTTACTTATAGCGCTAAAGGGACGGCGATAGTCCCGACCAAGCGCGTTTACTTATAGCGCTAAATGGACGGCAATAGTCCCGACCAAGCGCGTTTACTTACAGCGCTAAAGGGACGGCAATAGTCCCGACCAAGCGCGTTTACTTATAGCGCTAAAGGGACGGCGATAGTCCCGACCAAGCGCGTTTACTTATAGCACTAAAGGGACGGCGATAGTCCCGACCAAGCGCGTTTACTTATAGCGCTAAAGGGACGGCGATAGTCCCGACCAAGCGCGTTTACTTATAGCGCTAAAGGGACGGCAATAGTCCCGACCAAGCACGTTTACATAAAATGCTAAAGGAGACCTTTAGCGTCAATAAGAACGACAAAGGCACCTGACCAAACATCCCTATTTTACGACGCAAGTGTCTTTGCTAGTTTAAGACCGACGCAGTTGTAAATATCCCGTCCAGGGTATATCTGGGATTACATTGGAATTAGTTGAAAAGCCCCACTTTATTTAGCCCCACGCTAAATAAAGGAGACTTTTTCCATCAGTAAATAACGCAAAGTAATTGTAATTGTTTGCTGTTCTGTTTGTTCCTTTTCTATACTAAAGAGGCATTTTGATCCTCTATTTGTCCTGTATATGTGGCCGAATGGACAATAAAGTTGACTTTGATGTGTAAAGAATGTGTTTCTGTTTTTAACTCCCTCCCCCCTTACTCTAAGCGTCATCATTTATCATAGTTTAATTTCTGACACACAACACTGCATTTACCCTCCATCCCTCAGTGGACCACACCACGCTATATTTGTCTCTATAATGAGGAAAGGGGCATTCCAGAGGCTTTCTGGGTAATCACTGCGTCTGGCACAAAAGGTATCAGTGGAAGGGGGGGGGGGATAGCACCGGGCCTCAGTGCCTAATTCGGATTTACTTTCCTCCCATCTCAGAGGGCAACAACAGCCTTCAAACAGTCCGAGTTTGTTTCGTCAGATGCAGTTTACAACCAAAAGAAACCGGGGTTATGGTCCCCGTAACGAGGCAGACTCTGGTGTCGGGTACCGGCTGTGAAACGGGGCGCCGCTGCAGGCTCGGGTGTCCCGCGCTCTGATCAGTAATTGTATTTACCTTGTCTCTGTCTTCCCTCCATTAAGGGCGGTAATGAGGCGAGTTGTGAGCTGAGGAGTTCTCCGCTGATGACGGTCCGGAGGATTCTTAATAGACAGCTGTTGGTGTGGCATAAAGAGAAGTCCTGCTGATCTGTTTGACAGCTGTGACCCGCTGCATGCCAGCCCAACGCAGGGCCAACGCCGTGCCAACGCCGTGCCAACGCCGGGCCAGCCCCAATCCAATCTAATCCAATCCAATCCAATGCAGTCCAATCCAATCCAAATGGATTTGTTAAGCACATTTAAAACAACCAGGTTGACCAAAGTGCTGGACATTGACATGATTTAGGACAGATTATAAACACACGAGTAACAAAACGAACATTTAAAACAAATAACAAACTGGAAAATGAAAATGCAGAATACACCTCTCAAGCAGGTTTAAAGGCCAATGATTAAAAGTGAGTTTGAAGTTGTGATTTAAAAATGTGAAGGCTGGGGGGCCAATCGGACATTCAGAGGCCAATTCATTCCACAGCCTTGGGGCCACGACTGAGAACGCTCGATCTCCCCTATTTTTGAGCCGCGTTCTAGGGACAACAAGGAGTAGCTGGTCAGCAGACCTTCATGACCTCAGAGGAGCGTGCGGCTTTAATAGTTCAGCGATATACGCTGGGGCTTGACCATAAAGAGTTTTAAAACCGAACAACAGCATCTTGAAATGTATTCTAAAGCAAACTGGTAGCCAATGAAGGGAGGCAAGAACAGGTGTGATGTGATCTCGTTCACGAGTTCCGGTAAGGAGTCGAGCGGCAGCATTTTGAACCATTTTGAACCATTTTGAACCATTTGTAATCTAGAGAAGGAGGCCGGGCCAACCCTGGGCCAACGCCGGGCCAACGCCGGGCCCGGCATTGGGCCAACCCTGGCCCAATGCCAGCCCAACCCCGGCCCAAAGCTGGCCCAATGCCGGGCCAAATCAGGAATTATCTCAGGACACTTTACAGATAGAGTAGGTCTAGACCACACTCTATAATTTACAGAGACCCAACAATTCCCAAGAAAAGTACTGTAATTTGTTTGTATTCCAGGTATTTAATACTGTATGCACCACATTGACTGCTGCTGTATAAGAGCACTCAGATCTGTGTAGGGAGGCTGTCAGGGTGGACGTTTGGCTCCTAAAACACAGCGCTTTCACCCAGGAAACGGGTGTTAGTGTCCCGGGAGTACTTAAGGGAACTGATGCTTTAACCCAAACCACAAACTTGTTTAGTCGTTGTTTTGGTGTCTAAACGTAACTGTCGTTGCTGCATGAAGGTCACTTTTTGTCGGCTAAACTCAACTAGCAACGATCTCTGAATCAACCGTCACGTCTCGGTACTCTGTGCCCGGCTCCTGTCACCTTTTTTCGGCAAAGTTTAACTGTAGAGACCGCTCAACTCAACTGTTGTTTGACTGGTCGGCGGTCGCCATAGTTTCGATGTCGTACGAATCCGTTTATGAGAATGCGTTGCGATCTCCCATCCAACTGACCACCGTCGAGTTGCACTGTGGGTAATGTAGGCAACCGGGTTTTGACATGAAGAAAGAAGAATGTTTGGAATAAATACAGACGATATCTGCGGTTCTTCTTTTTAATTCTTTTTCCATCGTATTTCATACAAGTGCAATGCTTAATCTGTGGAGTACTCTTAACAGTGACAACTTTACCATTATCACCCTTGCGAAAATGCATAAAACAGATGAAAAAATATGTTTTAAAAGGTCTTCAAATGAGATTTTAAGATGTTGAAATCACAACACCTTAGTATCTTTCTGTGTTAATATGATCCAACATGGGCACCACAAAGAGATGCTGTTGTAAAATCCAAAACAGCAGTGAAATATTAAAAATTCTTCAGTATTCAGCTCCAAAAAGTCTGACTTGATATTAAACTGATAAACTTAACTGATGACAAACATGTTAAGGAAGATGTGAGTATGACTGATGACATTATCTCCTTCATGACTCATTCATAAAACGTAGTAACTATCAGATCCCGGGCAGCGTCTTTCTTTCCCTGCAGGCGTCAGGCGATCTTGTTTTTAATTCTGTTTAGGGCACCAGCTGTTCTGTCTGAAGCTCGGGACGTATTCATGTGATGAGAGACAGGAACTAAAAACGAACACTGAGCGGCGTACGCTGGAGGAAACGCCAGCTTCGTTTTCTCCTCTCTGTCTGTGGAAAGAAGCTGCCGCAGCCCTCAGAGCCAGCCACGATGTATGAACTGAAATGAACGTCCAGGAAATATGTTGATTACGTCCATCTTTTCCACACTTGTTACTGTTTCCGATGAATCGATGATGTCATTATTCTTAATCCCATTCTTAAAGCTCCGATTGGCTCGTTGGGTTTATCGAACCGGGCAAACAGCCGTCAGTGAACGCAACATCAGAACTGCAGTAGACCTGCAAGCAACGATTGTTTTCATTGTCGATTAATCTGTGGATTATTTCCTGGATGAATGGATGAGTTGTTTGGCTCTAAAATGTCAGAAAATGGTGAAAAAATCATTGTTTTCCCAAAAAGCCCAAGATGACGTCCTCAAATGTCTCGTTTTGTCCCCAACTCAAAGATATTCAGATTACTGTCCCAGAGGAGAGAAGAGACTAGAAGATACTCAGATTACTGTCCCAGATGAGAGAAGATACTAGAAGATACTCAGATTACTGTCCCAGAGGAGAGAAGACACTAGAAGATATTCAGATTACTGTCCCAGAGGAGAGAAGAGACTAGAAGATATTCAGATTACTGTCCCAGAGGAGAGAAGATACTAGAAGATACTCAGATTACTGTCACAGAGGAGAGAAGAGACTAGAAGATATTCAGATTACTGTCCCAGAGGAGAGAAGAGACTAGAAGATATTCAGATTACTGTCACAGAGGAGAGAAGATACTAGAAGATATTCAGATTACTGTCCCAGAGGAGAGAAGAGACTAGAAGATACTCAGATTACTGTCCCAGAGGAGAGAAGAAACTAGAAGATATTCAGATTACTGTCCCAGAGGAGAGAAGACACTAGAAGATATTCAGATTACTGTCCCAGAGGAGAGAAGAGACTAGAAGATATTCAGATTACTGTCCCAGAGGAGAGAAGAGACTAGAAGATATTCAGATTACTGTCCCAGAGGAGAGAAGATACTAGAAGATATTCAGATTACTGTCCCAGAGGAGAGAAGAGACTAGAAGATATTCAGATTACTGTCCCAGAGGAGAGAAGAGACTAGAAGATATTCAGATTACTGTCCCAGAGGAGAGAAGATACTAGAAGATATTCAGATTACTGTCCCAGAGGAGAGAAGATACTAGAAGATATTCAGATTACTGTCCCAGAGGAGAGAAGATACTAGAAGATATTCAGATTACTGTCCCAGAGGAGAGAAGAGACTAGAAGATATTCAGATTACTGTCCCAGAGGAGAGAAGATACTAGAAGATATTCAGATTACTGTCCCAGAGGAGAGAAGAGACTAGAAGATATTCAGATTACTGTCCCAGAGGAGAGAAGATACTAGAAGATATTCAGATTACTGTCCCAGAGGAGAGAAGAAACTAGAAGATATTCAGATTACTGTCACAGAGGAGAGAAGAGACTAGAACAATATTCACATTTAACACGCTGGAATCAGAGAAGTTTGACTTTTCTTTAAATAAAAAAATGACACGAACCGAATAATCGTTTATCATAATAGTTGCCGATTATGTTTAATAGTTGCCACTACTCGATTTAAATTACTAAATTGTAATGAATTAAATACAACAGAGCGGGGGGGTCAGACTGGTGTTCTGAGCAGAGAGGCGCGTTCAATCTGAACTCTGTCTTTAGTCCACAAACACAACAAACCACAACTGTCTGCAGTAAATCTGCTGCTGCTTCTGCAAGCTAGTCCAGCTCAGCGTGTGTGTGTGTGTGTGTGTGTGTGTGTGTGTGTGTGTGTGTGTGTGTGTGTGTGTGTGTGTGTGTGTAAAGTAATCTGCCACCAGTGCGGGACAATGCAGTCGTTGTGTTGGTGGTTTACAGCGGGCAGCAGGTGTGAAGGCCGATACCTCTGCTGTCAGTCTGCACATTTTAGGTTTATTAAGTGCTTTGTGTGTGTGTGTGTGTGTGTGTGTGTGTGTGTGTGTGTGTGTGTGTGTGTGTGTGTGTGTCAGACTGTGTATTAGGGATGTAATGATGCATTACAAATCGCTAAAAAAAGCAATATATATATATATATATACATTCATACATACATACATACACACACACACACACACACACACACACACACACACACACACACACATATATATATATATATATATATATATATATGTGTGTGTGTGTGTGTGTGTAAAGATTACAGCCGGTTGAGATAAAAAAATTAGTTTTCAAGTTTTAAACTTACTTTAAACTATATATATATATATATATATATATATATATATGTGTGTGTGTGTGTGTGTGTGTGTGTAAAGATTACAGCCGGTTGAGATAAAAAATTAGTTTTCAAGTTTTAATGGCGTCATCTACTTTATTATACCGTGAAGTCTTATTTTCTGTTGTTTATTTGTTGTGTATTTTGTGTGTATTTTTTGTGCTTCTCTACACATGACATACTTATCACTACAATATACATCTCGCACACTACTTTGCACTATAACGTTTTGCACCTTACATCCCACTCCATGTGTACTTGTCTTGATAATATGTCTTATTTGTATTTTTATACATTATGTTGATATGTGCCTATATGTATATAGTGTATTTATATATGTGTCTAGTACTACATGTCTATTTGTTGAATGTATAGAGAGTTAACACCTACCGTCTTGACAAAAGACTAAAGGTATTATGATGTTTAACATCTTATTTTACTTGTGATTGATCGACAAGTCTTCAATTAAGAACGGTGACGGTGACAACATGAACTCACCTGTGTTCACCTGTGTTTATCAGTGAAAGACTTCCACTGTACATATTACATAACTGGGCTGTAAAATCATCACTTGACTCTATTTGTGACTTTATCTGCAGACATTATGTACATAGAAAATACAATTTGGTTATAACAGTATATTATATATTATAATCAGTGAGCTGTATGGATCCTGGTCGGAAGGTTTTGATATTATTAATCATTTGAAGGTAACAGTATCCACGAAAGTGTGACTCTAGGTAGCTGTGGTCGCACACAGAGTCCAAAACAACAACAACACAGTGTCTGAGTGGGGCTGAGAGTGTGTGTTGACAGCTGCAACGACACACACACACACACACACACACACATACACACACACACACACACACACACACACACACACACGTTTGAGCTGTAACACCTGAAGACAAGACGTAAGAATGCTTGAAAACTAGTTAGCAAGCGAGCACATACATTTAAACAGATAGTTAGCCAAAAGTAGTTGGCTAAACAGTCAAAATAGTTAGCTACAAGTATTGCATAATTCCAGAGTCTCCCTCCTGGTCCAGTGTCTCCCTCCTGGTCCAGTGTCTCCCCCCATGGTTCAGAGTCTTCCTCCTGGTCCAGTGTCTCCCCCCCATGGTCCAGAGTCTCCCTCCTGGTCCAGAGTCTCCCTCCTGGTCCAGTGTCTCCCCCACATGGTTCAGAGTCTTCCTCGTGGCCAAGGGTCTCCCTCCTGGTCCAGTGTCTCCCCCCATGGTTCAGAGTCTTCCTCCTGGTCCAGTGTCTCCCCCCCATGGTCCAGAGTCTCCCTCCTGGTCCAGAGTTTCCCTCCTGGTCCAGTGTCTCCCTCCTGGTTCAATGTCTCCCTCCTGGTCCAGTGTCTCCCTCCTGGTCTAGAGTCTCCCTCCTGGTCCAGAGTCTCCCCCCATGGTTCAGAGTCTTCCTCCTGGTCCAGAGTCTCCCCCCATGGTCCAGAGTCTCCCTCCTGGTCCAGAGTCTCCCTCCTGGTCCAGAGTCTCCCCCCATGGTTCAGAGTCTCCCTCCTGGTCCAGTGTCTCCCTCCTGGTCCAGAGTCTCCCTCCTGGTCCAGAGTCTCCCCCCATGGTTCAGAGTCTCCCTCCTGGTCCAGTGTCTCCCTCCTGGTCCAGAGTCTCCCCCCATGATTCAGAGTCTCCCTCCTGGTCCAGAGTATCCCTCCTGGTCCAGAGTCTCCCTCCTGGTTCAGTGTCTCCCTCCTGGTCTAGTGTCTCCCTCCTGGTCCAGAGTCTCCGCCCATGGTCCAGAGTCTCCCTCCTGGTCCAGTGTCTCCCTCCTGGTTCAGTGTTGCCCTCCTGGTCCAGAGTCTCCCTCCTGGTCCAGAGTCTCCCCCCATGGTTCAGAGTCTTCCTCCTGGTCCAGTGTCTCCCCCCATGGTCCAGAGTCTCCCTCCTGGTTCAGAGTCTCCCTCCTGGTCCAGAGTCTCCCCCCATGGTCCAGAGTCTCCCTCCTGGTCCAGAGTCTCCCCCCATGGTTCAGTGTCTCCCTCCTAGTTCAGTGTCTCCCTCCTGGTCCAGAGTCTCCCTCCTGGTCCAGAGTCTCCCTCCTGGTCCAGTGTCTCCCTCCTGGTCCAGAGTCTCCCCCCATGGTCCAGAGTCTCCCTCCTGGTCCAGTGTCTCCCTCCTGTTCCAGAGTATCCCCCCCATGGTCCAGTTTCTCCCTCCTGGTCCAGTGTCTCCCCCCATGGTCCAGAGTCTCCCTCCTGATCCAGAGTCTCCCTCCTGATTCAGTGTCTCCCTCCTGGTCCAGTGTCTCCCTCCTGGTCCAGAGTCTCCCCCCATGGTTCAGAGTCTTCCTCCTGGTCCAGTGTCTCCCCCCATGGTCCAGAGTCTTCCTCCTGGTCCAGTGTCTCCCTCCTGGTCCAGAGTCTCCCCCCATGGTTCAGAGTCTCCCTCCTGATCCAGAGTCTCCCTCCTGGTCCAGAGTCTCCCTCCTGGTCCAGTGTCTCCCTCCTGGTCCAGAGTCTCCCTCCTGGTCCAGAGTATCCCCCCATGGTCCAGTTTCTCCCTCCTGGTCCAGAGTATCCCCCCATGGTCCAGTTTCTCCCTCCTGGTCCAGTGTCTCCCTCCTCTCTTGTTGGAGGATGAGTGACGGGACGGGCTGGATGCTCCGCAGGGGGGTCAGCTGCTCCAGGAGGAAACAGGGGCTGGCTCTCAGCCTGGACCTGGAGCACCCCAAGGGTCAACAGGACACTGCACCCTCGACAGGAGCCCCCCCCCCCACCCCCCAAACCCTCAGACAGCTCAGTAATCAGCTCGGCTTGACCTCGCTGTCAGCGGTGGAAGAAGTATTCAGATCCTTTACCAATGTAAAAGTACTAATACCACACTGTAAAAACAATAAAGTCCTGCATTGAAAACGTTACTTAAATAAAAGTATATAAGTATAATCAGGGAAATATACTTAAAGTATAAAAGTAAAAGTACTCAAACTGTTCATTTCGGGTCCTTTCACACCTGTAGGGTGGCGGACTTGGTGCGATTCGGGGGTAAAGCTGCAACATTGTTGTATTTTTCATTTGGTTGGGTTTTCAACGCACCAAACACTGTCAACGCACGTCACACGGTCGAGACGGCCGCTTGTCTATTGGACAGAATATCCAAAACGCTCCAACATGTCTGCTCAAGGGCGTAAATCCCAGGGGGGTCAGGACCCCCCTTCTCAGGGTTGTCCCCCCCTAGAAATATCATTAACACAATGCTGTGTATTGTAAATAACATAATGATGTATACTTAAAATATCTGTGGAAGTAGTAAAACAATACAAACCCCCAAAAAATGCTTTTTAAGTTGAGAAACATTTTGAGTCCCCCCTCCCCTTGCCTCGCAGTGGTTTGGTCCACTGCCTGCTGTACGTTAGGATCTGCACTCGACTCCCAGTCCCATCGGCAGTGACAGGAATGTAGTAAGTAGGCGGTTCAAGGCTGTCTTATTCACATTAAATATCGGATGAAGTTGTTCTTTTCTCAAGTAGAAATGATGCTGAGTAATTAATGAATTAGTTATGACAAAAAGTTCGCTATGTTAGTGTAATAATGTAACGTTAGCACCCACTACAACTAACGTTACCACGGCGGTTAGCCTAACGTTATGTGTGTGAACTGATATTAGGGTTAATGTTGAAGATCTCCAGTTGTGTTTGAAGTGGCTGATCAGTGGGTTTGCTGCAGTTAAATATATATCCTCTGTCCCAGACCAAACCTAATATTTATGCGGAGGACGCAAGTATTTTTGTGGCTTGTGGACACACGTCCTTTACGAGTATAATTGTGGCTGTATTATTTGTGTCCTCTTCAAAAATTGCTCTTCAGAAATGTTATGATTATTGTCCACCCCCCTACTGTTAGATCAGATTTACGCCCTTGCGTCTGCTCTCAGAAATAACGGAGCAACACCAAAGTTATAACGTCTCGGCTTTCCTGGTTCTATTAGTGTTTGTAATATTTGAGAAGAACCCCTTCTTCTCAAATATTACAAACACTAATAGAACCAGGAAAGCCCGAGGAAACAACGAGCAGCTGATAGACAGCGAGAGAAGGAGAGATACGATGATGTCACACATACTGATGATGTCACACAGACGACCAGCGACGTGTGCTCAGAACAGATTATGGATCTGAAAGTTATCGTCTCTTAAATCATATATAAGCCTGTAAACTGTGTGTAAGGTTGAAGCTACAGGCTAGCGAAGGCTCTGTTGTTGGGTCCCTTCCTGTGTTTGGGTCGGATCGCGTTCTCACCTGAAGTGAACTGAACTCTAGTTCACATGGGAGCGAACAGAGACCCCCCCCCCCCCCCCCCCCCCCGTTTTCAGCCGGACCAGAGTTCATTTGTTTGATCGGCACCAGAGTCAAGATGAGCTTTGAGACTGTCCGACCAAACGCTCCAGGATTAGTTTTAAACGGACCAAACGAGGCATTAAGACTTGCGGTGTGAACGTAGCCTTTGTTATTTTGGGCACTCTTTTAACCCCGTAGGTAGCCTGTATGCTAGGCTAGCAGAACCTGGTTCTCCGGTTCACTTTCAGCTACCGTGTCCTCATAGGCTAGATCCTAATTTTCACTGGGCCTACTTTTCAAAATCCCGTTTGTGTCCCTCCACTTTCAAATTAGTTTGATATTATTTTATTTAAAGTCTCGGTAATTGTCCCCTATTTTAAGCAATAAAGAAAGTAAGACATCTTTTTCTTGTACATAGTTTCTGGCAGAATTTATCATTATGGTCAAATCCGACAACGGATTTTGTATCAACATTTTGGTCATTTTGCTAACAAGAGGGATGTCGTTCCCCATCGTCCCCCTCAAACGGCCTCCTGCTGTTACTGCTCTGCCCCTCACTGCTCCAGATTCTGGAAAACACAACACTTACTCTTAGAAAATGAGTAGAGACTGTGTTGTTGTGGCTTTCAAATGTCTATGAGTTGTCTGAACCAAATATGCCCTCCAAACTTCTCACCTATACCTGTTTTTATTAAAAAGATCTCGATGGTTTGTGTTGCACCCTCAGAATGAACTGCCAGGAACATGTCCATCTTCATTTTGCAACGTTTAATAAAAGAGACGGTTCAATTCAGGCATGTTTCTGTCTCTTTTTACACACACACACAAGGCAAACGTCAAACACAAGGCCCGCGAGCCGAATCCGGCCCCTTTGCAGACGTTACGGAATTGTTACGGACTTTGTTTTCAATGTTTCTGACGCTTTTTCTGACATTTACAGCACTTCTTTCGATGTTTTCGTCGCTTGGTTCAACCTTTTTTTGGTGCATTTCTCTAAGGAACTGGCTAAAGAACTGGCTAAGGAACTTTTTGCTGACTATTTTAGGACTTTATCCCAACCAAACTGCAGCTGGGAAGACTTTACAAGACCTGCAATAATACAGTCAAAGATATTTGACTTTTCTCCTAAATAAAAGCATATCAATAAACTCTACATGTCTGGCCCTTGGTGGGATCCTCATTGTCCAGTGTGGCCCTCAGTGAAGTTGAGTTTGACCCCCCTGATTTAAAGAGATAGTACTTCCCTCCTGAAGGGCATACAGCCTACAGCATTTTTGTGAATGCAGGAAAATAAGTCTTTGACGCTCAAAATGTTCCTAGGGGAGGACACCCAGACCCCCACCACTATGATATGCTTGTATAAAGTGTAAAGGATCCAACCAGTTGTGTGTGTGATGGTCTGATCCTCTCAGCTGGACTTGTAGCCGTTATATTGTCGGCTAGTTAACTTTATAATCAAACATCAGATATTATAAACTACATGTGTTCTGTGTGCAGGAACCTTAATGTGTAAAGTAACTAGTAACTAAAGTAACTAGTAACTAAAGCTGTCAGAGTAATGTAGTGGAGTAAATAGTTAGTACTGAGTAGACCATAAAATGTGTACTGCAGCACAATAGGCCTACTTGAGTTAATGTACAACACCACTGAAGAGAGGAAAATATAATTTCATTTAATAAGAAATGACTTTTCTCTGCACTGATTGCACCAACGGACCTCATGTTGATGTGATTATTAATATGTTATATAACCTGTTGCTTTCGTGGCTGCAAAGCCAAATAGCCTACACCGGATGACTGTGAGCAGCTGACCGGGAAACAGTCGATCCCCGCGGGCTAAATTTATCCTGTGTTGACGGTTCAAGTCGGCTGGAAGAAGAAGACGCAGCTCGGGCAGCTTATTACCCAGTGTTCAGCTCTGCAGCCGAGGAGTTGTGTGAGTGAAGTATTCGGACTCTGGGCTTCTCCTGGATCAGTGGGATAACCGGGCGGTGACATGGCTGCTGAGCCCGCGGGAAAGAGGTTGAAGAGCGGCCTGCCGCTGTGCGCAGCGCACCGGAGCTCCGCGGGCAGCCGGGCCAGACACAACCTGCCGGCCGCCGTGGAGGAGGCTCTGTGCGGGCTGAGCAGCCTGCTGTGGGACGGAGCGTACCGGCTGCAGGCTCTGGTAGGAGACACAAGCTACTGTAGTAACCACAGGGAGGATTTGAACATTTACTCAAGTAATACTGCCGTGGAAGGCTATACATTCTACCTAAAAGCCTTACTGTACTTCAATGTTTCAATTTTGTGCCACTTTATACTTCATTTCAGAGGTAAATGTACTTTTTACTCAACTACATTTGTCTGAGTGCTTTAGTTACTTTTCACATGAGTTATTCATCCCCTTACTGTCCAGTGAAAACCACACACTAATAAGATCCTCAAGGTCCTTTATGTGTTCATGTGAAAGTTATACTTCTTCTTAAATGGCCCATATTGTAAAAAATAAAAAATAAAAGGTGAGATTTGCATGTCTGCACATCGAGGTGCTATAATACTGTAGTGGCCCTGCAGGACTAACATGGGAGAGAGTCTCGGGGAGTTGATGGGGGGAAGATGTTGCCTCTAGTTCAGCTGACAGGTCAGGTTCAGAAAACAGAAGGGGGGAGAGAAGGGGAGAGAGAGTTGGAAGGTAAAAGGAGGGGAGAGAAAGAGAAGCCTGACCAGAGACGCCCCCAGCGTTAGCCCCAGTTATAAGCTAACTAGCTAGTGTTGGCTTTAGAGGTGCAACGATGAATCAATGAATCGATTAGTTGTCAACTATTAAATTAATCGCCAACTATTTTGATAATCGATTAATCGTTTGAGTCATTTTTTTATTAAAAAAATAAGATTTCTCTGATTCCAGCTTGTTAAATGTGAATATCTTCTAGTGTCTTCTCTCCTCTGGGACAGTAATCTGAATATCTTCTAGTCTCTTCTCTCCTCTGGGACAGTAATCTGAATATCTTCTAGTCTCTTCTCTCCTCTGACAGTAATCTGAATATCTTCTAGTCTCTTCTCTCCTCTGGGACAGTAATCTGAATATCTTCTAGTCTCTTCTCTCCTCTGGGACAGTAATCTGAATATCTTCTAGTATCTTCTCTCCTCTGGGACAGTAATCTGAATATCTTCTAGTATCTTCTCTCCTCTGTGACAGTAATCTGAATATCTTCTAGTCTCTTCTCTCCTCTGGGACAGTAAACTGAATATCTTCTAGTATCTTCTCTCCTCTGGGACAGTAATCTGAATATCTTCTAGTATCTTCTCTCCTCTGTGACAGTAATCTGAATATCTTCTAGTCTCTTCTCTCCTCTGGGACAGTAAACTGAATATCTTTGAGTTTTGGACAAAACAAGACATTTGAGGACGTCATCTTAGGCTTTGGGAAACACTGATCCACATTTTTCACCATGTTTTGACATTTTTATAGATCAAACAACTAATCGATTAATCGAGAAAATAATCGACAGATTAATCAACTATGAAAATAATCGTTAGTTGCAGCCCTAGTTGGCTATATCAGTATTTTTGGCTACGTTAGACTGCAGGCAAAAGTGGCCCAAATCTGATTCTTTTTGGGGTCAAGTGACCAGGTCAGACTTCTTCAGAAGTAGTGTGAACACTCACATCTTGCCCAGATCAGATTTCTTCAAATCAGAATTAGACCACTTCCATATGTGGTCCTGAATCAGACCCAGGTCAGATTATTTTTCTTCAATGCGGCCGCAGTGTGAACAACCAAGGCGGATTTGATGCGACTTTTACGTCAATCGACATTTGTCACAGTTATGCGCCGGCGGGAGTTAGCCCTAGACACAGACAGTAAAGTTTAAAACTTGACTAGGCCGACAAAATGGAGAACAGTGATGGAGCAAGTCAATGGAGGGAGAGGGAGGTGTGAGACCTAATTAGTGTACAGGGAGATACTTCAATCAAAACTAGAAGGATAATACGGTAACCGCTCCGTTTTTGAAAAAGTAGCAAACGGGTTAGGGTTGGGCCAAAATAGCCAATTTGTCTCTCTTTCTCTTCATTCTTCTCCTCCCCAGCACCTGCTCACTAATGGTACGGCTGCCATTACACAAACAGTTTGTAATAAAAGCCAAAATGCTGACTTCCTCCATAACCTCCCTAACTTTAGTGCAACAGCGTGCTGATGTCATTGTTATTGGTCTTTTGCGCATGCGGGTCAGTTCGAAACCGCAAACAGTTAACACTGGAATCTGATATAGGCCACATTTTAAAAGGTCATGTAGACAGTCAGCAAAAAATCTGAATTAAGCATCAAGTAATGTATGTGAACGTAGCCTTTGTTGTGCACTCTTTTAACCCCGTTGTTAGCCTGTATGCTAGGCTAACAGAACCTGGTTCTCTTTCACTTTCAGCTACCGTGTCCTCATAGGCTAGATCCTAATTTTCACTGGGCCCACTTTTTGAAATCCCGTTTGTGTCCCTCCACTTTCAAATTAGTTTGATATTATTTTATTTATAAGTCTCGGTGATTGGCCCCTATTTTAAGCAATAAAGAAAGTAAGACATCTTTTTCTTATACATAGTTTCTGGCAGAATTTATCGTTATTTATCGTTAACGGATTTTGTATCACCATAGTCCCTATAAATGTATGTAGAAATGCGAGAAATGGGATTCAAGTCAAAAACATTTGTCTGGAGCCGTCAGGACTTCTGTACAGTTGTGATGTCACAACTATACAATATACAGGTAGAAAGTGGCGCTACGGTGCCGTTACAGACATTCCCCGGCTACAATGACTAGGGCTGGGTATCGTTCAAAAATGTTCAATACCGGTACCATACCGTGACTTCTATACCGGTTCCTAAACGATACCAAATTTTATAAAACAAAAAGAAATTACAACATTACACGTTAATGCACAAATCTTTAAAATTATTTTTCAGCTCCTACTAAGAGAGCCCGTCTCTGTGTAACGTAGAGTTTTTCCTGCGTGCCTCTATGACATGCAACGTTAAACAGCCAATCACAGACATTAGATCTTGGTAGAAGCATGCTGCATGCTGATTGGCTAACTGACGCTGATGAGATTTACTCCTTAGATATTAAAATGGGATGTTGAATGACGAGGCATTTTTCGATACTCGATACTTTAGAGGCAATATGGTCGGTGCCTAAAAAGTATTGAATTGAAGTATTGAATTCGGTACCCAGCCCTAGCAAAGATGGTGCAGGGATTTTTTTTTTGTCTCTCCTGCAGGCCAGTGTGTTTGAGCGAGACGACGTCGCTCTGCCACGCGTCTCTTCTTTCTTCCACGAGGAGGCGCTGAAGCAGCGAGAGGAGGCCGAGGCCATGCTGGGCTACCTGGCTGAGAGAGGGGGCAACTACTGCAGCAAGGACATCCAGGTAACGACTTCATCTCCAACCAGGCAACATTCGTTATCAATTGGGTTTCAGTTGCAGAGGACGTATTCAGATCCTTTACTTAAAGTGCCCATATTATGCTCATTTTCAGGTTCATACTTGTATTTAGAGGTTATATCAGAATAGGTTTACATGGTTTAATTTTCAATAAAAAACACCATGTTTTTGTTGTACTGCACATTGCTGCAGCTCCTCTTTTCACCCTGTGTGTTGAGCTCTCTGTTTTAGCTCCAGAGTGAGACCTCTCACTTCTGTAACATCTTTATTGGGAGTCGAACATGCTCAGTAGCTAGGTAAGGACTACTAGCCAGTCAGAAGCAGAGTATGAGGGCGTGCCCTGACAGTAGCTAGGTAAGGACTACTAGCCAGTCAGAAGCAGATTATGAGGGCGTGCCCTGACAGTAGCTAGGTAAGGACTACTAGCCAGTCAGAAGCAGAGTATGAGGGCGTGCCCTGACAGTACCTAGGTAAGGACTACTAGCCAGTCAGGAGCAGAGTATGAGGGCCCTGACAGTATCTAGGTAAGGACTACTAGCCAGTCAGGAGCAGAGTATGAGGGCCCTGACAGTACCTAGGTAAGGACTACTAGCCAGTCAGAAGCAGAGTATGAGGGCGTGCCCTGACAGTACCTAGGTAAGGACTACTAGCCAGTCAGAAGCAGAGTATGAGGGCGTGCCCTGGCAGTACCTAGGTAAGGACTACTAGCCAGTCAGAAGCAGAGTATGAGGGCCCTGACAGTACCTAGGTAAGGACTACTAGCCAGTCAGAAGCAGAGTATGAGGGCGTGCCCTGACAGTACCTAGGTAAGGACTACTAGCCAGTCAGAAGCAGAGTATGAGGGCGTGCCCTGGCAGTACCTAGGTAAGGACTACTAGCCAGTCAGAAGCAGAGTATGAGGGCCCTGACAGTAGCTAGGTAAGGACTACTAGCCAGTCAGAAGCAGAGTATGAGGGCGTGCCATGCTAGCAGCTAGGCGAGCATTATAACGTGTGTTCCAAAGTGACCACGTTTGTCTCTGAAGTAAAGGCTGGACTACAATAGAGCTGTTTGGAGCAGTTTGTGAACAGTGTTTTCTGTTGGAGATGGTAAGTCCCTTTGGGGTGGACTTTGGGCTTTTTCACTTTGTAAACCTATAACATGCACAATAAAGGAAAGGGGAAAAGCCAAAAAGTATAATATGAGCACTTTAAAAGTACTAGTAGCATGAAAGAAAGGAAAAAATGAATTAAAGCCTTTAGTACGTTTTCAAAAAAAGGGTTTGAAAGTCCCATTTTGTCAGCGTAACGTGGCCGTAACGTCGTAGGATATCATACGAATTGTTCATGAGAATGCGTTGACCTGTTACGTATCAAACGTGCATTCAGAATTATGCGGAATGGCCCCTTTTTCTTTACTGTGTTCGTTGTATAAGTGGACTTTATGTTTCAGTTAGTTGAGAAGGAGCTTATTTTTTATCCTGTAAACAGTTCATCACATGTTTTAAGATAAACATGTTTGTGGTAAAAGTAACCAGTAACACAGATGATCAGATAACTGTGGTGGAGGGAAAAGGTGCAATATTCCCTTCTGCAAGTAAGTCAGTCAAGTTATTAAGTAAGTGTGCAGTATAAGTACTTTCTTTCAGTCAGGGGTCAGAGGCCAGGTTCAGGAGCATTTGTTGCCCAAAGACACTTCATCAGAGTGGGGGGAGGTGGGGATGGGGGTGTGTTCTTGAACCCTCCTGGGTCCTGAGGGGCTTCTTTTGATGATCTGGTATGAAGACTTGATTTGTGGATCCATTTTGAAACTGAATTTACGATCTGAACTTTATCTGTGAGACAGAGAAGCTCCAGTCTGTAACAGCGTTCTCGTTTTACTCCTCGCGTTGCTCCCGAAACGTCCCATCAGGAGGATTTATTTCTCCGCCTGTGCTGTATCTCATTTTGTCAGAGCAGGTGTCTTCTCTATCTCTCTCTCTCTCTCTCTCTCTCTCTCTCTCTCTCTCTCTCTCTGTTGCTATTTCTTTTTTTCCAAAATGGAAGAGATCTCATTTTGGAACGAGCTCTGCATTCGTGCCCAGCGTTAGGGCGCAACAGGAGGGGGATGGGGACGGTGGGTCAGATACCGAGAGGCTGGAGAAGGAGGGAGGGCGGTGAAACCCCTGGAGGCTCTAGGTGTACATTTCCCCATTCTGAGTTCCGGAAAATTGGCGAGATTAATGCTGCGGCAGAGGGAAAAGCGCTGCTGATGGCGTTTCCAGATGGCCGAGCGGCATCGGCTGCAGTGGCGTTGGCGCGTCGCGCAGTGGCCTCCGACCGCCGGCCCCCGGGTTTATGAGTCGTGCAAAATCGTTTCAGGACTGAGGCCCCCGGGCCCAGTCAGCAGCAGTTTGGGACACCTTGTTATCAGTCTCTCAAAGTGGCGTGTTCTTTCAACGACACAACGCCTCGCGTTTTAGTTTCGCTTCATGCTCCGTTTTATTCTATCAAAGTAATGTCTGGCCTCGTTTCTCTAGACGCTAAAAGATGTCGATAAGATGAAGTCGGGAGATTTCGAAATTCAGGAGGAAAACTGAGAGCGAGAGCTGTGTGATTTGGGGGCGAAGAAAATAAGTTCCTGTGTTCAATAAAATTACAAATGATGATTGGAGGCGACACACGACATCATTCACTGGTCCATTATGGGATGTAGGGGTATTTTAGTCGCGCTGTCACTGTCCGATGGGAGTCGAGTGCACATGTGAGTTGCGCATGCTCAGATTTAAACGGTATACGGCATAACTACAGCTTTATAAATACTATTTAAACAGTTGTACAGTTTTTATTCCCAACTTATAGATATTTTAAACTATTTGTTCTTATATTCTATCCTATTATTATTTCATGTATATCGTATCCTTTTACTTCATGTATATTCTGTATGTGTGCTGTGTGTCTGATATTTTTGCTGCTGCAACACCGGAATTTCCCATTTTTTGGGGATCAATATCTATCTATCTATCTATCTGTCTATCTATCTATCTATCTATCTATCTATCTATCTATCTATCTGTCTGTCTGTCTGTCTGTCTGTCTGTCTGTCTGTCTGTCTGTCTGTCTGGCTGTCTGTCTGTCTATCTATCTATCTATCTATCTATCTATCTATCTATCTTTCTATCTATCTATCTGTCTATCTATCTATAACGCCAAGGCTGTGTCATACTGAAGTTTGTGAAATCCATAAAATAATAAACTTTTCTCATTACAAACAGCAAATCATTTCAAAAATGTTGTAGCTAACTATGATTGTTAACGTTAGCTCAAAACGCCATTCAAGTGACAGCCTTTGTTGTGTTTGATTGCTAACTTGTAGCCAACAGTGAACCAACTTCGTTACGTAAGTCCATTTTTTATTGCATTGACGTTACAGAAGTCTCTCGTTAGCAGGTTCTTGGAGGCTACTTCAGCCTCTAATCTAGAACTGACATCAGGGATCATGCTGTGAAAATGTGACGCCTTACGCTAAATAAGAAAATTACTGCTATGTAATGTACCTACAGTATCTCATTATTCTGTCGCAAAGTGACGCATGCACAACTCACATCTGCACTCGACTCACATCGGGTAGTGACACGCGCGTTGCCAGCTCTATCTCCACAGTGCTGTGGAGTAAAGTCTGGCTGCACCACAGATGCATTCTGGGATAGGAGGGAAAAAAACTGCTCTAGGTTGTTTCCATTTCTTTAAACCAATCCCAATCGTCTTGGGCGGCGCTAAGCTCCAGACGCAGCGATGGTGGCTCTGCTAGTCTCGGGAAGGAACTTGTTTAAGAACATTTGCACCCCGCAAACGAAAACGCCACATACAATATTAAATGAAATTAACTGTTGACACAATACAGTAACGTGAGCTATTTAAATGAGCTGATACATGGTTACACCTCATTATCTCTTACCAGTGTATCTCCGTGTGTACTTGGTCCACAGCAATCCCACCAATCAGTCCCAAAACGTCCCAGTTAGAGAGGAAATGCCCTAAACATATTCCTGGTAAATTTTTGTTAAATTTTGGATGGTGCAACAAGGCAGGCCTGCTCGGTTCTTTCGGGGAATAATTGTAAAGATTTACAAAGAATATATGTAGGGCATTTCCTCTCTAACTGGGACGTTTTGGGACTGATTGGTGGGATTGCTGTGGACGAAATACACACCGAGATACACTGGTAAGAGATAATGAGGTTTAACCATGTATCAGCTCATTTAAATAGCTCACGTTACTGTATTGTGTCAACAGTTAACTTTTTTTTATTAACATTTAATATTGTATGTGGCGTTTTCTTTTGCGGGGTGCAAATGTTCTTAAACAAGCTCCTTCCTGAGACTATTTAGCAGAGCCACCATCGCCCAGCCCAAAATTAGGGCTGGGCGATATGGAGAATATCAGATATCACGATATTCTTGATCAAATACATCAATATTGATATTGCAACCGTATTGTAGGGTTGACAGTTGGTGCTTCCACAAAATATTTTTTTTACAATGAGATATTAGATCATCATTAATAATGTGGTAAACAGTTTCAAGTGAAATTGTATACTGACTATGTTGACATGCATGCACAAAAATAGTGTGATGTTAAAACAAATCTGCTAATCTTCAAATGATAATCCCTCAACAGATTTTCTGAGAAAATTGAGTTAGTATGTGCTTGTTATTTACCCTGGAAATCTCACGCGAGCACAATTTGAATTTGATCAGCGAGTCACTCTGGCATTCAGTAATGATGCTCATTAACTATGCCCTTGTAACCGAGCTGCACCAATCACATCGGTGTATCTGATATAGGCGGGTCAGAGGCGAGCTAAACAGATGACGACAGTTTAATCTACCAGTTAGCTCCGCTGGTAGCTAAGCGTATGGATACGCTCTGGATACATCATCCCATGTATTGTTGTGATTGGTCGTAGCGTTATCCAATTGCGTGCAGTGCGATTTTCAAATGCATGCTTGGTGCCGCCCCTCGAGTTGGGCTGTTTTCATTACTCAATGCCAGACCCTTAATCTTTCAGATTTGGGTCTGGATTTCCAGGCTACTTGTTATTATCAATTTAGACAAAATCACGATATCTCGATATAGGATTTCATCACGATATGATTCCATCGAAAGACGATAAATTATCATATTGAAATATTGCCCAGCCCTATCCAAAATGTATAAGCGGTGTAGCCAGACCTTACTTGTGGCGTCAGGGTCTTGCGGTGCGAGACTTTTGCTCAGAGAACTAATGAAACGTCTTTGGTTTCCAGAAGCCGGGCTGTGAGGCCGTGTGCTCGGTGCTCCCGGCTCTAGAGCTGCTGCTGCTCCAGCTGAAGGAGGAAGCCGGCGCGCTGGTCGAGCTGAGCCAGCTCGCCCGTAACCACGGAGACCCGCACACCGCCAGCGTCGTGAAGAGCCACTTCCTGGCGCCGCGGGTGGACCGCCTCACAGCCCTGGGAGACCTGCTGACCAGCGCCCGGCGGCTGGGCTGCACCAACGACCAGACGGGGGCGGGGGGGTTCGGGGAGTACATCCTGAACCAGCTGCAGGACGAGCTCGCCAGATGACCTGATCCAGTCAGAGGATTCTCCATTATGAGGCTATGCTGACATCGCT
>CM042320.1:3630998-3645998 GCA_023566125.1 Zingel zingel | reverse complement strand
CATCCGCTTATTCGGGGTCAGGTGGCGGGGCAGCAGCTCCAGCAGGGGACCCCAAACTTCTCTTTCCTCGAGCCACATTAACCAGCTCTGACTGGGGGATCCCAAGGTGTTCCCTGGCCAGGAGGGGGGAGGGGATATAGTCCCTCCACCTAGTCCTGGGTCTTCCCCGAGGCCTCCTCCCAGCTGATCTGGAGCACCTCCATAGGAGGCGCCCGGGAGGCATCCTTACCAGATGCCCAAACCACCTCACGTGGTGTGGTCTACAAGATAGGCAGGTATATACGCAGTAGACCCACTAAGAAAGCTCCAGGATTTCCATATACCCACTTCAAAATGCCCAATGACACACAGCAACATACTTTCCATTATATTTTTGATATATTTTCGTCATATTTTGTCATCTGTGTTTTTACAGTGTGTATATATATATATATATATATATATATATATATATATTATATATATTCCTATTTGTTTTTGTGTCTTTTAGAGTCTGGGATAGAGGATTGTATATCCTGTACCAGAAATCTTTTCAATAAATTTCAATAAATTTGTGCATAAAAGCGTATCCAATGCAACAAAAATGAAATTGTTGACGCTCAAAACTCTATATATATATATATATATATATATATATATATATATATATATATATATATATATATATATATACATACACACACGCACACACACAGTACAGTATACATACTACAATGCATTAGACTACACCACTGCTTGTACTTGTAACAGAGCATTTTTACAGTGTGGTATTAGTACTTTTACTGCAGTGAAAGGCTCTGAATACTTCTTCCACCGCTGCTTATTTAAGTTTAGGAGATGAAGCTCAGGGCAGAGGACATGTTGGACATGTTTGGCTGCAGAATCTGAGCTCTGTAGCGCCCTCCGGCTGCAGCCTCTCTGCACTGCACGCCTCTCAAAGACTGCTGCAGCTCTTTATTCCAGTCAATGATCTGATGTTTGAATGGTTCTGGAGGGAGTCTGTGCACCGATGGCCGCTGGGAAACAGAAAGAGGAGAGCGGAGAATCGGTCGTCTGAAAATTAAACTAACTTCACACTTTCATCAACTTTGTACACACTCTTTAGAAAAGGATGTTGGACTAAAGACATGAAACATGAGTCCCGTATGAAGTCCTGATTAGTTTTACTTCCCTAAACATGAAATCAAACTGAAATATCAGTAGGCTGTTAGGATTTTAACCCTTGTGTTGTCCTCCCGGGTCAAAATTAACACTCTTTTAGACACAGTTTTTACATTTTTGTTGCTTTTCCCCACGTTGTGCTTGCTGTTATTTATGTTTTTGTTGCTTATTTCAACATTTTTGGAACTTTTTTCCATTAACACCACATATTCATACACTAGACCTATTTATTTGCACTAGTTTTACAATATTCATACAATTCATGGTCAATAAACCTCATTTATATGAAATGTTTGTGTAAGAAAAAAAGCAGAAATGATGAACAATTTGGACTAATGGTTAAGATCAGAGGAATGAAGGTAATGGATCACCACAGATCTGTCAAAGTTTGGTCAGGATAAAGCTATAAAATTGAATACAACACCCCAAATTCTATGAAAACAGAGAACGCGTTTGACTTTTTATATATGCTTTTAATGCTTTTGGTCATTTGTTAAATTCACCTCTTAAGGGCATTGGCAGAAATATCAGCGTTTCCCCCAGAACAGTTGTTTAGGCCAGTAGCAAGTGTCTGTTATTAGTCATTTCTTATGCTTTTTCAGCCTATGAGCTCATCTTTGGTAAACACTTGATTTAAAGGGATGCGTTTCCCCCCAGAAGAGGTGTTTAGCCTGGGGACAAGACTGCTCCTGGACTGATGGCAGCATTACACACACACACACACACACACACACACACACACACACACACACACACTCTCACTCACACATACACACACACTCTCCACACACAGACACACACACACACACACGCTCTCTCTCACACAGACACTCACACGTAGTGTGTCTCACTATCTTTGTGAGGACCCGTCATTGACATAATGCATTCCCTAGCCCCTTACCCTAACCTTAACCATAACCTAATTCTAACCCTAATCCTAAAACCAAGTCTTAACCCTCAAACAGCCCTTGTGGGGTCCAGCATTTTGGGCCCCACAAAGCTGTTCGGACCCCACAAGTATACTGAACTCCCGGTTTTTGGACCCCACGAATACAGTTAAACGAGAATACACTCTCTCACACAGATACACACACACTCACACATCTCTCTCTCTCACACACACACACACACACACACACACACACACACACACACACACACTCACACACAGACACACACTCACACAGACAGACACACAGTCACACACTCTCTCACACACAGACGCACACACACCCCCCAGTAATTTGTGTGATAGGGCTAAAAAAAAGTAAAGACTAAAAAGTCAGGGCTAAAAGCTAACTGGAGACCGAGCCGCCCTACCATAACTAGTTTAAAAAAAAACGTCTTCAAAATACATTCAAACGTTTTGACCCTGGATATTACCCAGGCATTACCCAGGCAGCTTTCTGTGCACTGAGGCCCAGATCTGTCCCAGAGCAACGTGTGAAGACATCATTCAGCCCTAAAACTGCAAAAGTGGATTTTTTTTTACCTTTAGAATTTTTCTCTTATGTGGAAATTCTTTTAAAATTACAAATAACAAAAAAAAAAATACAGTATTAACGAGGTCACACGTTATGCTGTAGTGTGTTCAGGGGAACATACTCCTGCTGGTACACTGGTTGCTTACTTCTCTGTATACGGTGTGTGATGTCAGCCAAAATCCCCATGATGCTTTGGAAACTACAGAAAGGTATGTGGTAAGTAACTGTAGCTATAACTAGATCTAAAACTAACTGCATCTTTTGAATTAGAGACCAGTTGCTTTGCACACATTTGATGACTGACAATGACATTTCTCTGATATCAGCGTGTTAAATCTGAATATCTTCTAGTGTCTTCTCTCCTCTGGGACAGTAATCTGAATATCTTCTAGTGTCTTCTCTCCTCTGTGACAGTAATCTGAATATCTTCTAGTGTCTTCTCTCCTCTGGGACAGTAATCTGAATATCTTCTAGTCTCTTCTCTCCTCTGGGACAGTAATCTGAATATCTTCTAGTATCTTCTCTCCTCTGGGACAGTAATCTGAATATCTTCTAGTCTCTTCTCTCCTCTGGGACAGTAATCTGAATATCTTCTAGTATCTTCTCTCCTCTGTGACAGTAATCTGAATATCTTCTAGTCTCTTCTCTCCTCTGGGACAGTAATCTGAATATCTTCTAGTTTCTTCTCTCCTCTGGGACAGTAATCTGAATATCTTCTAGTCTCTTCTCTCCTCTGGGACAGTAATCTGAATATCTTCTAGTCTCTTCTCTCCTCTGGGACAGTAATCTGAATATCTTCTAGTCTCTTCTCTCCTCTGGGACAGTAATCTGAATATCTTCTAGTCTCTTCTCTCCTCTGGGACAGTAATCTGAATATCTTCTAGTCTCTTCTCTCCTCTGGGACAGTAATCTGAGTATCTTCTAGTCTCTTCTCTCCTCTGGGACAGTAATCTGAGTATCTTTGAGTTGGGTACTAAACGAGACATTTGAGGACGTCATCTTGGGCTTTTTGTAAAACTCTGATCCACATTTTTCACCGTTTTCTGATATTTTAGAGACCAAACAACTCATCCATTCATCCAGGAAATAATCCACAGATTAATAAACGATGAAAAGAATCATGGGCTGGTGCCCATCAGTCAATCAGTGGGCCCAAACATTACACCAGGGGTTTGTCAATTCATTTTGAACTTAAAAAAAAAAAAAAAAAAAAAAAAAATATATATATATATATATATATATATATATATATATATATATATATATATATATATATATATATATATATATATATTATTACATTTTCCAAACCGGTTCCATCACTAAAATAAAAAAAGAATATATATATATATATATATATATATATATATATATATATATATATATATATATATATATATATATATATATATATATATATATATATATTCACGACTAACATAAACAGTGGAATAAAAATAAAAAATAAACAGGAAAATGCAATAACATTTCCAAGTTTGGGATTAATAATCTATCTATCTATCTGTCTGTCTGTCTGTCTATCTATCTGTCTATCTATCTGTCTATCTATCTATCTATCTATCTATCTATCTATCTATCTATCTATCTATCTATCTATCTATCTATCTATCTGTCTGTCTGTCTGTCTGTCTGTCTGTCTGTCTGTCTGTCTGTCTGTCTGTCTGTCTATCTATCTATCTGTCTGTCTGTCTGTCTGTCTGTCTGTCTGTCTGTCTATCTATCTATCTATCTATCTATCTATCTATCTATCTATCTATCTATCTATCTATCTGTCTGTCTGTCTGTCTGTCTGTCTGTCTGTCTGTCTGTCTGTCTGTCTGTCTGTCTGTCTGTCTGTCTGTCTATCTATCTATCTGTCTGTCTGTCTGTCTGTCTGTCTGTCTGTCTATCTATCTATCTATCTATCTATCTATCTATCTATCTATCTATCTGTCTGTCTGTCTGTCTGTCTGTCTGTCTATCTATCTATCTATCTATCCATAAAATAAGATAAACTTTATTAATCCCACACTGGGGAAATTCCTGCGCTAAAGCAAATATACATAAAGTATAAGAAACAGAAAGAAAATTAAGAATTAGTTATAATAATAATATTAAAAAAGACAAACTATCCATCTATCCATCCATCCATCGCTCCCCTCCCCCCTCCCCACTTCTCCCCCCGTTGCTCCCTCTCTGTTCGGGGTAATTGTACCCTAATCACCGTGAAGTTGTAAACCCCTCCCGCTGCCAGCTGATTGGTCGGACCCCAGAGGCCCTCGCGGCGCTGACCCCGCCCCCCTGTGCTGCCCCAGGTATAAAGAAACCCCAGGTCAACAGCTGAGAGGACAGACACAGTGAGACAGGACTCTACATTCCCCCAGAAAACACTCTCTCTCAACTCCTCTCCCTCTCCATTATTTCTCCTGAGAAGTTTGTGGGGTTTTTGGTTTTTTTTCTCTGCCCCGTCCCTCTGGGATCTTTTGGTTTTCTGGTATCCTGAGCCATGGAGCTGTCGGATATCTCTTTCCCCATCCCCGCCGCGGATGACTTCTACGACGACCCGTGCTTCAACACGAGCGACATGCGCTTCTTCGAGGACTTGGACCCGCGGCTGGTCCACGCAGGGCTCCTGAAGCCGGACGACTCCTCCTCCCCCTGCTGCTCCCCGTCGCCCTCCCCTTCCTCCTCCCCCACCTCCTCCCCTACCTCCTCCCCGGAGGAGCACGTCCGCGCGCCCAGCGGCCACCACCAGGCGGGCCGCTGCCTGCTCTGGGCCTGCAAGGCCTGCAAGCGGAAGACCACCAACGCGGACCGGCGGAAGGCGGCCACGATGCGCGAGCGCCGCCGGCTCGGCAAGGTCAACGACGCCTTCGAGACGCTGAAGCGCTGCACGTCGGCGAACCCGAACCAGCGGCTGCCCAAGGTGGAGATCCTGCGCAACGCCATCAGCTACATCGAGTCGCTGCAGGCGCTGCTGCGCGGCGGGCAGGACGACGGCTTCTACCCGCCGCTGGAGCACTACAGCGGGGACTCGGACGCCTCCAGCCCGCGCTCCAACTGCTCCGACGGCATGGTGAGGTTTTTATTTATTATTATTATTATTATTATTATTATTATTATTATTATTATTATTATTATTATTATTATTATTATTTTAAAGACTGACAGGTCTGAAAGCTGAGTTGTACTTTTTTTGGGACTGACAGGTCTGAGCGCTTTTTAAAAACGTGTCCAGAAGATTCTCCAGTGCGTCTTTACGCACAGACAATTTGCAAGTTGTACTTTGGATTTGTTTAGATAGTAGTTTTTTTGTTTTTTTTTAGGGACTGACTAGAGACAGAGAGAAAGAAATGGGGCCTGAGTGCGTCTGAGCGCTTTTAAAACGTGTCCAGAAGCTTCTCCAGTGCGTCTTTACGCGCGGACAAGTTGCCGGTTTTACTTTAGATTGTAGTTTTACACACTAAGCATGGGGATTTTTTTTTGGTGACTGTGTTAAAGCCCTGAGTCCTTAAATCAGTTTTAGTTTGGATTTGTTTAGATTGCAGTTGTACTCAGCGTGGTGAGTGTTTCAGGGACTGACAGTTGCTAAAGGTCAAGGGGAGGTGAGTGCGTCTGAGCGCTTTCTAAAATGTGTCCAGAAGTTTCTCCGGTGCGTCTTTACGCGCGGACAAGTTGCCGGTTTTACCTTAGATTTGTTTAGATTGTATTTTTGCTCGGCACGGAGACAGAGCGTCTCCAGTGCGTCTCTACGCCGAAGTTTACTTTAGATTGTAGTTTTACTCAGGAGTGTGTGTGTGTGTGTGTGTGTGTGTGTGTGTGTGTGTGTGTGTGTGTGTGTGTGTGTGTGTGTGTGTGTGTGTGTGTGTGTGTGTGTGTGTGTGTGTGTGTGTGTGTGTGTGTGTAAACCGGAGAGATGAGTGTGGCTGAGCGCTTTTGAAACGTGTCCAGTAAAAGTATCTCCAGTGCGTCTTTACGCGCGGACAAGTTCTTTATTTATTTATTTATTTATTTATTTATTTTTTACAAGTTTTACTCGTTGTTATCTTGGAATCATTCTTTAAATTGAAATCTCCACGCGTCATTCTATCCCATGAACCTCGGCTTTACATATAACGTGAAGGAGGAGAAGGAGATCGGCTTCTTTTCTCTTTTTATTTTAGGCGAACAGTTCCACGCCGCGGTCTGAACTTCCAGACTCGATGAGTTTTACTTCACATTCGTTTAGATTGTAGTTTTAACTCGTCGTTATCTCGGATTTATTCTTTATAGTTGCATTTTAACAACTTCCACGCGTCATTTCAGCCCATGAAACTCGACTTTTTAGATGAGATTAGATGAGATTCAACTTTATTGTCATTGTGCAGAGTACAAAGACAACGAAATGCAGTTTGCGTCCAACCAGAAGTGCAAAAAGAGCAGAAAAATGCAAAGTATAGACAGGACAAGAAATATGTTGCAGTGTTATAAGAGCAGAATAAATATGGCTATGTAATATGAACAATGTATGAACAACATGTACATATGTAGCAGCAGTGACATTATACTATTAGTAAGAATAATATAGATCTATGCAGTGTATTAACAGAATATATATTAAGTTAAAAATGGTAAAATATTTGGTTCTAATTGTTTCTTTTTGGCGATGTATGTAATATATAATCTCTGTGGTTTCTCCAGTGCGTCTTTACGCAGAGACAAGTTGCAGCTTTTACTTTGGATTTGTTTTAATTCCGTTTCTTTGAGAAGGAGACAGGACAAATGATTAAAAACAGATCAAATTAAAAACGAAGAATTAGCCAAAAACACTGTTCCTCATCTGCAGTCTCCTGGCCTCGATTTTTAAATTGTTTTTATTTGTATAAATACAAATAATAATAAAAAAAAAAAAACCAGACAACACAAGCAGAGCAGAACATTTCGATCATTCCTCGTTATTATCCCGGATTAATTTGTTCAGATTATAACATCATCCTCGTGTCATTTCAGACCGTGGAACCCGACTTCACATATTACCCTCTTCACATCCACCTCTTTCGCTTGATTTTCGTCTATTCCCAAAGGCTTCTAACAGAAGAGCCGCGAGGCCAAAATGCACGGACGAGGCTTCGTTCTTCTAGTTTCTGAAAATGGGCTTGATTCGCACGTGGTTCAAACACAACACACACCACAGCAGTCCAACACGGTTCAAACACAACACACACCACAGCAGTCCAACACGGTTCAAACACAACACACACCACAGCAGTCCAACACGGTTCAAACACAACACACACCACAGCAGTCCAACACGGTTCAAACACAACACACACCACAGCAGTCCAACACGGTTCAAACACAACACACACCACAGCAGTCCAACACGGTTCAAACACAACACACACCACAGCAGTCCAACACGGTTCAAAAAGAATTCTTTTTGGTCCGATTCTTTTTTGTGTGCTTTTATTTTGAAGGTCGTTGGTGTCGCTTCTCACCGCGCGGCCTGTAAAGACACAAGATCACCGTCTCTTACTTTAGGAATTTAGGAACTTTTTCCTCATCTGTCCACGCGAGATTATTATTCTTTTTTTTTTTTTTTTGCAGCATCTTAGTTTTTATAGAAACTAAAAGTTTGTATTTTATTTTTATTTTTTTCAGTTTTGGGGTAACAAAGTAAAACCATAAACACTTTAGGGTCTTTTTAACCTTTTAGGAATAAAGTGTGAGTGTCCTCTGTCCTCGCGAGATCTTCTTAGTTTTTATGGAAACTAAATGTTTGTAGTCCGTCGCATCATAATGGGGGAGGGGGGGGGGGGGGGGGGGGGGTCCTGGGTAGCTCACCTGGTAGAGCACAACACGCCCGTGTGCAGAGGCTCGGTTCGGTTCCAACCACCGCGGCCCTTCGCTGCATGTCACCGCATATATATATATATATATATATATATATATATATATATATATATATATATATATATATATATGTGTGTATGGCTCAATATATTTTGTAGTATTCCTGGAGGAAACGATCATTACTGTAGATGCAATTTAAATATGAATCTGGCTTCCTTTTCTACAGTTTTGTAAATTATATCTAACTTTTTTTAAATTTTCTTTCCTAACCTTTTGGTGTTTTTACATCTTCAGCTGACTGCTGTGACATTCAGCCTCAGAGTTTCTCTCTAAAAGATCTTTCTGCGACTGATTTCAGACAACACATCTCTCTCCCGTGGCGTAGAATACGGACGCTTGGTCAGGTGCCTTTGGCGTTCTTATTGACGCTAAAAGTCTTCTTTAGCGTCAGCCCTAAACGCGCTGGGTGGGGACTACTGGCGTCACGTTTGACGCAGTTAGGTTGAGGAAAAGATGGTGGGTGGGCTTATAAAAAGGTACGTGACACACGGGACAAGAACGGGACAGTTGGGTTTAGGAAATGTGACACGCGGGACATGAACTCCGGTCTCCTGGGTGACAGTCCTGTGTTGTTTGACCCCTCCCCCCCCCACCCAACCAACCTCTTTCATACTACCCTCTACTGTTGTCGCTCTTAATGCTATGTCATCTTCCAGCTCTGCCCGGTGCGTTCTACACACACTCCAACTAATGCAGACATGTTTCTGAAACTAATATATTTATTAATGTCTCTCTCTCTCTCTCTCTCTCTCTCTCTCTCTCTCTCTCTCTCTCTCTCTCTCTCTCTCTCTCTCTCTCTCTCTCTCTGCAGACGGATTTCTCCGGCCCGACCTGCCACTCAAACAGAAGAGGAAGTTACGACAGCTCTTATTTCTCAGAAACTCCAAACGGTGAGAAACCCAAGAGGACTTTAAGATTAGGACACGGCACAATAATCAACATTTCTGTAAATGTGCCAGTGTTAACAAAATGGCTAACAGACAGACAGACAGACAGACAGAGTTACATACACACTCAAATACAGAAAATACAAGAAATATACTAGTAATATTAATATTACTAATGTTCAACTGTAGTCCTAGTTACTTATATCATGCATGTCTTTATGATTATGTATCTAAAGCATGAAATGAATCATATTTGGGCGTCACTCTACAGAAAGCTGAGTTTGTTCCGAACATTAGATATGAAACACACGGGGGTCAGTTATATGCAAATACTCTTAAAAAGGTTAATTGTAAGGAGAAATGTGAAAGTTAAAAAAAAAATGCTCTTAGACCTCAGAAGGTCAATCAGTAAATCTTTGCAGCTCTGAAGTACCAGTCTGTAATACCCTGGGCAATATGTCGACAGATCGATATAGGAGGCTAGATATCGTCGTACATTTTGGATATCGTGATATCGTGATATGACATACGTGTTGTCTTTTCATCGTTTGACAGGCTGCATTACAGTAGAGTGATGTAATCACTGAATTCTGAATTTACCAGACTGATCTAGCTGTTCTGTTATTTGCCTTTACACACTTAGTCATTGTATCCACATTATTGATGAATAATTATCTAACATCTCATTGTGTGCATTTTTTTGTGAAAGCACTAAAAGTCAACCCTACAATATCGCACTACTATCGACATTGAATATTTGATCTTCTTCATATCGCCCAGCTCTATGCTATAATAACCACAGCTTGAAGGAGAGCGTTATTAACGGTGATGTGTCTGATGTGTTCTGCAGGCGGTCTGAAGAGTAACCGCAGCTCGGTGGTCTCCAGTCTGGACTGTCTGTCCAGCATCGTGGAGCGGATCTCCACCGACGCCAGCAGCCTGCTGCCGGCCGCAGACGGCCCCGGGACCTCGCCGTCCGACCCAGCTGGTGAGGCGGCAGCGGTGGCAGCAGCGGCCCCGGGGCCCGTCCAGGTCCCCTCCCCGACCGCCAGCCACAACCCCAACCTCATCTACCAAGTCCTATAGACCCTCACAGCCTAACCGTCCACTCACACCACCGGGAAAATAACACTTTCACTCACTTTCATTTGTAAAAGATTTCGGGCTTAACTGAGTCCTCACAACCTGTTTACAGCAGCGGTTAAAGGTGCTTTAAGCGATGTCACGTTTTTTCTTTTTTTAGGCTACAACATTTTTTGTCACATACAGCAAACATCTCCTCACTATCCGCTAGCTGCCTGTCCCCTGAACACACTGTAAAAAATATCTCACTATCTGCTAGCTGCCTGTCCCCTGAACACACTGTAAAAAATATCTCCTCACTATCTGCTAGCTGCCTGTCCCCTGAACACACTGTAAAAAATATCTCACTATCTGCTAGCTGCCTGTCCCCTGAACACACTGTAAAAAATATCTGACTATCTGCTAGCTGCCTGTCCCCTGAACACACTGTAAAAATATCTCACTATCTGCTAGCTGCCTGTCCCCTGAACACACTGTAAAAAATATCTCACTATCTGCTAGATGCCTGTCCCCTGAACACACTGTAAAAAACGCGGTCTCTGTAGACAGCCCAGGCTCCACAAACGGCAACAAAAACAAAATGTGCCAACCTGCACCACCAAACATAACAAACAATCTTCCAGCCAATAACCGACAAGAAGGATTTGGGGGTGGGGGTTGGGGTGGTTAGTGCGCGGAAGGGAGGGGGAGGGGCGAGCTAGCCTCAATACTTTGAACGTCACCAAGAAGTGACGTCACCAAACATCGCTTTGAGCACCTTTAATTTTATCATTTATAAAAGCAAAAGTACTCTGGTTTTATTTCCCTTTTTAAGATGAAAAGTATGGAAGCTCAATCCTGCCGAGAAGATGACAATAATAATTCCAAAAAACAAAAACAGTAATTGAATTTGAAAGATCATTCGTAACTTTTTCGGTTCTTTTAGCAACGCGTTCTCGTGAACGGGTTCGTATGATATCGCACGAAAACTTAAGCACAACAACTCGTATGATATCCTACGAAATTCTGACCGCCGGCCGGTCACGTGACAGTTAAGTTTAGCCGGGAAAAAGGGACTGTGAGTCGGGCACAGAGCACCGTGAGGGGACAGGCGTTTCAGAGGCCATAGCAGTTAAGATTAGACACCAAAAACGACTAGTTTTGATTAGATTAGAGTAGAAAAAAGATTGTGTTTTGGGTTAAAACAGACGTCCCCTTAAGTAGAAACTCCCGCAACACAAACACCCGTTTCCTGGGTGAAAGTCTTGTGATTTCTCCTTAACTTCTTCTGGGACATGAACTCCGCTCCCCGGCTTAACAAAACCCTGTTTTACGGCCCAAACATCCGCCTCCGTAACTGCGATAAAAAGATCTGAAAATGAGCCTCGAGGTTACCTAACAACAAAAAGCTTATTTCCTAAAATCTTAATTCAACAGCTTTAAAATCAGGAAACCTAAACGTGTCGGTGACAATTAATAATCACGCTGAATAATAGTTACGAGATAAGGTCAGAACTACTAGTTTGTTACGTCATGAATGAAATTTGGACTCTTATTTTGAAAATGTTTAGAATACATTTTTTTATTCGACGTTTGAGGCTCCTTTTTAAGTTTTTTGTTGCAACGTTTATACCGATATTTTTCGCAGTTTTGTCGACTTTTTTTCCGACATTGACCTCTGTCATTTCTGACTCTTTTTAGCTGGAAAATTGATTTAAAAAAAAAAAAAAAAGAAGAAAAAGAAAGGACGCTCTTTTTCAAATCAAAATAGATTTCATCATTTCAAAGTTTGTCCAAATGTTTGAATTATGTATTTTCCTGGCAGGAATCATCTTCCATACAAGAGCATATTTTACCTCTCCAATTCCTCGTTCATGCTGTTTAAAATAAGTACATTTTAGATTTAGACAAAAACCACTTGAATGCTGGGAAATGTAGTTTAACTGACTAACACAAATCAGTTCAGTTCTTGCTGTTATTTTTTGTTTTAAGTTATGAAAGAATATTTTAAAGGCTCAGCGGGAGTCGTTCAGACGGATTTTTCTTCCTATCTGTCCAAAAGTCTATTTTTTGATGAAGGACGGACGCCAAACCCCCCCCCCCCCCCCCCCCCCCCCCCCCAAAATAAAATCCATTTACATTCCTCCACTTTCGTCCATCTAAAGTCGTAAAAGAAATATAAGCCCCAGCTGTTTTTAATTCCCTCAGGTAGAAATCCTCCCCAAAAACATAACGATAACCCTGTGCTATTTTTAGAAACATGTCATACAAAATAACGCAGATGTTCTGTAGAGAAACTGCAGATAATACAGAAATAATTGTTGTTGTTTTAAAGACCTTCCTTCCTGTCAACAGTCAAAAACAAAAAAGAAACTTCATTTGTTGCTTTCATTCACTGCAGCGGAGGACCACGTTTCTGTTTCTGTACATATCGTGTAAATAAGAGCTGATTTGTTCCAACTGAAAGTATTAATTATGTATTTAATGTTTCCGGCCGTATGTGCTTTTTTTGTTTGTTTGTTGTGAAAATGTTAAACTTTATATTTATACGTCTGAAAACTGAGTGACTGTCAAATGACTAAATAAATGAAACTGCTTATTTATACAAAACAAAAAGATACGACTCTGCTTCTTAATTTCTTTACAGCGTCTTATTTTTAGGAGGAACTTTTTTGCTATTTAAGATATTATTATTACTATTAGGGGTGGGAATCTCCAGAGGCCTTACGATACGATATCATCACAATACTTATGTCACGATACAATATTATTGCGCTTTTAAACATATTGCAATATTCTGCGATATATTGCATTTCATTACCTTTTTCCCAACTTCAAATTATTCCCAATTTCAAATGATGTCCCCAAAAGGAAACTTTGTCAACATCTGTTTTACCTAAAAAGAGACATTTCTCTTCTTGTTTGCTCGTCTCACTTCAATTGTATTGCTGCAAAATGGGATCTTCAAGCAGACAAACTGACCAACACACATATAATAATAGATCGATACTTGGCGTCTGTGTATGGATACAGTATTGCCACAGAAAATATTGCGATACTATGTTGTATCGATTTTTTCCCCCACTGCTAATTACTATTTAATATATATATATATATATATATATATATATATATATATATATATATATATATATATATATATATATATATATATATATATATTTTAAGATCATTTTTTGGGGGCTTTTTCCCCTTATTACAAGTGACAGTGGCTAGACATGAAAGAGGAGAGAGATGGGGGACGACACGTATGGAATGCCGTGGACTTATGAAATAAAAGTACCATGAAATAATTAAATGTATTTAATTATTTAAGTATTTATTGCCTCATTTATTTATTTCATGATGTATTTCAAAGGCATATTTATTTATTTATTCAAGCATTTATGTATTTATTAATTAATTAATTGATTTATTTAATATTGAATTAAACAGCATTCTATAGACACGCAGCAAAGAGCCGCAGGTCGGATTTGAACCCGCACCGCTGCAAAGGACTCAGCCCAGATGGGGCGAACGCTCCTACTGGCTGAGCTAGAGGCCGCCACACGTTTCAATTTTTGTATTCAGGGTAATGACAGAACATTTTTGTAGGAAAAGCTTCAAAGAAAATGTTTTATTTTCACATTTGGCTTTGCACCGAAACAACCAGTAGGACAAATAAATACGACGTTTATATTGAACGTGAAATAATTAATAACTGATATTGTTATTATTGTTATTAGCTGTGGCTATGAATGTTTCTCTTCATAATTTTTGGGCTTTTTTTGCAGCTTTTTTTCTGACTTTTTTTTTAAGCTATTTTGGCGTTTTGTCCCTTCGACGTTTTTGTCATTTTCGGGGTTTTTCCCACAGGTATCTTCCTCCTGAAGAGAACAGACACACGCTGCGTTCTCTTATTCTCAACGAACCGACTCGGCCCTCGGACATCACTTCCACACTTCAAGCGTTCTGGTATGTTTTGCGCCAGTCTCACGGCAGTTCGTGAAATGGTCACGTTATTTAATCTATTGATACGTGTTCACGGGGATGTTTATCTCATTTTTTTCGTGGTGGCCAGCACGAAAATGTGAAGTAATGTGAAGTAATGCATTTCAATGGGAAGCATATTTCGTGGTCACAGCATGAAAATGGTAGGGAGTAGTATGAAAAGCTGGAAATCCGCTTAGAGAGGTTGGTCGGGGTGGTGGATGGGACAAACATCACAGGACTTTCACCCGGGCGAGCGGGGATCGCGTTCCTTTCCCCGTAGGGTATTTCGTGCTGGCCACCACGAAAAAAACGAGAAAAACATCCCCGTGAACACGTATCAATAGATTAAAAATAACATTTACACGAACTGCCATGAGACCGGGTTGGAAAAAACATGGACGATAACTATCAGGTTGAAGTAAATGAAGTGCAAGCGAATCCTACAAGCTTCTAGCATTTTATGATTATGACTATTAACCCCACCTCATCAAAACGCAGCCATGTGAACTTCTAAAAAGTTC
>CM042320.1:3615998-3625998 GCA_023566125.1 Zingel zingel | reverse complement strand
CTCACACACAGAGACGTGAAGATGTCCGTATGCAGATGACCCTGGCCTTTACGCTGAAAAAGGATGCTCCACTTTGGGTCATAACTGTACTTAATAATTGCATTTTTCTTATTATATGATCGCTGTTGTTTTTTTTTCTGAAAAATCAGGCAGCTTTCTTAACATTTTTTGGAAAGGCTAGCCAGCGAGTTACTGTCGTACACATTTTAGACCCTTTTTAGGGGGGCTCAAGCCAATTTTAGTGCTTCAAGTTAAGAGTTTACGAACTTGTCTGTTAGTGACAGAGGACAAACAATTACAGGTTCAAAGGGCTTAAAACAGGTTTAATATCCTGTGTTGCTGTCGCCAATGCTACGCACCTGTAACCCAGTCAAGGAAAGGGTTAGAAACATAGTTTTGGCCAATCAGAGGAGGTTGTGCCAGACTCCCGCCTTTTGGCTGAGTCTCTATCTGATCTGTCAGAGGGAGAGCAGGAGTGCGGTTGTGAAGTTTAACGTTGGAAGTCACCAGAGAAGAAGTTGGTCATTTCATGGCGCAGATTAGGACCCAAATTAAAGCGTAAGCAACTAAAATTGCTGAATGTTAGAACATTGAGTCAAAGTGGTCGTTATTACTGTGACTTATAAAGTGTCGGGTTTAGTTCCATCATAATGCCAAAACATGTTAGCTGACGTTTTTGTTCAGTAGCTAGCTCAGAGATTATCGGCTAATGAAATTACTGATTAAGTATCCGTGTCACATTCTCATTAGGGGCTGAGCCCCCCCCCTAAAGGTCTGATCCTAGAATGGCCCCTGGTCGTACATTATACTGACGATTACTCATCCATCCTTTTTCAGAAAGCACCAGGGAACGATCCTCACATACCGACACTGGATGATACCAGTACAGTTATAATGGGATGAAATATCTGGTGTTATTGATGGAAACACGATGATCATGATGATATATTACACACAAAATGTTTGGCACATTACAGAAGCAAAACAGACACGAAGAAATACGGAGCCCACCAGGCGTCATGTAGCAGGAAAAAAAAAGAAATCTGTGCACAGATTGCTAAAACAAGATGAGTTATTTTTTAAATCTTTGCTTGATTTTTAGCAGTTGTTTTTTCTACCACATGATCATGGCGGGAACTCTGTGAAGACGCACAAAAGCAGCAGCTTGTTTTAAAAAATAACTAACACATAGCCTACGCAACAGATTAGCATTTAGTCAACAAACTGTTTTTCCAGTTTTTCATAAAAAACACGATTAGCTTATATTATGAAACCCTATTATTTGCTTTAAATAATTCAGTTTAGTTTCTACGTTAGCTAGTTAGCCTACCTGACTTTCTACAATCAATCTGGTGTATTAATCCGCTATATTAGCTAGTCAGCTAGCCTGCTAAACGTTCAAAATGGCATAAGTTGAATACTGTTTTAACTTTTATCTTATTTGGATGTTAATTTTAGGTATTAGGTATTAATGTTTTTTTAAACCTGGAACCTATTTAACCCGCACAAGAAAAATTCTTTGGACTTTAGGACCTAGAAATTCTAAATTTGGACAGATTAAAGGGCAACTTTGGTATTTTTAAACCTGGACCTTATTTTCCGATGTTTTTGTTTTGTGACAAAGTGACTGATGGGAACAACGATCATTGAAATTGGTCCAGTATTGAGTGAGAAACAAGCTGCAATGGAACGTTTAAGGACAATTGCGCACCTTCAATTTCCGTCCGCTAATTTTATCATTATAAAACACACTTCATTCAAAGTCAACAGAAACCAAACAAAACTATTAAAAGCCGCCTTTGCTTCATCTTTCCACTGTTCCAACAATCACCACTCTGGTTTGGTTGAAATAAACCCTTAATTCAACTATATACATGTGGAAATATGCTGGCTCTATACACGCTAAAAGTACTGATTATTTACATGGAGTCTGGTGGAGATATGCTGGCTCTATACACGCTAAAAGTCCTGATTATTTACATGGAGTCTGGTGGAAATATGCTGGCTCTATACACGCTAAAAGTCCTGATTATTTACATGGAGTCTGGTGGAAATATGCTGGCTCTATACACGCTAAAAGTCCTGATTATTTACATGGAGTCTGGTGGAAATATGCTGGCTCTATACCCGCTAAAAGTCCTGATTATTTACATGGAGTCTGGTGTAAATATGCTGGCTCTATACACGCTAAAAGTCCTGATTATTTACATGGAGTCTGGTGGAGTTTGGTGATGGTGATTTCGGGGCTGTTTCGTGTTAAACAAAAAGGATCTAACTCTTCAACAAAAAGCTCTATCTATGTAGGGATCCTTTCCATAATGTTGTCAGACACTTTGAATAATAATCTGAGCCCGTCAGTAAAAAAACAGAACTTTTAGTGGACGGAAATTGACGGTGAACATCTGTCCTGTAGGGTTACATTGCAGCCCGGTTCACGGTCGCCATTCACAATGCTCTCGCTCAATACTGGAACAATTTCAGAGATTGTTGTTCACATTAGTCACTTACACACCAATGCATGGGGAAATAGGGTCCAGGTTGAACAATACCAAAACCTTAAAACATTAAATCTTCAGACTGAAACAGGTTTATAGACTGAAGCTAAAACAAATTAAAAGGATAAAAGGGATAAGTCTGTACTAAGCCACTGTTTTCGGCCATAAACTGCCATAAAGTGTCCTAAACGGTCGTGACAGTTTATGTTGGGCTAAGTGAAGGGTTCACGCGCACATAAGAACAGTTGGAGTTTAGTTTAATTTTGAGATTACTGTGTGTCAGTGAACCCAGCGATGCCGTATACTTACTGCTTCTGTAACTCATCAATGCGCTTCCTGGACATTTGCACCTGAAAGACGACACAGCAGCAGCTTTAAAACACATTTACCTCCGAGTAGAAGGCTTCCCTCTGCTCCGTGGGGTGGACCGCTGCGGGCTGATGCATTGTGGGAAACCAAGACGGGGTCACGCATATGATCAGTGTTTTCCTCTGCATTCACTTTTACAGGGTTCCCCCAGGATTCTCCAGATTAAATGTAAGACTTTCTAAGACTTAAATACCACCTAGGATGAAATGTAAAGCCAACTTCACGGCCTTATATCGGAAAATCAGTTTGAATTCAAAGTCTGAGAAAAAAAGTATTTACCGAGTAACGTTACCTGAATACTATATAACACTTTTGTGTGTTTTTTGAGTTTCTTTGTACTCTAATGACATAAAATGAATAAAATATTTGTTGGATTTAGAGCTCTGATGCTATGAAACTAAAAATACAAAATGATAAAAATGTAAACGTTACCCACAGAACATATTTATGACGTTATGGCATTCATTAAATCCTACAAAACAAGAACAAATTAACAAAATTCAATACTTTTAAGGCCATATTTTAGAGTATTAAATTGAAAACTTTAAAAAAAATGCTTTTAGGACCCTGCGGGTATCCTGGTTGATTTCATTTGACTGTTTCTGTAACGTCAGAGTTCCCTGAGAGATACGTTATTTCATATTTTTTTGCACCAAATTCTTCTCTATTAGTGCTCCAATCTGGGACACACATCTGATCATTGTTGCGTTTAAACTCCCGTTGTGGTTTCCCCTGGAAAAAAGAAACACTTTAGAGAGACACAGCTTCAGCTCGGGCTCTGAAACCCCAGCAGGGTCCGACTTACCCGTTGGACCGCTCGCTCACACACCTGACCGGAAGCTCTGTGATGCTAAAAGTTAAAAACATCCAGACCGGGACAGAATGTGGAGGAGCTCAGTCACTCAGCGCCACCTTTACATCTTCAGAGATCGTCTATCTGCGGACGACTGAAGAGTTTGACTCCAAAATGACATCGCTAATCAAATGTCAGCTTAAAAAACCCATTTGTATATAAAAACAAATAAGACCTTAAGAAACGATGGAAGGTAACGTAACTCATAGGCCTAATTTGCATAATCAAAACTGGGCTTTTTCCAAAGTGGGTTAGGGTTATCCTTTTTTTTGGATAATTTTGCCGCGCGTATGTGTGTGTGTGTGTGTGGGGGGGGGGGGGGGGGGGGGGGGTTATCATGGCTTGTATCATGTGGACGCATCGACAGTTTTGTTTTTGTTATTCCTAATGGGGGCGACAGAAACTACGCACTATAGCTTTAAGGCAACACTGAGAGAACTTTTCCCGCTTCAGTCCCCCTACTGGTTGGAAGCGGAATTGTCCATTACATTACATTACATTACATTACATTACATTACTTTATGCAAGTTTGCCAGATCGGGTAGCGGATCTGTAGTTCAAATGAACTGGACAATGTAATGTAATGGACAATTCTGCTTCCAACCAGTAGGGGGACTGAAGCGGGAACAGTTCTCTCAGTGTTGCTTTAAAGCGTAGTTTCTGTCCATTTCCACAGCAGATGGCACTTTTTTAGAAACAAACTCTTCAGTTCCCTGTGCTAGTTCTTTGTCTCCCTGGTGGTGTGCGGTCTCCTCTCTCGGTTCGTATCGACCTTTCCTTCATGCTAACATGCAGCGAGCAGGAAGCCGGCGGGCAGAAAACGTCCCGCGGCTCCGCTCTACTTACAATTTACTTAGCTCCTCCACTCTCTTACGCAGGGTTGTAACCTGTGGGAGAGGGGGAGGGGGGGAATCAAAGAGCACATCCAGGGTTCAAAAAAACCCCCAAAACCCACAGGGTTCGCTCGACTGGATGCTAACCTCAGGATCACCAGCATCATCAACAACAACAACAACAACAACAACAACAACAACAACAAATAGCTACAGTTTGAGAGAAACGTGTGGATGTTTTTTATCCGCTAGTTTAAAAATGTGAAACAGAGTCCGTACCGAGGGCAAAGCTGTGGATGAATATGTTATTATCTGCATTTAGGGCAGTGAGTAACGTTATAATACCTGATAGGGCTGCACGATATGAGGAAAATATGCAATAACGATATTATTTGCGATAAATGAACAGATATTAAAGTGTACTCAGTTCTGCTGCTTTCTGTATTCTGCTATACTTCAACAAACTTGTTGAATATAAAACAAATGAAAGGAAATCTTTTATCAAACAAATTGAACATTGAATTGAACATTAAAGGCATCCTTTAAAAAAAGAATGAAAGTTCACATTTGTGCAGTTTTCTGCTGATATTTTCTTTCAACTAACAAAAACCCTCAGAGTTTTTAACGACGTGTTTAAGTCAGTTAATATCGCGATGACGATAACAAAATGATATATCGTGCAGCCCTAATACCTGGCAAAACATCTTTCGTATCTTATTTTGAGAAATATTAACATATTATGTATTTTTAAATGCAGCAAAAGGAGTCAAAGTTGCCAAATGTTAAATATTTAAACACAAGCAGCAGCAGCAGTACGGGAATTATTTCAAACAAAAAAAGTACTATAACTGTCCAAATCATGAATTAACAATGATTAAACAAATAAAACTACAAAAAAAGACGCATCCTTTAAAAAAAGAATGAAAGTTACATTTTAAAGTGCAGTTTTCTGCTGATATTTATTTGATGTTGCGATGACGATAACAAAATGATATATCGTGCAGCCCTAATACCTGGCAAAACATCTTTCGTATCTTATTTTGAGAAATATTAACATATTATGCAGCAGTACGGTAATTATTTCAAAAACAAAAGAGCACTAAAACTGTCCAAATCAGTAACAATGATTAAACAAATTAAACAAAACAAAAAGACAAATTATAACCAGTAATTATCAATCAACCTTTTATATTCTTGGACAATTATATACAATAATTACTTGGTGCAATAATGTGCAAAGGTGTTAATTATCCACTGCTGCTACTTATATTCACACTGTACTTATTTATGTTCATTGCATTACAATAGAATGTGTACAATCCATTTGAAACTATATTTTTTAACCTAATCTTACTTGTAACCTAATCGCTCTTACTTCTACTTTAATGTTTTATTTCTTTCTTATTGCAGCTATGTTACTTTATTTACTTTATACACTTATCGACTCGTTCTTTCTTACTCTTATTGCACCTTGAATATGACTGTGAGCAACTGTACCTAAATAATTTCCCTCAGGGGATCAATGAAGTATTCTGATTCTGATAACTCACAATAATTCCCCCCCTTTAAATTTCTACTTTGATTAAAAACAAACAAAACTACGCCAATAACTAATTAAAATGTGTCTTTTCTGTGCAGTAAGTCGAGCCCCGGTGACTGAAAGAAAAGGCTTTCTCACCTCATACTTCTGCTTCTTCAGTCTCTCCATGTGGTCGAACTTCTCCGACTCCAGCTGGCTCATCCATTCATGCAGCTCCTTGATCTTTTCCCTGCAGGAAACGCAGCAACACACCAACAAAGTCAGTCAAATACATCAAATCCCTAGACGGGGTAACCCCAGCCCGATCTGCCGGCGATTTGATTTCTCCCTGCAGCTCAGGCTGGAAACCTGTACGTTTATCTATCCTGCTTCCGTTACAAATCTGCCGGGACCAATCACAAACTGGCTTATCCACCTGGCGCGCTATTGGCGGGTTTAACACGATGATGATAGAGACGCGACCGCAAGCATCTTTTTGTTTACATTCAACAAGCCGACCACCGAAGCGTAGCAATCCATTGACGCCGCTGTCGCTGCTGTTTTAAAAGATTTCAAAGGCAAGTTTTCTCTGAAAACAGAACAGAACAATTCCTACCAAAGAAGGATGTGTTTGGCTTACTACCGACCGGCTTTGGTAAAAGCCTAAATTACCAGCTAGCCCCGCTGGTACGTCACCCGGATTGTTGATCTGATTGGTTGAAGGACTATCCAGTTGCGTACAACCCCAGTATAGTTGAGTCATTTGAACTATGCCCGTTGATCCCGCCTCTTGTGCAGTAGAAAATACAGAGCAGACTCCCCAGACTAATGTTCACTCTTAAGAGATTGAGCTTGGTTTTGGTGATAGCCAGACTCTAAAAATCCCTTCAAACACACTGACTTACGGGCCGGTAACATTGCACACGGCACCTAAGCGGGGCGGACGTTGCAACGCTACGCGTCCACTATAATGAATGAAGCTGGAGACACTGGGCATGAGAGCAGCGCGTAGTGGTGCGTATGCTCCGCAGATACAGGAAACCACTTAATAACTGTCAATGAGCGTAATGGCAGTTTGATTTTGTGTTGGGAGTTTGTCTTTATTTCTTGTTTCCCTCCCCTGCGTCCTCTGATAACAGCTGACAGTAGATTGATTTTTTCACAGCGCTGTGCCGGCTTCAAAAAACTGAAGAAACGGGAACAATCCCAAAGCAAACGCTCTCCGTCTCGCCTGGGACTCGCACAATCCTACACCGTGTGTGGCGCTGCAGGTGGAGCCGGTTAAAGCCGTGGTTCTCAAGCTTTTTTCAATAATGTTCCCCCTTTGGACAGTTTTTTTTAAGCCATGTACCCCCTAACCAGCACGAATAAGTTTATATAAAAAGGAACAATACACTGATGTCAGTGATAGATTTACTAAACAACAGCCTTGGACCTGAAAAACATTTAAATGCTGATGGAAAAAGGCGAAAACCTTGAAAAAGACTAAGAATAGGTCAAAAATAGTAACAAAAACTTCGAAAAAAGAGACACAAACTTCAAAAAAAGCAATAAAAACTTCGAAAAAAAAACACAGTAGAAAGAAGGAAGGCAACAATAGGGCGACAGAAGGGACAAAAAAATTAAAATAAGCGACAAACTTCGAAAAAAGCGACAAAAACTTTGAAAAAAGCTGAAAAAATAAAAGACAGAAGAAGTAACTCCAGCCTTGTAACTGAAAAACATTTTACAAAAAATGTCACGTCCCCCCTGCAGTCCTCCAGAGTACCTCTAGGGGGACACGTACCCCCTGCAGTCCTCCAGAGTACCTCTAGAGGGACACGTACCCCCTGCAGTCCTCCAGAGTACCTCTAGAGGGACACGTACCCCCTGCAGTCCTCCAGAGTACCTCTAGGGGGACACGTCCCCCTGCAGTCCTCCAGAGTACCCCTAGGGGGACACGTACCCCCTGCAGTCCTCCAGAGTACCTCTAGGGGGACACGTACCCCCTGCAGTCCTCCAGAGTACCTCTAGAGGGACACGTACCCCCTGCAGTCCTCCAGAGTACCCCTAGAGGAACACGTACCCCCTGCAGTCCTCCAGAGTACCTCTAGAGGGACACGTACCCCCTGCAGTCCTCCAGAGTACCCCTAGAGGAACACGTACCCCCTGCAGTCCTCCAGAGTACCCCTAGAGGAACACGTACCCCCTGCAGTCCTCCAGAGTACCCCTAGAGGAACACGTACCCCCATTTGAGAAACACTGAGTTAAAAGATACATTCCGCGGCACATACGCTCCGCTAACGGTCCGCATACGCTACACATTCAATGTAGGCAAAGCGTTGGAGGGCAGAGAAGGTTAATGTCGGTTGTGGCTACTAATGTTACAGCTACGGCCGGCAGTTAACTTCAAACTTTACTATTTGTATTTGTATCTAAACAGATAATCTGCACGCGGCTAATTCAACGGTACTAGCTTCCTTTTGCTGGCTCTTGTAACGTAAAAGCTAAAGTAAACGGTTAAAATGATATTCCATTAGAAGGTAAGAAGTTAAACTTTAGTTTGACACAAATAATATAACTGAAAACATAACAAGATATTTTATAGTTGTATTTAGACAGATATTCAGAGAGAACGTTATAACGCCAAAAAGTGTCGGAGCACGGACAGTCCGTTAGCTTCAGTGTCCTGTCCCGCTCTGAAAATGTTTTCTTTCACCCTGACAAGAATAAACGTGAAACGTTGGAGTCGTACTTGAGCTTGTCTTCGTTCAGATGGTCGATGTTGAGCTGCTTGCGTCTGGCGGCCAGGATCTTCTTCTTCTTCTCTCTCTCAGTCTCTTTCTTTCCTCCTCTCTTTGAGTCCGCCTGTTAAAGTAACACAAGTATTCACATCTTTATCTCGAGGGAAAGAAGTTGTGAAATGCAACTAAGTACATTTACTCAAGTACTTAAGTATAATCTTGACATAGAATAGAATAGAAAGCCTTTTATTGTCACTATACATATGTACAATGAAATAAAATAAGTAGTGCAAAAAGGGGGGTAAGGTGCACAGTTCTAAGACGCTATAGACACATACACATATATATATATATATATATATATATATATATATGTATGTGTGTATATATATGTGTATGTATATATATATACACATATATGTGTATGTATATATATATATATATATATATATATATATATATATATATATATATATATATATATATATATATACACACATACACATATATATACACACATACACATATATATACACACATATATATATATATATATGTGTGTATATATATGTGTATGTGTGTATATATATGTGTATGTGTATATATATATATATATATATATATATATATATATATATATATATATATATATATATATATATATATGGTTTTATATAGAGTGTAATATGCAGTGCGGGTTATTGCACATTATTTGAATATTGCCCAATAGTGCTGATCATATTCAATGAGTAATATTTATTGGACAATGAGAGTAATGATATTGCACAGTAGTGGAATTGCGCAGTATTATCAATAGTATTAAATATTGTACAGTAGATGGATAGAAGAAAGTTTGGGGGTTGGGGGGGGCATACTTGTATTTACGTATTTGAATGTTATATTTTATACTTCGATTTAAATTCAGTTATTGAATTAGTTGAGATCCAATAAGGGGGGACTTTTTAAATTGGTGCCTCCATTATAGTGATGAAACTTCTCTACTTTTCCCACAGATTGAAAGCAGCGGAAGTGACTTTGCTCAGCTTTGTGAAAACCAATTCAGTGTTGCTTATGATCTCAATTTTGGCAATTGAGCAGCTTCCTTCTGATGGCCGAAAAAGGGTTTGAACCTGGAATTGCCTCTTGCTGCTAAATGTATCATTATATTGCTAAAAGAAGACACTACTAGAGCTCTGTAGACAGTTGTA